>JARHVA010001197.1:90000-297500 GCA_037957365.1 Torreya grandis
ATTGAAAGTGATCATACACTCCAACCCAATGGTCATGTATTCAACAACTAACCCTCATATATCTCAACTTCACTCTATCCTCCTCCCACCTAAGGTATCTTATATAAGGCCTCTATATGATATCATGATCCCCTAGTCTATCCAAAATTCATCTATATTGATCTATCTTAGGGGACCTGATAGCCAATGAACTCATCCACCACTCCCCATATGGCTGTGGAGGTGCCCAACTCTCCCTCAATAATCTAATCGATTGCATAACTACTATGTGCTCATAAGTCCATTAATGCAATAGAGTAGCCACACCTACACCACCACTAAAATTCATCCTACACAAATCTATATATATCTCTTTATAAGTGGACAAGCATAGTCTTACCCCATGAGAACATAGTACCATACATCTCAACACTACGCACCACCCTATGCATTCTATAGGTAATAAAAAATCTATTACCATCTACTATAACAAATGAAGCCAACAACATGGATAACCACTTCCATAGGTGTGGAATACTTGACTACATAATAAATAACAATTATACATCATTATCACTAGCTATTTGATGTGTACCTAAAGGCACACCAAAAAATATAGGGATGCATGATCAATAGCATCATCACCCATATCATCTTACAATGACACCCATCACCCACTAAATAATAAATATATAATATGATAAATATCCTCTAAGGTCATTGAGTGTGTGTGTGTGTGTGTGTGTGTGTGTGTGTGTGTGTGTGTGTGTGTGTGTGTGTGTGTGTGTACACACACTTTGAAATCAAACTAGAACGTAAACATAGACATGATTCAAATGTAATCATTGATTACCTTCCATCATCTAAATTAGCTCAAGATCCTCATACACAAGAACATCCACTCTATCAATAGGATATAATAGAGCCCACCAATGCCCAACCTACCATGTATTATATGCCTCAATACATCCCATATCATCTACATTAGGAATATCTATAGCCGCATCTCATGAATCCAAAGGTAATGGTGCTAACTTAGCCTCAATGGGTCTCACATGAGCTCCTACTCTCACTAGTGCCCATGCACTCCTCAACCATACCCATGTTACAAGAATAACATCCTATCAAACTCTAAACTACCTAGTCATACACTCATATTGAAAGTGATCATACACTCCAACCCAATGGTCATGTATTCAACAATTAACCCTCATATATCTCAACTGCACTCTATCCTCCTCCCACCTAGGCTATCCTAGATAAGGCCTCTATATGATATCATGAGCCCCTAGTCTATCCAAAAGTCATCTATATTGATCTATCTTAGGGGACTTGATAGACAATGAACTCATCCACCACTCCCCATATGGCTGTGGAGGTGCCCAACTCTCCCTCAATAATCCAATCGATTGCATAACTACTATGTGCTCATAATTCCAATAATGCAATAGAGTAGCCCCACCTACACCACCACTAAAATTCATCCTACACAAATCTATATATATCTCTTTATAAGTGAACAAGCATATTCTTACCCCATGAGAACATAGTACCATACATCTCAACACTATGCACTACCCTATGCATTCTATAGGTAATAAAAACTCTATTACCATCTACTATAACAAATGAAGCCAACAACATGGATAACCACTTCCATAGGTGTGGAATACTTGACTTCATAGTAACTAACAATTATACATCATTATCACTACCTATTTGATGTGTACCTAAAGGCACACCAAAAAATATAGGGATTCATGATCAATAGCATCATCACCCATATCATCTTGCAATAACACCCATCACCCACTAAATAATAAATATATAATATGATACATATACTCTAGGGTCATAGTGATTTCCCTATAGGAACCTAGAATGTAAAAGTGTCAGCATTTCACGTCTCACATAAGGTGGTGAAGTAATACATATCCCACTGCATATTACCTAGGTCACATACATGACCCAATCCTACTCTATCTATCATGACTCTCTCATCAGTTGACAAGGGCAACATCCTCAATGTCTCCATCATCTGGCCTTTATGAAACTCTCTCATTTACAACTCACCCTAAGAAACATTATGAAACAACATATATATCTATTAATCATGCTAGTAAAAAATAGCTAAATCACATAACAACATGAAAATAACTCAAAAACTAAAAAAACTATCCTAAGTGGACACTAGCATTGCAAAAAGACACTAGCATTGGATAACAACATCAAAACTTGGATAATAATGTTACATCCTAGACAAGACCACTACCTCCAAGATAAGAGCACTGAAACTAGCTCAACACTTCATAGACCACTTAAAATATCTTTAAAATGCTAAATACAAGATTTTAAATAGTTAAAAACTAGGTAATTTCATTACTCACTAGGGTAATCTCTTTGTCAAACTGAATTTGGGCTACCAGCTGCTCAAAATTGGTTGTATAAGGTGCTTGTCTCTTAGGCATTTTCTCACTCTAGAGCTCCAATATCTCAAACTAGTCAATGCATAAATTAACCCAAAATAAATCAAAATTCCTATATCAACCAACCTTTTTATTCAAAAGCAAAACACCATTTTTTCCATAACTAGAACCTCATAGCTCTATTCTACAAACTATTTGATTTAATGGAATTGTGACAATGATACATTTGATATAATGAATGCCTTGCTCTATCACTACATCATATATATATATATATATATATATATATATATATATATATATATATATATATATATATATATATATATATATATATAATAGACACATCCCTATACCTCTTTTTAACCCTAACATACAAATTGGTTCCTACCAATCGAAAAATCGCTCAAACAACCTAGCCAAATCAATTAACTTTTTAGTCCATTCAGTCTACTACCACCTTGCTTAGTAATCTATATTATACCCACACATAGGATTTGGTCCTTACCAATAAATAACACATTTTAATCTCATTAATACAACTTCTTAATCAATTCAAACAATACCAACCTTCTTCTTATTCATACACCACTAGTCATCACTTTTGGCTCAACCTTCTCTATCACAGATCTTGTCCCTCTCCCAAAAAGGGAGGAATCATTCCTACTATCTCTAAAAATTACCTATTATCCCTATCCACTCTTATAGGTAAATACACCTTGGTTATCACACCTCTAATAGTTAGATTATCAAATTCAACTCAGATCGAGTGAAACATATAGTGATTCAGATAATATGGATCACTCAACATAATTTTTACACATATAGAATATAGATTATCAATATTTCTTAGTATAGATTGGTCAACATTATACATCTAATTAGACTATGTGGTTTACTTAGCATCACTCATCTTAGATTGGTCAAATTATATAGTGATTCAATTTATATGGGTCACTCAGTATCACTCAGACATCTACAGGGATATATCATCAGTTTATAGATACATAGATTATTCAAATATATTGGTTCAAATCATATGGACTCATAGTGACTTTGATATAGATGTAGATTTAGATACCAAATGTGGGGGCATTTACATTACTACATGTCTCACACATATAGCTTCATATAGTATGACATAGTTAGAAGACCAGATAACAGATTATAGGCTTAGTATAGAGGACATTATTTTGATCTCAAATTTTACACATGGGACAAACATAATAGATCATGGAACATGTGGTTATACATATTTCTAAATTATCTAGATACATCACTCACATACTAGATTTCAGGGTATGACATAAATGATCATGTTCTTTGGCATCTAGGATTATATAGATTAGAATGGCAAGAAAGGCCATTTTATTCTTATGCATCTACACAAGTATTTAGATTACACCTAGGCATACCCAAGCTGTCATTAGGTTAGACCATATGATCATCTATTGTGGTTGGTCTATAGCATTACTCAAACCCAAGATTTTTTGTGGAATAGAGGGTAGACATTGGTTTTGGACCTTTGAGCACTTCTCATTTCTAGTTCATATTATTTAGAGTGGGGTCATGATAAATATTTCTCTTCACAACATACACATTCTATACACACATTCTAAATTACATGAGTTTATGTGGTACATAGGGTAGACATTGGTTTTAGGCCTCTGAGCATTTCTCATTTCTCATTTAGATTCAATATAGAGGGCATCTATTATAGGGATTCCATTTTTATTAAGTCACTATTTATATTCAATATAGGGGTCATCCATTTTAGGGATTCCTTTTTTCTCTAAGCATTATTTAGTTCCCTATCCACTTCCCTATCCAAGAGGTTGGATCCTTTTTTAGTACACTCATCTCCATATAGGTAGGTTTAGGTACACATCTTATTTCTTCCTTTTACTCTAGTAATCCATTTCATTGCATCATTAGATTAAAAGGAGGGCAAATGTATACACCCTATATTGTTCCAAAACCACACATATCATGTATTTTCATATTCCTTTCATAGGAGACTCCAACTGGAGAATATGAGTCTTACTCACATCTAGCCATGTCTTTTTGTTTGATTTGCCTTGTTCTTATTTCATACCCTAGACACATTTATTGAATTTTCCTAGTCATTCATAACCTTCTAGACTTAACCCTTACTAACCTAGGTTACTCTTTCCATGCATATTACATCCCCCTAGGTCTTGGACCCTCTAGATAATAGCACCCAAATAGGACTACAACACTAAAACCCAGGGTGTCTAGTTTTTGGTGCTATTGTCCAAGTGCAAATTTGATTCCAACAGTCAATTTATCCCAAAATATGAGTCTTACCCCTTTTATTTGCTTTGTTATTAATATTTCCAATATCAACTAAATGTGAATAAAACTACCAAATTTAAAATAACAAGTCTCCTATATAAAGGACTACACAAGGCATTTTATATCTAGCACTTACTACTTTGGCACATTAGACATAATAAAAATTAGTCAATAATATAGATCAACGTTATACATCACACATAGACTTGCATGCTTGATCAAGTAAACACCTAGGTAAAATTCATTCTTGCATCTATCATGCACATTGATTATGTGTGTTCCCTAAAGGAGAACTACATCCAATCTAAAACCCTAGCTTGAGGATTAATGTAGGTAGCAATTAGAATATTAGGGGTTCTTGATTGTATGATCATTCTTCCCCAAACCTAATTTTTTTTCCCTTTTAATTTTTAAGTATTCATTATTTGCATGTGTGTATATGGATACAAGAATCAAAGATTAAAATAGATCTAAAATGAGCTTCTATGACTTCCAACCCTCAAAATTTGGTACACAGGCTCATATTGACTAGGAGAACAAAACCTAGAAAGATTAGATCTATAGGAAAATAACACTAGGAAGGACCATAGCACTAGACACTAGGGTGTCTTATTTCTAGCACTCCTATTTAATCAAAAAATAGAAGTTAGATTTATATTCTTGATAATGTCTTAGTCTTGCTCTTCTATTTCTAGCCTCATAATCTTCCATTTCAGTATGAATCTAGATAAGTTAATTTCTATTTATCTTGTATAATTATTAGCTAAAATATATATTTTCCCCTATCAAATTAGAATTTTATTATCATTCCATACACTTATTATTTAGGATCTAAACACTAGATTCCCAAAAATAATAAAACACCTGTCAAATCATTAAAATTAATCTCAATCTTGTATACTCGATTATATGATTGAATGACATATTTATTTATTTGAAATACATTTAAAAATTATATCTTATTTATATTTATCTTCACCATTAATTCAAATTAGGTTAAAACATTATCCTGAGGCTTACAATTGTCATTTCAATAGAGATACAACAATTAATAATGTAATAGTAATCATCATAAATATAAGTAATGAAGAGTAACCTATGCATGAAGGTGAATGGTATATATCCTACAATTATATGAATGTGCATGATAGAGTAATCATCACATATATAAGTAGAAAGGTAAGTCATATGAATTGAGGCACCATAAGATTAAAAAATAATCCTTGATTTATGTAATCATATACACATAATATCATGGCCATGATGAACATAATAAAACATGTGAAATATAATTGAATTTTGCATAAGGCAAGAGCCACATACAATGTAAATCAATGTCATGTAACAATGTAAAGGCCATAAATAAAGTGTCATATAGTAGTGTATTTAATCAATTAAAATTTCCCACAAGAATTAGACAACTAAATAAGGAGGCATAAAATGATACACAATCAAAAAAATAGTCACATAAGAAGATAAAGGCCAAAGAAGTAGACATATAATGATACATGTAATCAATAAAAAATTCTATAAGAAGGAAAGGGCCAAATAAAGAGTCATACAATGAAACATTCAATCAATAATAAATTCACACAATAAGTTAAGGGCTAGATAAAGAGGCATACAATGATACACTTAATCAAGTAAAAATAGGAAAAAGGTAAGGTCTAAAGAAGGAGCATACACTTAATCAATAACAAAGTCGGTAGGTGTAAGATAATGGGGAACAATAGTTAAACTTGGAGAGAATGTTAGGGATGCTTCAAAAAGGAATTTTATAATGACATAAAGAATGAATTGTTGTATTTAAAATTTAGTTTCTAAATATATAATTTTTTAAAATATTTCGATGATAAAACTATGTGAAAAGATGCATTTATGATAATAGGTTGTTTACTTTTTGTAAAAAGATAAAGAGAGTGCATGTGTATGAACATACTTTTTTTGAGTAAACTATTGAATTTTTGTATGAAATTTTATATACAAATAGGTGAAATTTTTAATATTATTGATAATTTTTTATTTTATATATCTACATAATTTTTAAATAATTTTACAAGTGAAGATAACTGGAAAATTAAAACTAAAAGTGTACAAACACAAATTTTTGACCTTAACTTCATAAAAATTAAATTTTAAAGTATAGTTGACAATGTGTAGATTGTTGAGATATAATTTTTATAAGCATTTGATTAATATTCAAAACGTTATAAGGGAATTTGTGATGATATGTATATAGACTATAAGGAGGTATGTTATGTATAAATTAAGTACTAATTATAAATAATATTCTAACATTAAAACAATTTATATATTTTAAAACTATGTTTTTCCCTGTACAAACCCATATATATATATATTAAAAATAATAAAATTTACCTAATTTAATGTGTCGATAAAAAGGAAAAAAAAACTAAATTTCATAAAAACTCCCTTACCTAATCCATGACAGAGTTTTGCTAGGTTCGAGACCCACCAGGCCTAAAATTGAGGCAAAATTATGGGGAAAGTGGGAAAAAAATTATAAATATGAAAAGGGCGTACACCTTTTGTTAAGGGTGTACACCCTTTGCACAACTACTTTTGGTTTATTAAATATTTTTGCCTGTTATTCTATGAATCCCAAAGGGTGTGCATGATTTTGAAAGCATGAATGTCCTTTATGATTCATGAATTCATTTTACCTTTACCATGAAAATGAGTCATTTGTTTTATTCTTTCCAATTTACAAACTAGTCTTTTTACTACAACTATGCAAATTTGGGGAATTGTTCATTTTATTTTTTGAATCACTATGAATTCTTCAAGTTTAAATCTACAATTGTCTTGTTTTAGCAAAGATAAATAATCAGGTTGGGAAGTCATCATAAAATACCAATTAAAGAACTAATAATTGATGAAATTGAATAAAAAAGAGAAAAAGAAAGAAAAAGACAAGCAGATAGGAGAGTATCCATAAGGGCTTCTAAGTAAGGTGAAGATTCTTTTTCTACACCAGGTAATACTTCTAATGAAAATAAAATTCCCAATTATATAGAATTTATTTTAAATGTCTTTAAATGAGATAAGAGAAATAAATCAATCTTTGTTGCAAGATGAAATTCAAAATGTAGAACATGTAAGTAATAAATTTATAATGAATGATAAAACATATGGACAAACACAATATAATCAAACATCCATTCATAATGAATTTTTTGAGTATGATGATAATCAACATCAAATAATGATCTTGAATGATGTGTCTCCTAATGAAGAGGAATTTAATTTGCCTATAAGGTTTAATGTAGATAGTCAACCCTCTACTGTCTCTACTATGGTTGAAGTGTTAACACCACCTGATTTAATACAAAAATATAGCTCCTACATCCACACCACAAATGATAATAAGATGAACACTGAAGTATTTTGTTGAAATAAATGAAAAAATAATAGAACATATGGAAGGTAAAATGTCAATAAAGATCAGTTCAACATCATGCTCAATGTGTATGGAACTATGCATTTAAGAATAAAATCCATATAAAATGATGTCAATTATTTTTTTAATTAATGAAAATTAAAAAAATACACCCTATGATGCATAATTTGGGGTTAATAACATTAAAAATGGATGGAATAAATATTACAATAGTAAAGAATCTATTTAATGCATTTAATACAATAGGCAATAAAATTTGGAATAAAGATAGTAATATGGTAAGATGAGTAATAATGGAATCTATAATGAGTAAGTCAACATCTAAAGGTTGAATTATTATTAAAACAAGTAAATCATTTAATTTAAATAGAAAAACTATAATAAATTTTGTAAAAATAAGAACAAGGCTTGATGACCCTTCACTCATGGATTGTTAGGCATTAAGTGGTAGACTCCCATGAAAAGATAAGGTATTAGTTGAAGGAACAAAACAATTGATTGAAATTTTTTGGCATGATAAAAAAAGGGTCTCATCTAATGTAAAATATGTTTCTAAAATAATAAAAGGCTCAAAAATCATGTGCCATATGTAAAACATTTTTTAAACATGATGTAAACAAAATTTTATAAAAAGTTTATTGAAACATTTAATGGCCAATTGATAATTAGCCAAAGGTCATTTGAGATGTGCAAGCCTTTCTCTATTAAAATAAACAAAGAATGAACTACATGTTATTATAGGGTACATGTTGAATTTTATATGCATATTAATGTTTTTCATCATATACATTATACTTTACATACTGATGAGATTTTTCTGGAATGTATGGTGTCTTTCCCACCTAAAACATTAAGAGAATTAATCAAAGGTCTTTTATGTCAAAGACTCAAGGGACAATTTTATTTTGCCAAAAAAAATAGATGGAACATTTAAAAGTTTTGGCGGTTTTTCAAATTTGATGAGTTGTTTATATGAACATATTTCACATGAATTTGGTAAGAAAATAGTTGATTATAAGAAGTAAAAATCTGTTAAGTATGTGTTAAAAGATGGAAAAGAGTCATCAAGATGTGAATTAGTTATGACCAAAGTTTATGTATGTGATTTCATGTTTTAATTCAAAAATAATATTATCTACCAATATGAAAGACACACACATATTAAAATGGTTAAATAATCAATTCAAAGCATGCAAGGATAACTTCCTAGTTGGTACCATTATTTTAGTTGTGGATTTTACTGAGAAATACACACTACAACCTTAGAATAAGATTAAATCTTAATATTATAATTTAATTAAATTTATAATTTTTGTTCATATTACATTTATACATGCACATAATAACAAAGATGATAACATAAATATTTTGAATGAGTACCATTTTTATGAGTGATGATAGATCACATTCTCTAGAGTTTATCTAGGGTTGTTTTGAGATATTTTATATGAATATGAATGCAAGAGAAATCATGTTTGATACACACTAAATTTTTTAAAATAATTATGTAGGGTAGTTTAAGAACTCTCAAATGTTTTACTAGTTAAGTATAATGCATAAGAATAATAGAGTTTAACATTTTTGGTGCTTCTTTGAGGTTGGTCATGGAAAAGGTGAACATGATGGTGCTGATGCATGTGTAAAAAGATCCTTTAAAAGAGAGAAGGTAAAGCATAATGATTGTTCTAATTTGATTGATGTTAAGTATTATAACTTGGTGTAATGAAATATTTGTCATGGATCAGATAAACATTTTAATATATGAAGATTCTTTTGGTTAATAGAGGAACAACATAAGACAATGTATGAATATTACATTATAGTACCTAGATCGAGTGTTTTCCACTCCATTCCAATATCAAATTCAAGTTCAAGGGCTATTTATACTAGGGATATGGCATGTTTTTTTTCTCATGTATGGAATTCAATTGGAATGGATGTGAGTCAAAATAATGGGTTAACGAATGGTATTGTAGACCCATATCACCTATAGAGAGTAGATATTCACTCCAAAAATTGACAGATCATGAAATGGAATCATTATTTAAATTTTACCACATCTTACATCTTATGAAACAAAGTAAAATTTATTATTTAATTAAATATACAACCTTATATATTAGTGATATATTTATTTTTTCCTAGATGAGTTTACAATTTGATTATACTTTAAATGCAAGGTATGTTTTTGTAGTCATTACACCTAAGAATAATGATGAGGGAACATACTACTACTTGTGTTGTTATGTAGATGAAAAAAAAATTAACCACAAATTTTATGGATGGAGAAGAGATAATTTATCCCAATAGGTACTATCAAAAAAAAAAAAAAAAACAATTATTATTTAAGGATTTTGAAACACACAAGATGGTGCTTCATTATTCAAACCTAGTTATTGATACAAATTTTAAAATGATAAAATATAATATAAATACTCATAATATAATATTTTTTAAAGTGCATGAATCTAACCATGAAGTGATTCTTGAAAGACTTGCAAATAGAGCTGATCTTGAAAGTACATTAGATTGAATTAGTAAGTTTATCTAGTGTTTCAATTTAATATAATAAATTTATTTGATTTAATGCATTTTAATTTTCAAATATTTAATGATTATGTGTTTATTTCTATTTAATTTTTTGACTAACAATTTTAAATGTAGGTTAGTTTCACCAGATGAGTTTCCACCTTCACATGGTTGGTGTCATGAGTAGAGAAGATTATCTTCTTGAAATTAAGGGAATCCAAAATAATTTATATTAATTTCATATACCTTAAGTAAATATTTTTTCACCTTATATCTATTTATTCTTTCTTATAGGACTCATCCTTACATGTGTAGGAGCTAACAATTCATCGATATCCCTAATGGTTCTCTTGTAACATGTGACAAAAGTTAACTCTTTTTTCACACTTAAGGATGAGTGTATTTTCTTAAAGGATGCCTCCAATAAACTAAAAATTTCATTTATAGGGTCTAACTAAGACCAAAAAATGGTCATTATTGCCTAAAAATGCCTATCCTAACATGTCCATGTAGATAGTTCATCGATTGGGTTAACGAATCAAAATATGACCCTCAATGACCAACATTTGGCATGTTTTGAGAGATTTGGATATGAGAGAAACCTCAATTCCTCATCTCTTTCATAATTATCTATATAAAATCCTCCTAGTATTTATTATAGGACCCATCCTTACATGTGTAGGACTTGATCATTCATCGATATCCCTCATGGTTCTCCTATAATGTGTGATGGAAGTTCGCTCTTTTTGAACACTTAGGGATGAGTGTATTACCTTAAATTATGACTATAATAAAATATAAATATAATTTATATGGTCCAACCAAGAATATTAAATTGTTTTTGTATCTTAAAAATTCTTATCCCAACATATCTGTGAAGATAGTTCATCGATCGAGTTGATGAGTCAGAATATATGACCCTTGGTGACCAAATTTTGGCATGTTTTAAGATTTTTATATGTGATAAAAAATAATTTATACATCTCATCCATCAATATTTATATAAAATCCTCCTATTATTTCTTATAAGACTCAGCCCTACACGTGTAAAAGCTAATGGTTCATCTCTAGCCCTAACAGTTTTCTTGTAATGCATGATGGAAGTTCACTCTTTTTTCATATTTGGGGATGAATGGATTCTCTTAAGGTATGGATACAATCAAATAAAAATTTCATTTTATATAGGTAAATGAGACCAAAAAATAGTCTTTGTATCCTAAAAATACTTATCTCTATGGGTCCACATAGACGGTTCATTGATTGAGTTGATGAGTCAGAATATATGACCCTTACTAACCACCTTTTGGCATGTTCTAAAAGATTTAGATATGAGATAAACATAAATTCCAAATATCACCCATATTTATTTATATAAAATCCTCATAATATTTCTTAGAGGACTCATCCATGCATGTGTAGGAGCTTATGGTTTGTCTCTAGCCCTCACGGTTCTCTCATAATGCACGATTGAAGTTCACTCATTTTGCAAAATCAAGGATGAGTGAATTATCTTAATGGATGCCTCAAATAAACTACAAATTTCACTCATATGGCCTAAAATATATTGTAAAAATGTTTTTCTAGCCTAAAAATTCCCATCCAAACATGTTCACATAGATGGTTCATCAATTACGTTGAAGAGTCAGATTATATAGCCCCCATAAACCAACTTTTAACATATTTTGATAGATTTAGCCACAAGAGAAAACTTTTTACTATTTTTCATCTATATTTATTTATATAAAATACTCTTGGGATTTCTTAAATAAATCATCCATTTAGGAGCTGATAGTTCATTTTTATCCCTCACGGTTCTCTTGCAATACACGACTGAAGTTCACTCATTTTGCACACTCAAGGATGATTGAATTCTCTTAATGGATTCCTTTGATAAACTAAAAAATTTAATATTTGGGCCTAATATAGAATAAATAGATGTTTTTATATCCTAAAAACTTCCATACAAATGTGTTCATGTAAATGGTTCATTGATTGGGTTGATAAGTCAAATTCTACGACCCCTACTAACCAATTTTTGGTCTATTTTGAGAGATTTAGCCATAAAAGAAACATCATTCTCACATCTCATCCATCTAAATTTAGATAAAATATTATTATTATTTATTATAGGAATTATCTATGCATGTGTAAGAGCTAATCCTTTGTCTCTATCACTCATGATTCTCCTGCAACACATGACCAAAGTTCACTCATTTTTCACACTCAAGGATGAGTGAATTCTCTTAAGGGATGCATTTGATCAACTATAATTTTTAATATTATGGTCTAAACAAGATCATAAAAATGTTTTTATATCTTAAAAACACCCATATAGATGTGTTACCATAGATCGTTCATCAATTGGACTAACGAGTTAAATTCTATAGTCCTGATTGACCAACTTTTAGCCCTATCTGAGAGATTTAGCTATGAGAGAAACCTTGTTGCTACATCTCATCCATATAAATTTAGATAAAATCATCTTGATATTTATTAGAGGACTCATCCATGCATGTGTAGTATTTGATTATTTGTCTCTAACCCTCATGGTTCTCCTTCAATATACGACAAAAGTTTGCTCATTTTGCACACTTGGGGACAAGTGAATTCTCTTCAAGGATGCCTCTGACCAACTACAAATTTTTATCCTAAGGCTTGATATAAAATATAAAAATGTTTTTATAGCCTTAAAACACCCATCTAGAAGTGTTTACATATATGGTTCATTGAATGGGCTGATGAGTCAAATTCTATAGCCCTCACTAACTAAATTTTGGCCTATTCTGAGAGATTTGGTTGTTAGATAAACATTTTTAATGTGTCTAATCCATATTGAGTTAGATAAAATCATCCTAAGATTTATTATAGGACTTATCTTTTCATGTGTAGGAGATAATTATTTGTCTTTATCCCTCACGATTCTTCTAAAATGCACAATCAAAGTTTGCTCATTTTTCAAAGTTGAGGACAAATGAATTTTATTAAGGGATACCTTTGATTATCTACACATTTCACTTTTGAATCCCAACTAAAAAACACCCATCTGGACATGTTTGTGTAGATGATTCATTGATTGGGCTGATGAGTTATATTCTATGGCCCCTACTGACCAATGTTTTAGCTTGTTATGAGAGATTTAACCATGAGAGAAGCCTCATTACTGTATCTTATCCATCTTGAGTTAAATAAAATACTCCTAGGATTTTTTAGAGGACTTGATTATGCATGTGTAGGAGTTGATGATTCATCTCTATTCCTCATGATTCTCTTTCAATGCATGATTGAAGTTTACTCATTTTGCACACTCGAGGACATGTGAATTCTCTTAATGGATGCCTATGATAAACTAAAAGTTTCACTCTCAGGGTGTGATAAAGATTAGATAAAGGTTTTTATATCCCAAAAATTCCCATCTATATGTGTTCATGTAGATGCTTCATTAATTGGGCCAATGAGTTAGATTTTACAACCCCTACTAACCAACTTTTGACCCATTATGAGAGATTTGGCCATGAGAGAAACCTCATTTCCACATCTTTTCCATATCAATCTAGATAAAATTCTCCTAGGATTTTTTAGAGGACTCATCTATGCATGTGTAGGATTTGATGGTTCATCTCTAGCTCTCATGTTCTCCTATAATGTGTGACTAAAATTTTCTCATTTTACACACTTGGAGATGAATGAATTATCTTAAGGGATGCCTATGATCAACTAAAAATTTCACTCCTAAGGCTTATTAAATATTTAACAAAGGTTTTTCTATCTAAAAATAATCTATCTAGATGTGTTTACATATATGGTTCATTGATTGGGCTAATGAGTTAGATTATACAGCCCCTATTGACCAACTTTTGGTCTATTTTGAGAGATTTATCCATGTGAGAAACCTCATTTCCATGTCTCATCCATCTTTATTTAGATAAAATCCTCTTCATATTTCATATAATACTTATCCATAAATGTTTAAGAGCTAATGGTTCATCTCTATCCCTCATGGTTTTCCTGCAATGCATGACCAAAGTTTACTCATTTTACACACTCAAGGATGAGTGAATTATATTAAGGGATGACTTTAACCAACTAAAAAATTAGTTCTTATTACCTTATAGAGATAAAAAAAAGGTCATTATATTCTTAAAAAACCCATTTAAACATGTCCATGTAGATAATTTATCGATTGGGATGACAACTTAGAACCTGTGGCCCCCACTGACCAAAATTTGGCCTATTTTGAGATATTTGGCCACAAGAGAAACCTTTTTATTGAATCTCATCCTTTTTTATTTAGATAAAATCCTCTTCATATTTATTAAAGGACTCATATTTTCATGTGTAGGAGCTGATGGTTCATCTCTTACCCTCACATTTATCATGCAAAGCACGATCAAAGTTGGTTCATTTTGTACACTCATGGATGAGTGAATTCTCTTTAGGGATGCCTCTGATAAAATGCAAATTTCACTCCTAGCATCTGACCAAGAATGGATGAAGGTCATTCTAGCCTAAAAATTCCCATTCAGACATGTTTACAAAGATAATTCATTGATTGAGATGATGAATCAGAACCTACGGCCCCCATTGACCAACTTTTAGCTTGTTCTAAGAGATTTAGCCATGAGAGAAAACTTATTACTACATCTCATCCATATTTAATTATATAAAATACTTTTTAGATTTATTATACAACTCATCCATGTATGTGTGGGAACTAACGGTTCATCTCTATCCCCGACAATTGTATTACAACATGTAACAGAAGTTTACTATTTTTGCACATTTAGGAACCATTGAATTCTCTTTAGGAATGACTTTGATCAAATATAACCTTCAATATTGGGGCCTAAAATAGACTAAAAGGGTTATTCTAGCCTAAAAATTCTCATCCAAACATGTTCACATAGATAGTTCATCGATTGGGATAATGAGTCAGATTTTATGACCCCACTGACCAACTTTTGGCTCATTTTGAGAGATTTGGATATGATAAAAACCTCATTATTACATCTCATCCATCTAAAATTAGATAAAATCCTCCTAGGATTTCTTATAAGACTCATACTTGCACGTGTAAGAGCTTACAATTTGTCTCTAGTCCCTATGGTTCTCTTGAAATATATGATAGAAGTTCACTCTTTTTACACATTCAAAGACCATTAGATTCTCTTCAAGGATGCCTTTAATAAACTATAACTTTCACTCTCAAGGATTGATAAAGAGTAGACAAATATTATTCTAGCCTAAAAAAGCCTATTTGTATGTGTTCGTGTAGACAGTTCATTGATTATATTGATAATTTAGATTTTGTGGCCCTCATTGACCAACTTTTGGCCAATTCAGAGAGATTTAGTTATGAGAGAAACCTCATTTTTATGTCTCATCTATCTTATGTTAGATAAAATACTCTTGGGTTTTCTTATTGGACTCATTCATGCATGTGTAAGAGCTGATGATTCATCTCTAACCCTCATAGTTCTTGTGTAAAGTGTGATTTAAGTTTAATCATTTTTCACACTCAAGGATGAGTGAATTCTCTTAAGGAATGCCTCTAAAAAATTTCAAATTTTACTCTCAGTACTTGATAGAGACTATACAAAGGTCATTCTAGTCTAAAAACACCCTTGTAGATGTGTCCATATAAGTAGTTCATCAATTGGGCTAATGAATCATAACCTATGACCCTCATAGACCAATTTTTGCCTTGTTCTAAGAGATTTGGCTAGGAGAAAAACCTCATTATTTCATTTCATTCATCTCAAGTTAGATAAAATCCTCACATTTTTTCCTATAAGACTCATCCATGCACATGTAAGAGCTAATGGTCTATCTTTATCCCTCACAGTTCTCATGCAAATTATGATCAAATTTCATTCATTGTGCACACTCAGGGATGAGAGAATTATCTTCACAAATTCCTCCAATCAAATAAAAATTTCATTACCAACATCTAACAAATACTATATGAAGGTTATTCTAGCCTAAAAATTCCTAGTTGGACATGTTTGCATAGATGGTTCATTGATTGGGCTAATGAATCATAACCTATGACCATCATTGACAAACTTTTGGCCCATTTTGAGAGATTTAGCCACAAGAGAAACCTCATTGATGCATCTCATCCATCTTGAATTAGATAAAATATTCATGTGATTTCTTATAGGAATCATCTATGCACATGTAGGAGCTGATCATTTGTATTTATCCCCCATGATTCTCATGTAATGTATGATGGAATTGTGCTCTTTTTTATACATTCTAGGACCACTAAATTCTCTATAGGGATGCCTCTAATTAATTACAAATATCAATCCTAAGGATCAAAATATATCTAAAAAAGGTCTTTATAGCCTAAAAATTCTCATCAAATGTGTTTGCCTAGATAGTTCATTGATTAGGTTGATGAGTTAGATTATATGACCCCCACTAACAAAATTTTGGCCTATTCAGAGATATTTGGCTGCAAGAAAACCCTCATTGTTTCATATCATCCATCTCAAGTTAGATAAAATCCTCCCTAGATTTTTTAGAGGGATCATCCTTACACATTTAAGAGATGATGGTTTGTCTCTATCCCTCACAATTCTTGTGAAAAGTGTGACCAAAGTTTTCTCATTTTGCACACTCAAGGATGAGTGAATTTCCTTAAGGGATACCTCTAGAAAAATACAAATTTTTCTCTCGACACCTAAAAATATTATATAAAGGTATTTCTAGTCTAAAATCTCCTATTTGGATGTGTTTATATAGATGGTTCATTGATTGGGTTGATGACTTAGAACCTATGACCACTGTTGACCAAATTTTGGCTCGTTCTAAGAGATTTGGGTATAAGAGAAACCTCATTACTACATCTCATCTATTTTAAGTTAGATAAAATCCTTATGGGATTTCTTAGAATAATTTTCTATTTATGTGCAAGATTTGATGCTTTATCTTTATCCCTCACAGTTCTCATGCAATGCACAACCAAAGTTTGCTCATTTTGCACACTTAAGGACAAGTGAATTCTCTTAAGGGATGCCTCTGAACAACTATAAATTTAGATCTTATCACCCAATATATATGATAAAAATGTCATTATATCCTAAAAATTCTAATCCATACATGTCTGCATAGATGGTTCATCAATTGGGATGATGAATTAGAACCTATGAGTATGTGTAAGAGATACCCTATTTTCTATGTTTCTTTGATATTGAGGAGAGATATTGGTTTAGAAACTTCAAAATTGAGTCTATAAAATAAAAATTAACTTGTAGAGATCTTTGAGTCTTTTGAGTTTACATAGACAAAACTAATAGATGGATTGATTTTACATATTAAGATAAAGATTTAATAAATATTTAAGGACCATAATAATACAACCTCAAGTTTTATATACTAGTCATATAATATCAAAGTTGCTTAAGTGTCTTCATTTGTACCTATATTCTTGCCTTGAAAAGATTGTAATTTTATGGATAGTCTAGAGAGGGATATCAATGCCAATATTAACCCATATATAATTAAGCCATAGTGACTATATGGACACATATAATTGTTTTTGTTTGTTTTATGGATAAGTAGGAGATGAATACATATATAAGTGTATCACTAAACCTCCTAACATTTATTATCAAGTATAATTTATAATATTTACATATCCATGAAATTGATCCCAAGTCCACTTAAACATCACAATTAAAAATTGATATGTAGTTAAATGTAAATGGAATAAGTAAATAGTAAATATCTCATGTAATTGTAAAAATACATAATGATTCAAAGCATCTAACTTAGATAATAATGTGAATTTGTTTAACTCCATATGAAATAAAAATTCAATCATTAACCAATAATACATGTAAACATTAAATGACAAAAATAAAAAATATGCATATGTAAAGGAATAACATTGCCAAATAATATATATGTGATACATGTAAAGTTCTATGTCATAATTTAACATAAATAATATAACATATATCAAGACAAAATGTAGACCATAACATGTACATAGACAAAATTTTCCATATAGGCATACAATGTGTTCTATATCGACATACAAAATTGATTGTGCCTACAAATATGTACATAGATAAAATGTGCCATATAGACATACAATGCAGGCTATACCAGGCTACAACTAGATCCCTAACACAACAACTAGCTTTCCTTCTCCTCATTACCTCCAAATAAATTATGCTTTGTTTCCATATGTGTAGAGTAAGGGGTGTTTGATGCCTCAATACGCGGAGATAATCTCCTCTCAACATTTGAGTCATCCATTATTTCATTGACAACCAATAAAAATTATTGCCTATGCACAACATATAAAATATAAAAATTAATGCATGAAAATTTTATATTGAAAATTTGATAAATTTTTCAATAATGTAAAATTTTGTATAATGATTTTACACTCACCATATTCCATCTAAATGGTTGTCTAGGGCTAACAAACTTCATATACACTTGGAATCCTATCGAGAATACATATATCATTAGATCTAGAGTTACATACAATTATGTAAATATGACATAAAATATCATTACTTAAAGATTAAAAAAATTAACTTAATATTCTCTTACAAACATAAACAAACTATAATTAAAAGTAAACCTATGTATTAAATAAAAATAGTGAAGTATCCTCTATAATATGAGTTTGGCATATCCAAATAGAATTTGCTAAAGCTAATACATCTTGCATAGTGTCTAAAATGATAGTGTCATGCATTTTTGAAGCATCTAAATGTGGCATATGCTCACCATGATAATGTCTGGCATGCTAATATCTGGTACTACTAAAACACACACACACACACACACATATATATATATATATGTATATATATATATATGTATATATATATATGTATATATATATATATGTATATATATATGTATATATATATATATATATATATATATATATATATATATATATGGCATATGTTTGGAAATTTTAATCTCCATAAATATATTCTATGTATGTTGAAACTAAATAGGAGGTCCCATACACTTTCTCCCATGTGATGTGCAATGATGCATAGGAATTGTAACATGAGTAGGAGAAGGGACACTAGCACCTATACCAACACCAATAAAACCACTTTTGATACTACCACTTCTACCAATACCACTACCACCAATACCACCACTACCATTAGCACCACCTGTAGGCTGAGTATAAGTCTTCAAAGTATGCATACCATGATAAATCATAATTTGTGTCAAACTAGTAACCACCTCAAGGGTGTCCATCTATATGTTATGATGCATAATTTTGGGAATAGAAGCATGTGATATTTTTATTCTATTTTTTTTAATCTTTTTTATGATGATTTTGGTCCTACCTATCACTAATTCTATCAAATAAAGACCCACCTCTCATACCTTGGGATGCCTTCATATCAAAATAATTTGGAATTGCTTGCAATACAAACTCAATACAATTTTCTCAAACAATATAATGTAACCTCATTACTATTGCATAAAGGCTCATCAAACACCATCCACCATCTATCCCAAAAGTTATTTTTAATCTCCTCATGAACACACCAATCAAATACTAATGTGTCTGCAATTCATTGGTGGAGGTTGGTTGGTTCCAAGTTTAATAAATAAAGCACACAAATCTTATTTTATTATTTTTTCTTCATCTATTCATATGACAATTTATTAGAATAAAATTGTTTCATAGCCTCTCTTTGATGAAACATTGCATCTAGTTGTGAAGTCACATTTCCCACTTCATTAAAAATAGACTCTAATGTATTGGCAAGTAAAATATTTACACTACCAGTTGAAGAGTGACACAAAACATTGATAATTATTTGTAATTTTTGATGTTTGGAATTGTATTTCTCATAAAATTTAACTTTTTCTTGTGTAAAATCAAACTCTTTAGGGATTTGTCTAACATTTTCTTTAGGAAATGAAACCATTGAACTTGTGTATCTAAATTTTTTTTTAAAAAGGTTTTTTTAGGTAATGTAAAAAATCTAATGCAAATTTAAATTAAAAACCCTAGTTTAATAAATAAATATAAATAGAAATGAAAAAATAAAAATGCAAAAATAACATACTTGATTTGAAGCAATCCAATGCTGAATCCTGTTGGTGGGATGAAATTTCAAAGCACATCCATCAGTCTATAAATTTAACAAAATAAAAATCTCCTCAAATTATCTTGGCCTTAAGTTTTATCCTTTAGCTTTGTAAAAAATGAAATTGTAGAAAGATCATATGCCCTTTATAATTTTTAAAGGGCATATACCCTTTACAAGGGGTGAATGCCATTTACAAAGGGCAAATGCCCTTTACAAAGGGTGTATGCCCTTTACCCTTTATAAAGGGTGAGCTCACTTTAGAAATAGAATATGCCATTTGGAAAAGGTGTACACATTTTGAAAATGGAATACACCCTTGAGGTTTAGGCAAAATTTGAGCTTCATTTTTTCAAAAAAAAGGGCATATGCCCTTTGTAAAAAAATTTACAAAGTTGGGGGACTGTCATGTTTTTTGTCTCCCAATTTTGTGCATGAACCCAAGTCAAGAATGTAAGGGTCAAATAAATCCCAATAAATTATTGTATTATATGAAATGAAATATAAATAATAAAGTATAGATCAAATCAAACTATTTGACGCCATTAATCCAAGTGAAAGTCACATCATATCAAAATAACACATCTATGAAATACATTACTATAAATAAAATAAGATAAATGAATATGTAAGCACTGAATGTATCTCAACTTGATAAATGGGAGGATCATATAAATATATAACATATAACAATGAAACCTATGAAATAATATTCCCATACTATTGGCATGGGCACTAGGTATGTGAATTTCCTACATCTCTATTTTATGTATGGTGAAATACATGTGCATATGAAAATATATGTAATATACTAAGCATGATTTAAATAACATGAATTAATAGTATTAATAAGAAAGCATGTTATGCTTAGCTCCTAAATTTTATTTTTATTTTTTGGTATTTTTTAATATATTATTTAGGTATTTTTAAATATTTAATTTTTTATTTAATTTTTTAATAATTTTTTTATCATGTTCCTACAAAAAAAATAATATCATCGATGGTATCCTCACATGTAGGTCCTATATCAAATGTGGGAATGGTCACCTATCAAATTGAGTAGCATCATATTGTTAAAACCTAAATCTAATTAGTAGTCATGTGTTCTAGTATATTTTTCACTATCATCATGACTCATAGGATCTTGTGTATGACAATTAACCCTAGTGGACATGATATATTATATAATTCATTTCATAGTATAATCATGTGTTTATGTCTATTGTGGAACACATCAAACTATTTATAACACTAGTTTAGGATGTGATGGAGTGGATGATGGTTATTTTGAGTCTTAAATAAAACTCTAATGCAATAAAATATCATATCATAAACATAGAGAAAGAAAATATAGTTGTAAGTGACAATACAATTGTTATACCCTACTTTTGTGGAGATCAATACCAACCAGTATGTTAGTATCAACTAGTGATACTAACATGATCAAGTAGAACGAACCCAATGCAGATATAAAATTATTACTAGAATTGAATAAACCACATTCCTCCTTATCCTTAATTTTCACTTCCTAATACAATCATAGATAGATAGTCACCTATAAAATCTAAGTATTTTGATCTCTTTAGTACTTTTTACATTTGGCATATGCCACTTATCAAATCAAAATATTCAATATTATTTTTTTACATTCAATTGTATGTTTCTATGTCATATATTTATTTAAATTAAATTTCAAAGTTGTATATTAATTATATTAATCTTCACCATTGATCCAAATTAGGGTAAAATAGTATCCTAAGGCATATAATTGACATGTCAAAACAAATTTAAAAATTAAGCAAGTATTAGTAATCACCATAGATATAAGTAATAAATAGTAACATGCATAAGAAGGTGTGTAATATATATATCATGGCACCACACAAAATTATAAAGCTGAGTCATATCATAACACCATGATCTCATTAGATAATCCTTGATGTATGCACTAATAAGAATATAATGTAATGTTCATGATGCACACAGTAAAATATGCACAATAAGACTCAATGTCACATAAGGCAAGAGCCATACACAAATAAAAATAATTGTCACATAACAAGGTAAAGGACATAAATAAATATTTATATATTGATATACTCAATTAGGTAAAAATTCAAACAATAATGAAAGATCTAAATAAATAGGCATACAATGATGCACTCAATCAAGAAAAAAATCACATCATAAGGTAAGGTCTAAACAAAGAGGCATAAAATGATATACCTAGTCAAGAAAAAATCACATAAGAAGGAAAGGGTCAAATAAAGAGTCATGCACTAATACATTTAATTAAGAAAAAAATCATACAAAAAGGTAAGGCCCAAATAAGAGGAGTACTATGATACACATAATTAATTAAAAAGTCACACAAGAAGGTAAGGGAAAAATAAATAAGCATAAAATTATACACTCAATCAAGAAAAAAGTCACACAAGAAGGTAAGGGCCAAATAAATCCTAACCAAAGATTATATTATATGAATTAAAATAATAATAATAATAATAATAATAATAATAATAATAATAATAATAATAATAAATAAAACAAAACTAGTTGACATAATTATGTCATATTACTCTAAGATCTGTGTACATCTCAAATTGCATGAAAATACAAGAATTAGTTGAGCACAAGATTACCACAACATAAAAGTTGTATCAAATGCATAAAAACCTTCATTAAGTGATTAAATGAGATTAGCCAAAAATTATAAAGGATGTACATTATAAAGTGAGAGATTAGGTCATCAAAAAGGGAACAAATCAACTCACTATTAAAAAATACATTAAATGTATTTCTTCATAATGACCTTTTGAACCCTAAGTAATTTGATTAATAACCATGTAGGTAAAACCAAAAATAGGAAAATCCTAAACTAACACCCCTTGAAGAATATATTAGGTGTGTATAAGAATTGGGTCTTGAAAACGAGACATGATGAGGTACCTAAGCAAAATATAACTCCCATAATGTAGGGAAAGGGATAAATATTGTAGTAAAAAACTTCTCTCCAAAAGAGAGAAAAGTGAGAAACCATGCATGATCTAAGGACATCAAGTATAGTCAATAATACATCCACAAGTGAAATTAGAAAAGGCACAAAGAGAGAGGAGAACTAATAAGTCCCCATAGAAAATGTTGAAGATGCCTATAATAGAGTTTTTAATATGATGAATGTCGCTAACAAGGTCCTCTACCTAAATACTAAATAAGTTCCATCTGCATCAAAAAATGTTTCTTCCTTTTACCAAAGGAATAACATGAATGGTGTATTAGAAGTCTTCCCATTCCTAATGGATGATAAATCTAGATGTACCAATAAATTTGAATAGGGTATAAAATAAAACTATGGCATATGTATGAAAAGATCATACAAAAGAATTGAATGTAATGCCATTGAAGTTAGCCTATCAAAATTAGGTGTAGATGAACCAACTACTCTATGTGATGATGGTATAATGTAAGTAGAGGCTAAAACAAACTGGAGAATGCCCTATAACTATGTAGTAGACTTCCTAATGTTTAATGAGTCATAGATTAATATACCTACACCTTATACATCAAAAGTGGACCAGAGGTAAGTGAATCAATAATTAACTCCTTAATATCTACAATGTGACAATAAGATGTTAAAGGTGTGTCCCCATCACTATTGTAGTCATTTATGCCAAAAGAAGATTCATTAATCTCATAGATGTTTTCAAGATTAGAAGTTTCATCAAGGTGAGTCTGATGAATAAGAATGGCATGGATAACTTTATAAAGGAATGGCTATGTGAAGTGGAGAACACATCTAAACAACCTTTAAAGATAAATAAGATATTACAGATAAATCACATAGATATACAAACTAAATATCCATAAGAATAGAAGAGTCATTGATGCTCTCACAAGGTGTACTCTCAATGTAAATAGTAAAGTCCTTTGAAGTACCAATATATTATTCCTATGGAATAACAACATGATACACATAAATATAATTATAATCTAATATGGGACAATTGAGGTCAAGCATAATCTTATCTTGTAATGGTGGCTCAACATAAGGAAGAGAATTATTCACCATGGATGTGTAATCACATGAGATAGGATTAAGAGGAGAGAGTACAATAGTCTCCTAAGATATGATAGAAATTAGATGAGTATAAGTGATATAAATATCAATAGGATCTCTGAAATGAGTCTAAATGATGCTCTAAATATTGTAGGGATATGTTGTATGTTCCACATGGAAACAAATATCCATGGAAACATGTAACAGTAAGTTACAAAAAAACTTTTCACAAGTGTTATCCCACTTATTGAATTGACATAAGTCATAAGGGGTAGGAATATATCCATGTAATAATTGATTATGATTCTTTATTATGATAAAGCATTCCATATACACATGTAAAAAATCATAGTTGGTATTTCCAAGAAGAACCACTAGTGTATAGTCAACTTTACCCTATGAGTGTCTCTCAAGTGAAGTAGACATGATTGAGAGAAGACATAAAATAAGTTCACAACTATATAAAACAATTTTAATGACTCTTAACTATAATAATAATTCATGTTCATGAAGAGGACATCAGACACAATTAAGAATGCATCCGATCAAGTAGTAAGTGTAGGAATCAACATAATATATAAAAATATAATGTGTAGAAGGAACACTAAAGAATAAACATCATGATGTAATACTCCCTTAGAATTTTTACTAGTGACGCCCTTAAAGTTTCAAAAATAATCAAACTCATATATACACCAGACATATCGATAATGTGTCTTGAGCAATTTATGCATAAGTATCAAAGAACTGGAGGGACATCAAGATCTACTAATAATTAATCAAAGAGTGTATGATATTTTATTTAAAAAGATATATATATATATATATATATATATATATATATATATATATATAGGGACCAAAAATGTCACCAATGTGTATATCATGAAAAAATAAGTATTTTTGAATAAGATGGCACTCAAATTTGAGTTACCAATCAAAAGTTATGGCCATTTTAAAATATGAGCTCACATGAAAAATTTAGTTGAAAAATAGTGGTGGAAAAAAAATTGACCAACTTCACATAAAAAACTTGAATCCCTTTGGAGTAAAAATTGAAAAAAAAAATTGCATCAATTTCTTGAAAAAATAATTGTCTCCATGGAGTAAAAGTTAAGCACATTTGGGTATGAAGTAACAAAAGGCTTAATTTCCATATGATCAGGGGCTAAGGGATAAGATGGGTGCTTATCTCATGTGACCACACCATATGACCAAGGGGATACATTTTATTATGGGTGATCCCCCTATCTACTTTTGATTGATGTGTGAGTGACATCATCCTAAAATTGTACCCATTTTTCAAATATATAGTGTCACACTTCATGGGGTTAAAGATGTCTTCTAGATTATCATCATAATTTTCACCCTCCTTAGTAGTTGTTAGGGTTGTCAAGAGTTTCATAATAAGGTTTTTAAGGTTGGAATAATTGGGATGATTTCTAGTTATGATTAAAATCTAGAGTTATGGGAATGTCAGGCTTATAGATTGTGAGTGTAGTTGAAAGTCTCAACATGTCAGGATTTTAGACTAAAGGATTAGTCAAAAGTATTAAAATTAGGGTTTTGGGTTGCAAGAGTAACCAAAAGTATTGATGTTAATGTTATGGACTCATGTGTAGTTTGATGTCCTGATGTTAGAGGTTTTTACTATGGATGTATTCTAAATTCCTAGTGTTAAGGGTTTTCTAATGTTAGGGGATTTGATTATAAATGCAACTGAAAACTATAATGATGGGGATTTTAATTGTAAATGTAGCTAGAAACTCTAATAAGTGTAAGCAAGGGATAAATTATCACCAAGTCTAGAATATTTGGATTTATAAAACCTATGAAACATCTACCAAAGACCTAACAAGGATCTCAAAAAACCCAAAAAAATCTAGAAAAATATTTTCTTTTGGAGACCCCAATTATAATAATTTGTATGAAACCACATAAAAACCCTAAACCCCTTCAAAATGGAAAAAAATCAATTATCACAAACCTAGGTCATGTTTACACTTGATCTTAAGATTTTGGCACCTTATAAATTTGATGAAACTATTCATTTTGTGATTTGAGACTCTAGCTAAATAATTTGCATATATTTTCTTGATATCCCACCAAAGTTATGAAAAAATGAAAAATCAAGAAAGCCTATAAGATGCATGCAAGAAATATCTCACCAAGGATATTCATAAATGTCAAAACGACCATTAGATCAGAGTTCTACTACCATGTCAAATTACTTTGAGATATCTAAACACCAAATATTTCATGAAAACCCTATAATTAGGTGAGAGAAAGAATACCACAATTTTTTTTTATCAAATGCATCAAAAAATTCATTAACTAATTATCTAAGATTAATTAGAAATAAAAAAATAATTACATTATATAGTGAGATATTAGGTCACTAAAAAGATAACAACTCAACTCACTATCAAAAAATACAATAAGTGTATTTTACCCTAATGACCTTAATAACCATAAAAAAATTTACTAACAACCATGTAGGTAAAACAAAATAAGGAAAAAATCCTACACTAACAAATTAATCCATGTAAAATAAAATTCACATCATTACAAACTAACATATTCATGAAAATCATCACTATAAATTAAATAAAAAACAATGTAAAGGAATATGTAAGAGCTAAATGTAGCTCAAAATCATAAATTGAAAGGTCATATAAAGCTATAAAATGTAACAATGTAACCAATAGAATGATATGCCCTCAACATTGGCATAGCCACTAGGTATAGGAATTTACTACATATCACTTATATGTATAGTGAAATGAATGTGCATATGAAAAGGATGTGTAATCTACCAATCATGTGATAAATAACATAAATAAATATAAATAACAATCAAAACAAGTTATTCTTAGGTCCTACTTTTTGTTTTTTAGATTTTTTTCTATATTTTTTAATATATTTTATCTCTTTATATTTTTAAATAAATTTTATTATGTTCTTGATAACCAACAATACCTTCAATGGGATCCTAAAATGTAGTTCATATATCAAATATGGGAATGGTCACCTATCATGAGTAGTATCATCATATTTATTTTTATTTAAATCTAATTTATAATCTCATGTTGTAGTATATTTATCATTATCATCATTACTCATATGATAATATGTATGACAAGTAACCCTATTAAGTATGGTATCCTATGGAATTCATTATATAGTAGAGACACATTCTTATGTCTATTATGAAAAATAAAAAATATTTATTTTACTATTTTAGGATGTGATGGAGTGGATAATGGATATTATGAGTCCTAAATAAACCTTTGATTTAAGCAAATATTAGATCACAAACATATAACAAGTAAATATGGTCATAAGTGACTATAAAATCATTATTCCCTACTTATATGGAGGTCAATACTAACCCATAGGTTAGTATCTACTAGTGATATTGACATGATCATGTAGAACTAACCTAACACACAAAGTTAATTAGTTATAAAATTAAACAAACCATCTGCCTCATTGTGTCTAATTTTCACTTCTAAAATATGATCATAACTTGACATCCACCTATAAAATCTAAATATCATGAATCCCTTAGTACTGTCTATATTGAACATATTAGACTTTTCAAATCAAGAATCAATCTTAATCATTACATTCAGATACATGCTTAAATGTTGTATCTATTGCTTTTAATTACATTTAAAAGTTAAATTTTGATTAGATTAATCTTCATCATTAGCCCAAATTAGGGTAAAATAGTATCCTAGGGTATACACTTGTCATTTCAATGTAGATATAAAAATTAAGCATGCAGTAGTAATCATCACATAAATAAGTAATAATTACAAGAAGGTGTATTATATAGATCATAACACCACACACTCAATCAAGATAAAAGTCACACAATAAGGAAAGGGCCAAAGAAATACCAATAAATGATTAGATTATATGAATTTCAATAACAATAATAAAGCATAGATCAAATCAAATTAGTTTACACCATTAACCCATGTGAAAGTCACAACATATCAAAATAACATATCTATGAAATGTAACATTGTAAATACGTTATTATTGTTATTGTTAAAATTCACTAATAATAGAAATGAATATTTAAGAACAAAATGTAGCTCAACATGATAAATTATACGGTCATATAAATATATAACATATAACAATGTAATCTATGGAATGATGTGCCCCTAGTATTGGCATGGCCAATGGGTATAAGAATGTATTGTACCTCATTCATATGTATGGTGAAATTCATGTGTATATGAAAAGGATACATAATCTACCAAACATTTGATAAATAACACTATTCAATACTAATAACAAACAAAAAATGTTATTCTTAGGTCCTAATTTTTACTATTTGGATTTTTTTTTGCATTTTTTAATATATTTTGGTTTTTTATGTTTTTAAATATAGTTGACTATATTCATGCAAGACAATGACATCATAGAGTTTATTCTCACATGTATATCCTATATCAAACATGAGAATGGTCACCTATTGTGAGTGAGTATCATCATACATATACATACATACATATACATACATACATACATACATACATACATACATACATACATACATACATACATACATACATACATATATATATATATTTAAATGGTAACCTTGTGTTTTATTATCTCTTTCACTATCATGATGACTCATAGGATATTTTGTATGATGAGTAACCCTAGTGGGCATGGTATCCTTGTAATTCATAGTGTAGTATAAAAATGTTCTTATTTACACTATGGAACATGCCAAAATATTTGTAATACTAGTTTAATTTGTAAGGAAGTAGATAAATGTTATTATGATTCTTAAATAAACCCTTTCTGTAATAGAATTGAAGCACTGGTTATCTAGGAAATTCAATGACCTTCCTATAAACTATTTTCATAGAATGAAACTAAATAGGTTGTATAACTAAGATAGTGGTGGGGGTAGTGTAATAAATGTCTTTGTATCAATAAGATACTCATATCAGATACAAAGAGTTTTAACCACCTTAATTTCATGTATATAGTTCATACATATATGTATTAAATATATAAATGCATGAAGACTATGTATCTACAGATGTCCTAATAAAATGGTAAATGCCTCTATACTTAGTAAATCTAATAAAAAATTATAAAAATAATACATACCCACCTTAAATGGTATCACAATACTCTCTAATGTGTTATGTCTCTTCTCATTAAATACTTTAACTATATTAGTTATATCCATCAAATCCTCGTGCTTATAGCCAAGATAATTAAGGAGTATCATATTACAAACATTTTCACTTAAACCATTATCCACCAGGACACTATTTATAGGATTTTTTTCAATGTATGTAAGTAAAAAGAATTATGTGTGGAAAGAATCATCATCCAAAATATCATTTTCATCAAATGTAATCATAGGTTGTTGTATATATATGATTGTAAGTGTACCAATAATGCCATATAATAAATCTTCATATGTCAATGTAGGAGGTTATGCATTTTTTAGAAATGCACCTCATGATTATCCTTAGCTTTGGTTGTTGTGTGGTTGGGAAAGGGATCATAAAATATTTTCAATTTCACATTCCCATTAATTTATGGTCTTGAATCATACTTAGGTCTAAAACTATCATTAATATAGATAATTTTATTATCAATTAGATCCTGAATCTTATGACTTAGTGAAAATAAAAAAAATATAGAATTACCCCTAAATATATGATAATCACAAGGCCTAATAATATAAAATTATTTTGGAGGAGGGAGAGATATAAGGTTGAATTCAAGTAGATTTTGTAAGTACTTACAAGGAATTTTAGAGATGGTAGGAGAGGACAATCAAATTAAAAGGTTATGTCACTACATTGACTATTAATTTTACCCCCTTCTTAGCATCATTCATTTTATCATTGTAAGTTTGTTTTCTTTGAAACTTTGTAATTTAAGTTGTTGGAGGATTAAGCATATAATTTATATTGATCATAGATACTATCATAATTTTTTTATCACTAACTATATGGTAAATATCATTAAATGATTTTAGCATAATAGACTCATGGAGAGAGAAAATAATGTTAGAGGTACAATCACTGAGAGGGGGGTGAATTAGTGAGACCAAATATTTCTATTTCAATTCCAATCCTTTAAAACTATTAAACAATCATCATATATCAACTTCATCAAGCAACATTAACAAGAGAGCTTATTCATTCAATGCATACACAAGATCTAACACATAACACATAGTTCCTATAGGAAACCCTCATGGGTAATAAAACCCACTCTCAATCCTACAACACATGGACTACTATCCTATAATAAATTACAAGAAAGATATTGGTCAAATCCTTTAGACCAAAAAAACCTTGATCAAATCCTCCTGACTAAAGGCCTTTAGTGTAACACCTATTTCACAAGGAGCAACTTCCCCTAAGGAAGATCAAGTAATTTAAACCCTCCTTTAAAGTGAACACCTCCAAATTAGAACTGATGTCTTCAAAACCTGATGATGGATCTCTATTTATCTAACCCTTTCAAAAACTCTCTCTTTATCTCATACGTGCCTCTCACATAGGCATGCCACAATCTCTCTCCTTTACTCAAAATATCCTCATATGCACACTTAAAACTTTTCACATATCATAAAACTATTGTTTTTTTTACATTATAAATATTACCTACAACTCATACACATATTTATCAATTTTTTTTTCTCATCAATTCATTAACTGGGCACTCTACCTCTTCTTTGCTTCACAACTCTCACATACTCCTTACACAAGTCTTCTCAAAAGTCTATAAACCAACACATTTGGTTTTAATATATATATATAGAATTTAGGAATTATAAAGTCCAAAATATTTATTTTTAATCCATAATACATTACTTCACCCTCAAGGAATATCACATGGGTCACACTTAAGCACAATCCACTTTCAAATAGGCCTAAGTCACTTTTAGGTCCTTTGGAGACCCATTCAGCTCTTTCACACTTCTCCAAGCAAACTAAGAAACATAGGAACACTTAAAAAATTAATGGAACCATCCTAAATGATTTATATGTCCTCCTTAAGTTCAAAAATACATCATATTACCCTTTTTATTAAGCATAATATTCTCAAACAACATTATGTGCATACATTCACTATATATGAACACAGTCACCTTCTAAACCTTTGTTCATATTGCATACAATTGGTAAACCATTAAAAATAAAAATAAAAATTATATTAATATATTATAACACACTCTCAAATATCTAATTCATCATGAGATATCTAAACAACATTAGAATGAGCTCAAATACCCTTCTCGGGTTACTTGCATAACATGCACAAACACACTAATAACTTTGAACCTTAATATATTTGACTATACACATAAATAGAACTTAAAATTAATATTTAAAAATGTTATTTTTATTCCTCTAAAAATTAATATTTTACACCATGGTCAAATTATACATAGATCAAAAGTTATGGCTCAAAAACTAGGCACTGGTCTTTCCTTTGTTAAATTCAAATATTTGAATTCAAACACTCACATTTAAACCTCAAACACATTTATATCATCTCAAGTCCTTGTCTATTATCTTAAAAATTAACCATAAATATTATTTTAAAAATATATACCTTTAGCACATATTACACCAATTCCAATAATTAAACCTTAAACACTTTGACTTCATCTCATGCACTCTTGCAATATTGACTCATCATGCACCATCGATCTTTTTAGATCAGTCAGGTCTTTACCTTATATTGATCATCATTAAACCTTTCTTAGAAACCATATTATCATTAAAATTTTCACCATCACATTATTTATTATCACTTATACTATTAAACATTGTGCACTTCTTACCATCTTGCTCAACACAAAACTATATGATTGCATGCACACCATTGGATCTTAGAAGAACCTTGATCTTTATCTCTATTAACCAATTAATTATTTGACCTATTTAAATTATTTAAAACTATATGTATTCACTATATTATATATCATGATCCATTATATCTTCATTTGGCCTTGATATTTAACATCATGTAAATTAAACTAAATATGGGGACCATTGCTATCTGCCTAGAAGCCCAACTTTGCACCTCCATATCTTTTTATTCACTCAAGTTCATGTTCTAAAATTAGGATCATATGATCTATTAAAATATTAAAATATAAAAATGTTTTAATATTATCCTATAACCCTCACACATGTTAGATATAACAACATTAAAATGCTCATTCAATATTTTCTACCACAAAGCCAATTTTGAACATGCATATTTTTTGTCGCACTTTTGTGCTAGACCTAAAAATTATCACAAATAAACTACAAAAAAAATTGAACCAGACCATATGATCATATTATCCTAAAATTTCCGCATGTGTGAGATATTACACCATCAAAATTTTTACTTGACTCTTCTTTCCATATTGCAAAGTTTGGGAAAACATTATCAAAATGCTTGAGAGCCCAACTTTGTACTTACATATCTTATGTCATAATTAATTAATAGAATTGAGACATTACAAATATAAAATATGGAATAATGTGATATAAACTATATGACCAACTCCTCATAACTCATTCATATGTGGTAATTATGACATCATTAAAGTACCTACTCAAATTTTCTACCATTAGACTCAAAATGTCTAGGTGAGAATAATGATGAACTAGGTGAATTAAAATCATGAAATCAAGCATTAAAATAATATAAAATCTCTTATAGGACCCATATAATATTATTAATACTCCATACTCATACCTAAACATCTTTAATCACCAAAAATAAAGATCATCCAAGCCTCCTTCAAGCATACTAGAACAAGCACATTGTACACTTTATCATTGTCATTTAGAATATCAAGTAAATTCATCCACTCAATTAGACACCTCCATGAAATCATAATTACATAATTTAAAGCTCTTCAATAATCTCCCCCTTTTTCATTGATGTTAACACATATCATACAACTTGCCTTCCTTCTCTCTCTTCAAGCACTCTCACAATAAGAACTTTCTCCCCCTTTGACATAATGACAAAGTGGGTACCAGCTGATATTTAGGACATAAAAAATACCAATCAAGAGAATATTATCTTATAAAGATGATACAAACCCCCCCTCACCTTGAGCCTACCTCTTCTTTGCCTTGACAACTTCCTCTTTCCATATGCCAACACTCTCTTCCACGAAGCATTACAACCAATGAATAAGGAAAATACAAAAGTACTAAAATATAATGTAAATCAACATGAAACATTTAATAGGGACTCACCCTAAGATATATAATCCATTTCACCTCTTGAGAATCTTCAGATCTCCATACACCATGAAGGACCACCTCATAAGCTCACTAGCCTTCTCTCTCAAACCACCTTAAGGACCACCAACTAAAATTTATGACACTCACCAAATAAGATACATGATTTAAACCAACCTAATAAATCTCTTTTAAATATAAATACCTTGATATTTGGAAAAATTGAACAAAAGGCATGCATCTTCCCACTAGGCCCATTTAGTCTTATTGTAGCCCTACCTACAATGTGCAGAGCCCATAAATTTTAGTAGACACACATTCAAGACCTAAAACTTAATTTCTAGAGAAATATAATATGACCCCTAAAGCACACCAATTTCAAACAACTAGCTCGACCTATACAACATACTTCTTTCACAAACTTGTCAATTATGTCTCCATATTGAAAAAATCATGAATAATTTTGAAACCAAAAACCATAAAATATATGTTAATATTGATTTGATAACACATTTATGCCATTAAATATATTAAAAATCCTTAAAACACAAATCACAATGTAAACCACTTTTCTACTAGAGCCTAAAACCTTAGAATCTTAAAATAAATAGAGTCAAAAAACCTCTTTTTGGTCAACATCCACCTATAAAACTTCTTATACACCTAGAAACAACCATTACACACTTCTAGACCAATATTATAGCTTCCACATATTTGGGAATCCATACATCCTATAACCCATTTTAGGACCTATATACTCTTACGCACAAATTGTGAAACCCAAGAGCAAACAAAAATCTCCAATTTGACTTCAATATAGCTTAAAATCATAAAACCACTTGAAACATGATATAAAAAAGTCAATATACCTTTATATTAAAAAATATTATCTTGATAAAACACAAATTCTCTTTTTCCATTTGAAAATCTTCAATCTGACCTTGTAGATTGACCATATATAGTTATGACATCACCACAACATATCTTCCATATGGACATACATGTTCCAATTAAAAAACACTCATATCTAGCCTTCTAAGACCATCTAAATAACACCATAGAAATACTTTATTCTCCACTAAAAGTATCCTCTTAAGAATCATAGATAGAGATAACATATTTCATAATGTCCTAAAATAATGTGAAACCAAGAGTTCCTCATAATTCCTCATATTCCATCTCCTCCTTGGTCATCTGATGCTTATAGTTCTTATTATTATTCTTAGGCTTAAGATAAGTAACATGATCATCCATTACAAAATTCTCATTATTTTCTATGATTGGATTGATAATACATGGAGATAACATAGATTCATGACATACCTTTTCATCTATAAAATCTTCCTTGTAACTTAGAACCTCAACACTAAGTAATGATAATTGATGTTCTCTAAATGAATCTTGATCAATAAAATTAGTATGTTCACTTATATCCATACTTACTTTAGAAATATCCTCAACCATTACCTTAGTGTTCTCCTTTAGATTGGTCTCTTCATTCTCAATATGAGTAGACAATGAGAGCCCTTGGTACTCTTCTCCTTTTGTAACATTTTACATGATAGTAAACAAATTACTTTGACCTGTAGACTCATCATGACTTACCTTTGGTTTTCATGAGCTAACATGATTTTTTCCTTACACTCTTGGAGCATGATTGATCTTATTTTGACTTAATGTCCTTTACTTGTAGAATCTAGAAATGTCACCTCTCTATTCAAAATTATAACAAACCATATTATTTGATGGAAACTTAGCTTGTCTTACCTTATTCAGATAATGTTTTGTAAAGTATCCCACATCCTTGCTCACACCTTTTTAATGATGATCCCCATCATAGTTCCATGAAAATTCATTTCTAATAGGTCTCTTGCATTCTCTATCTATATGCCCAAAATGATTTAGTATAGTAGTAACCATTGAAATTTTCATACCTCATGGCATTTAGCTATCTAATCTTATTTGTCTTCATTATACTGGCATCTTCATTCCTTATCTGATGATTTGTCTTCAAAGTATGATTTTCCTTGTTCACATTAGTATTCATCTTGTCTTGAGTAGCATTATCTAGTTCTTATTTGTATCCAAGACCAGTCTTATCACTTGCATGATTTTGACATTTTAAAATATTTTCTAGATCACTTGAGCTCTTTTCAAATTTAATATATGACCTCACCTTGCTATATGTCTTCTCTAACTCAGCTTTTAATGACTCATTTTTAGAAGCATACCTTAAACACTCACGTTCTTTAACTTCTAAGCTTGTAGATGGGACTTCTAATTGATAACTAAGATGTTTGACCATATCTTCATGCTCCTTGGCATCTTATTTCATTCTTTCCTCACACACACTAAATTTGTCCTTAAAGTCCTTGATTTTATATTTATCTTCTTATTGATCTTCTTCTCAACATTTAGTTCTTCATGAGCATTTATCAATGTAGTCTTATAGTCCACCTCATATTCATCATCATCTAAAACACACAAATTAGAATCCTTTTGATGCAAACAAATAACTTCTTTGGTCATGAGCATGGCTTCATCTTCAATAGGACCATCATTTTCATGATCATACTCTGAGTCACTAACTTCACTCTCATTTGATGAGTTCCAATCTTCTTTGGTGTAAATACTCTTATTATCTTTGAAGTACTTCTTGTTATCACACTTTATGAATCCATTTTTTCTTTTATCAAACTTTAATGATCTCTTGACATCATCATGAACTTGATCATGCTCTTCATCATTAACATTCTTATACTTATGAGATCACTTATTATCAAAATGTCCATCTCCACAATTGAAGCATTTGAGGGGCAGTTTACCCTTATACTTGCCTAAACCTCTTTTTAATTTCCTTGAAATTAAAGAAATTAGTTCATTTTCATATATATCATAAATTTCATCCTCCTTGAGTTTCTTACCTTGCAACTTCTTCTTTGTTTTCATTTCAATCTTGAAAGTTTCTTCCTTCTTTGGTGGTATATCATCATTCTTTCTCATCTCATAGGCAATAAGAGTGTCATGTAATTGATCCATATTCAATTGAGTAAAGTCATGGCTTTATTTTATAGTAGATATTTTGGATCAAACTTGAGGGATATAGACCTTAATACCTTTTTAACTATAGTATCCCCTTTAACATTCTCTCCAAGACTTTTGATGATGTTCACAATCTCATTAACTCGTTGTAAAAAGGATGCCACACAATCTACTTCATTCATCTTAAGACTTTTAAATTTCCTTTCACGAGTCTACAACTTAACAAGCTTGACCTTTTAATATCCTTCATAAATGATCTACATTTTATCACATATCTCTTTAGTATATTTACAATAGATTACCTTGGTAAACTTAGTCTCTGTAAGACCACGAGTGATGGCATTCATTTCCTTAGAATTATTTTCAAAAAGTTTCTTGTCTATAAAAATAGATAAAAGAATAGTAGGAACAACATAACCATCCAAAATAGATTGCCATACATCAAAACTTAGGGACATAATGTATGTCCTCATCCTAGAACTTTAAAAAGCATAATTGGATCCATTAAACATCCGTGCTTGATTAATAGAGAAACCTCATTGATACCCATATTGTACCTTGGATCATCTTCAAGCTTTCATGCCTTTACCAAAGGACCTGATCTAATAAAAATTACTAGAGGTAAAATTATTGATAAGGGGTGAATCAGTGAGCCCAAATATTTCTATTTCAATTCCAATCCTTTCAAACTATTAAAAAAGCAACATATATCAACTTCATCAAACAACATTAACAAGAGAGATCATTCATTCAATGTACACACAATATCAAACACATAACACATCATTCTTATGAGAAAATATCATAGGTAATAAAAACCACTCTCAAGCCTACAAAACATGGACTATTCTCCTATAATAAATTTAAAATAAGAGATTGTTTAACTCCTTTAGACCAGAAAAACTTTGATCAAATCCTCCTAACCAAAAGCCTTTAGTGAAACACCTATTTCAAAAGGAGTAACTTCCCCTAAAGAAGATCAATTACTTTAAACCCTCCTTTAAATTAAACACCTCTAACTTCTAACTCATGTCTTTAACACCCAATGATGCATCTTTATTTATCTAACCCCTGTATAAAATCTCTCTCTATCTCATATAGGCCTCTCACATAGGTATTCCAAAATCTCTCTCCTTTACTAAAATTTATCCTCATATGCACACTCAAAGCTTTTTATATATAAAAAAACTACAAGAGAAATTCTATGACATAATAAATATGACCTAAAATTCATATGCATAGTTAGAAATCTACTTTGCTAATCAATTCATCAATAAGACACTCTACCTCTCCTTCACTCCACACCTCTCACATACTCCTTACACAAGTCTTCTTAAAAGTCTAGAAACCAACACATTTGGTTTCAATATATATAGATAATTCATGAATGATCAAGTCCAAAATATTTCATTTTCAGCCATAATACATTCCTTCACCCTTAAAGCATCTCACATGGGTCACACTTAAGCACAATCCACTTTAAAATAGGCCTAAGTCACTTTTAGGTCTTATGGAAACCCATTCAGCTATTTGACACTTCTTCAAGAAAAATAAAAAAGACAAAAACACTTTAAAAATACATATACCCATCTAAAATGATCCATAGGTCCTCCTTAAGTCCCAACAACCATCATAATACCCTTCTGTTTAAGCACAATTTGCTCAAACAACATTCTATGCACATAATCACTATGAATGGACATAAAATTACCTTATAAACCTTTGTGCATAATGAATTTGATTTGTAAAACCTTAAAAATTCACATAGATTATACTAATATAGTTTAAAACACTCATAAATCACTAATTCATCATTTTATATTGAAATAACATTAGAACAAGCTCAAATACCCTTCTCAGGTTACTTGCATAACATGCACGAACACACAATCATATTTAAACCTAAATATATTTTAATGTGCATATAATTAAACCTTGAATTTCACATTTATATATGAATTTTGGATTACTCTACAAATTTTATTTTTACACCATGGCTAAATTATGCATATATCAAAAGTTATGGCTCAAAAACTAGGCACTAGTCTTTCCTTTGTTAAATTCAAATATTTGAATTCAAACAGTTAGAGTTAAACCTCAAACACCATGTTATTATTTTGAGTCCTTAATGTTTATATTAAGCATGCACCATTTATATTATTATATGAATATCAAATTTTAACACATAGTGTGCCAATGTCAAATGTTATACCTTGAACATGTTGACCTCATGTCATGCACTCTTCCAGTATTGACTCATCACGCACCATCGATCTCTATGGATCAATTAGGTCTTTAAATTATAGTTCTTACCATTATATCTTTCTTATAACCCCCTAATCATTAAACTTGTCACCCTCAAATGCCTTCTAAGTACTTATACTATTAAATATCATGCACTTTTTACCATATCACTCAACATGTATCATTATATCAAAATTATATGATCACCTTTGCACTGTTGGATCTTAGAAGAAGATTGATCTTTATCTATATTAACCAATGAAAAATTTAACATCTTTGAATTTTTATGCAATATATATCTTCACTATATGATTGACCACAAGCCATTAGATATTCATTTGGTCTTGATCTTTAACATCATGTAAAATAAACTAAGAATGGGGACCATTGTTATCTGTGAACTAGGAATTTGACTAAGAAGAAGAGATTAGTATTGTGTTAGTGAATGAAATGAAATTAAAAACACACTAAACTAACACCTTCATGCCTAGTTACTAAGGTGAGATTAATAACAAAATAAATAAATAACAAACACAACTAAAAAGTAAGGAAAAATAAGAATCCTTCACCTTCCTTGGATGCTCCAAATGCTTTTATAGTAGTGGCTTGCTCAGTTTGTGCTCATTAAATATGTTGCAATGGATCTTGACTATCCTCCACCTCTCTTTGGCACCTTTGGCTTTGGATTGTCTTGGCTTGGAATCAATTTATCATGGTAACACTAATTTTGATAGCTTTTGGATTCATTTGTGCATTATAACTTTACATTCTCAAACCTTTTTATTCATGTGGCAAGGCCTCCTATTTATAGATTTTTGAAAATTGGTAGAATCAACCTAAACTATCTATCTCAAGATTGAGATGTGTGGATAATGATTAATCCAATTATGCAATTAAAATTTATAAATAGGCTCATCAATATTTGGGATAGAGGAGGAATTAAGAGGCATGGAGGGCTTTGATGAGGCATGGGAGGCATGAATCCTAATATTTGTGGCATTTATGGCCTAGGGATGTCTTTCCCAAGAAATGAGGTTACTTGATGATGCAGATATTTAATACTCATTTATAAAAAAAAGTATTCAACAAGTTTTCATGGAATAAGTAATTAGGATCTAACTTGGTTTTATTAGCTCTTAAGCATGATTCAGTACTTTATGCATAAATTACTCAAATTGATCATAATTCCTTGTTTATGGTCCAAAATATGACTAGTTGGAATTAGAAGTCAATGTCAAATACGTTAGATCTATTATACCATTTAAGATGTTATCAACAAAAAATAACAAAGGCACATGTCTTGTGTAAGAGATTTGATATGAAAGAGAAATCCAAAGCATCTAAGTGCAAAATTAGCATTTTGACTCAGAATTATTTGATAAAAATTAGCTTTCCTATAGAATTTCACTACCCCATTTAGGGATAGCCTAGCCAAAATCAACACTTGACTATATCAGGTTCAAAGCTTTTAATGTGTTTTAGTGTTTTTAGACGAAATTGTGTATTTTGGTGTAAACTAGTCAAAATCCTATTTGGAGGTTATTAGTGGCTAGATTTAGGTGTCTACACTATCTACCTAAAAGGCTAAATTTTCACCTCCATATCTTTTGCTTCACTCAAGTGCATATTCTAAAATTTTGATGATATGATCTCTTCACATAGGAAAAGATAACCATGTGTCAATATGATCCTATAATCCTCACACATGTGAGATATAATGACATTAAGATGCTCACTCAAATGTTTCTGACATAGAGCCAACTATGTCAAAAGCTTGTTTGGGAGGCCAACTTTGAACATGCATATCTTTTGTCATACTTTAACACTTGACCTAAAAGTTAGAAAAAAACTAGGTACAAAAATAAATAAAACCTAATGATCACCTTCTCCTAAAAAATCCACACATGTGAGATATACCACCATCAAAATGCTCACTTGGATCTTCTTGTCATTTAAAAATCTTTCTTAGTATGGGAAAACACTATCAAAATTCCTAAGATCCCAAATTTGTGCTTACATATATTATGTCACACTTCATTTCTAGAGTTGAGATATTATGCATAAAAAATAGGGACTAATGTGATCACAACCATATGAACAACTCCTCCTGATTCATTCACATGTGGTAATTAGGATATCATCAAACTACCTATTCAAATTTTCTACCATTGGACCCAAAATGTCTAGATGAGAACAATTATGAACCCGTTGAATTCCACTCATGCACACAAGAATTCAAAGCATATAAAACCTCTTATATGACGTTTATCACATGCTCAATATACCATAATCATCCCTAAACATCTATAATCATGCCAAAACTAAAGATCAACCAAGCCTCCTTCAAACATTCTAGAACAAGCACATTACACACTTTGCCATTATCACTTAGACTATCAAAGCACATCATCCACTCACCTCGACCATGACATCATTGATAACTCTCCAAAAAATAAAACTATTTATAATATATCTTTTGTTTTATCATAATTTGAATTAAATCTAATTAAAATAAATTGAAAGGAATATAAAATAAATTTACAAATCAACTTGTGACAACTAGAAATCAAGTAAAATACTAAATTTGACAATGTAATCAATTTAAAGAAGAATAGATATGAAATGATAAATTAGTTTTTTATGTCTAAGAATTGGCTATGCAAAGATCACATAATACTAAAACTAACAAACATTGAATGAATCTACAAGTATCAAGAATTTATAACTAAAATTGATGGAGAGAATCATCCATCTTGGGATAATATCACCTTCCATTATATATTGAGTTGTTCAATCTCATCTTTTGCTAAAAATTGGGAACTCATGACACAATCATTTATGACATCTTAAATTAGGTCTTTATGTAGATATTTGACATTTGGATTTGTGCAAAATACTTGAAAATGACTTCTCAAAATTTTAAAGCTCATAGGGCTTGTAATTGTTAAAAACATACAAATAGAAAAAATGGGGGAGTGTAAGGGGCTAATCTAATCCCAATCACCCCTATGATGATTGAACATTTCTTAAATATCTAATAATTTGAAGAGGAAATTCAAACCCACATAGTTCCCCCACTTAAAGTGTTTTGTGCATTGTACTCCTTGGATTATATGAATGCATTTAAATATGGATTGAATACTTTACCATGATTTTATTTTACTTAGATAAAATAGGATCTGGACTAGATTTAGGAATGATTAAATTTATTTAATTTATAATTAAGAAGAATAGTGTGGCTTTATTCAATATTATTGGTCTCAATTTTTGACCCACAAAAGAAACAACTAACTGGGGTTAACTTATCTATTGTAATAAAGGGATAGGATAACACATGGGATGAAATATCCACTCATTTTTAGGATATATCTAGTTTAATACAAGGGTGAAGAAATTTTCAATCATTTAGCTAAGGGATAAATAATAATTAACCATCATAAGCTCAATTAGCTATGTATTATCCAAGAATTCTTAATGATGTTTACTTAAGTCCTTTCACTTCCTCATTCACATAGGTGCAACGCTCTAATAAAATGCACATAATATTCATCACAAAAAAATATAAAAGGGGATAAAGATTAAGGTATAAAATTAAGTGGTTCCTTGACTAAAACAAGATTATTAATGTTAAAATTTAAAATCATGTTCGATCATAATTATACCATGGTGTACCAAGTCTAACTAGATCACAAATTGAAGGAACCCAATTGGTAGGATTCTAAGGAATTAAATAAGAATATAAGTATGAACTTATATTAAATAAAATCATATGAAAGGCCTGTAGCTACTTCTCATAATGGTTTGACACAACTTCAAGTTAAATAGAATAGAAAATCAAAAGTGATTATACTAGCTATTGCACAATCTAACTGCATATTCATTAGTAAAAAATAATGGAAAAATATTATTAATATTAATTAATTATTTTTCATCAAGAAATGAAGGACATTAATAAATAACAATGTTAATTTAAAACTATACTAGTATTTAAGTTATTTTTTTTAAAAAAATCATTTAGTTGTGTCCTCTAGGATGATAATCACCAACCAAAACAAAATAAGAAAATAGAGGACTAATTATATAACAATTTTTATAGAGTTTTAGTGTATAATATCAAACCCTAAAATAATAATATGGGATTCCTTATATATAATTATAATGGGACTCAACCTTCTCATCACAAGGTTTCATCCTCTATCATGGTTGTCTCCCAGAGCCACTACAACTTCAATCCATTAGAATATTTCCTTCATTCATAAAGGAAACCCAAATTCTATTTTATATTTTCTCCATAGTTGTTAAACTTGTCTAACTAAAATTATATCCCAATTCTCACTTTGGACAAAGTATTTTAACCAATTCTTCTATTCATCCCACCTAAGAGAATATTTAGGTCAATAAGTCACCAGCTTCCTCCACATACCTCCCATGACTAGTCAGACCTCCCTAAAATCTAGCTCAATTGATTACTCTATTATTTTCCTTAATTTGATCCATTATGAGACTTTTATGGACCTTTAAATTTAGTCATGTACCTTCTACAATGACTTAATTTTTTTATGTGGTTTAGGTCAATCCTTTCTTTATGTCCTTGGGCTCTTTCTACCACTTAGCATTCATCTACAATCTCCTAAACATACTTCTTAGCCATATTTATCTTCCCCCTAGGTCCTTGGGTCCACTTGGTATCTATGTATAATTATAAGGATCTTTTCTCCTCATTTTATTTACCCTATTCTAGTAGAGTAATGGGTTATCACCATGTGGCATAATCATGCTAACTCAAAATCCTATAACTACTTGGACCACCATGGGACTATGGGTTGTAAAATGTTACCACATGGTAAAATATTTCTAACCCAAAGACCTAAGGCTATTGACTTCCATATCAAACTCTAAACCCTCAATCTTTTGGGATCATTCCACATGGCACCATCAAGGTGACCTAGAAGCTCGAGGTCCTTAACTTTTATCTTGACCTCTAGGTCATAGAGTCACTAGGATGATGCTATGTGGCATCATTATATTAACCCATATACCCAAGGCCATTATGCTACCAACATATTTTTAGGTCCCTAGATCCATAGGATTTTACCACATGGTGTGATATTGGGACCCTCAAGGATTGGACAATTTCCAATAAAAAGGCTAAGTATTTTGACTAGCTAGGCTCCTAGGTGAAAGGGATGATGCCACATCGCATCATCTCATTGAACCGTGGGGGGTGGGAAATAAAATATATGGAAAAAGACTAATGTAAATTAGTTCATTAGTAAGTTAAACAAAAAAAATAAGAAAATCCACCAAGGCATAAAATAAAGGATAGTTACTAAGTTTAAACACATAATAGAATTTTAAACTAATAGCATTCATCAGTCCACAATAATGAATTCACATCATATTAAGATCTCAAATACTTCTTGAATAACCAAGTCTAAAATTTAATACCGATCAAATCTTTATAAAGGGAAATAATAAAGACTTTGTCACTTTAAAATTCAAATAAAATATTTTATAGGTATAATTAGATTGGGTAGATCAGACATGGAAATTCTTATAGTCAAAATAATTTAATTCATACTTAGTTAATATCAAGAATCATTCAAAAAGTATAACCCCATATATAAAAACCTATAAACTAAAGACCAAAGTAGAACAAAAGGGTCCCTATTTTAAATTTGAATATGGAGAGTTTTAGGACACAACAAGTTTTGATGTCTATAGGGGGAATGTTACATCATTATTCATAACCTAGACTATAGATATTCACACTTGGACAACACACAAAAATAATAAATAATACATTAGATAAAATCATAAAGATAAAGGCAATAAATTTTAATTCAACATGGGACATACTAAGTTTTAATTATTCCTTGGAAATTTAGTTTGTGTAAAAGTGATTGATTCTTTTATAGCTCATGAATTCATAGGACATAATTTAGACCTATCTAAGAAACTATAACTTCTAAGATATAAAAATTTGGCTATTCATCTTAGGGGGGTTGGAATGAGTATTATTGGATTTTTAACATAGCATATATAGCCTAGATCACTAGAGATACCTATAATCTCATGTAAGGTCTTGTTCCATTGTCAGCTAGGCCAGAAAGTCTACTATGGAGATTTCTTGGATCACCTTTCTGTGTAAGAATTGTATTTTTCATTTACTTCAAAAAAATCCTTCTTAAAAATATTTTACAATTATGTCCATTTAGGGTTGGGAACTAATCCATGGGAATAATTATAGACTCATTAAATTTATATTACTAAGACAAATTCAAACCAAATTAGTGATTCTATTTTCTCTGGATATTTAATTAAGTGTAATTGATGGTTTATACAATATAATAAATTATTCTAAATCTATAAGTTCTATTTTGATTCACTAGCCTTCATAATTTTGATAATGTACAATAGGATTATTTCTAGTTTATGGAGTTGTTAAATAATGACTACTTACTATATAAATCATAAAATATAAATGAATCCCATGCACTTACTCACCTTTGAAGTTAAAAACCCAAAATAACCCAATAAAATCCCAATTTCAACATATCATTATTTTTTATTTCTACTTCTTAAATGTGGTTTTGATACAATGTTGGTTGTGCACCATCTTTATTTTCTAGAAATAAATTTAGTCAATGGGTTGAAAGTGAAGACCTAAAATATTAATTACAAGATATCACCTCAAATAAAACTAATCTCCTATAATATAACATGTAATTATCCCCAATCAATTTTGTTTTAGAGAACACATTGAAAAGACACCAATGACATAAATGAAACAGGGCTACACAAATGAGGTAGAGGGGAATAAACACAAAAATGTTGAGGTATGATTATTTTTGTTATTTTTGAAGCATTGTTATTATCATTGATGTCAAATTTAAGATAGATGTCAGTTATATCAAGGTCAGAGTTGAGTTCATACATGGTGAGATGATATGTGTCAAGGAAGTATCATGACAAGAGAAAATTTGAAGGCAACATATTGTCTCTCTATTGAGAGATAATTTTAAGGAAACCTATTAATTTCTCTGAGGATGTTGACATGTTAAATTTAGGATTATGGTATAAAGTAAGCTACTATTGTATACTAGGTGTCTTGAGAAGCCTAGTCTAGTCCTAAGAGAAGGTGTACACATAAAAAAATAGTAAAACTTGGTTATTTGTGTTAGTACATGAATTAAATAGTATAAAAAGCTGTGTAAAAATGATCAAGAGGTAAATAATCCTTTATATGGGCTTCAAGTTCAAGTCTTGAGGCTTAGGCCTCACATGAAGACCTAGGGAGAAGGCATAGGCCTGGTAGCATGTTGAGGTGATTAGTATGAGAATTTTGCGATGAATTTTGATAGTGTATGAAAATTATATAAGTTAATATTACTTGTGTATGAGGATTTTAAATTATTACAAGAAGTTTCAAGGTATGTTCAAAGTCTAATTATGATTGGCAGTTTAAGGCCTAGTGTGCAAAAAGACTTAGTATGGCCTAGTGAGGGGTCACTATCATTTCCATAGGTGTAAAATATCTTAATAATAATTTTAAAATGTGTGATATGTTTTTTTAATAAATTTTTACCAAATTTTAAGTCAATACCTAAAGGATAAAATAGGAAACTTGTTGTTGAGGTCTTCTGTGTACATAGAATGCGGTATTATAGACTCAAAAAGGAATTTTGTGTGCTCATTGGCATGTGAAAATTTTTTATGAGATATTTATCAGATCATTGAATTTTTTAAATGTCCCTATATATATTTTAATATTATTGGTTTTGGATTTAAGGGGCAATCCTTTATGAATGATTGTTAAAAAGAGAAACCAGTCAAAACCCTCATAATGACCAGATACAAAACATCTTGTTGGTTATGTCTTATAATGGTATTTTTGACCTATTTTTATGTTTTAAAAATATAAATGACTCTTACATGTTTCTATAGGTTGTTTTTTTGTCATTATAGTGTCTAGAAGCTACAAGAAACCCATTATTTCTTAGAATTTTGATATAGTAAGAAAGGTTGACCAAGTCAAAGCATGCCAATAGATGGAGGATGATGTTTAAGATTTATATTTGTTGATAATTTAATTTTATTATCAGGTTAAAATCCCCAAATATTTTTAATTGGTCATGGAAGTTTACCTATCTCTAAATAAGCCTAACGAGCAAGACAATGAGAAAACTAGGCAATAATGAGAATAAAATTAGGGATTGGTTGTAAAGGATTAGGGATGGATAAAAATGCATGGGTTAATTTATAAATACCTATAACTCATATACCCTTGGTTTATAATTATTGTATATTCTCATACACAAGCAAAAATTTATCATCAAAGTGACTTATCTAACACAGTGAAGTCTGTGTACAGTGAAGATGTGAGATTGGTATGTAAGACCAATATTGATATTGAAAGTTACAAAATATATATTATAAAATGTTATAAGGATTATTACTGATCATGAAAAAAAAATTTAAGTTTATAAATTTTTTCACATATGTGTTCTAAATATTGATTCTCATGACTATGTTTTTGAAGTTACAGGGAATTTTATGTGTGTGAGTGAGAATGATGTTTCTAAGTCATTTTTCACTAATTTGAAGGATAAATTGCACATAAATGTGCTATATAGTTATAATATTATCATTTTAATTTATTTATCCTCATTATAACTCCATTTTCAAGTATGGAGAGTCAAACGTTCTTGACTGTATATTGATAGTTTTGTTAGTTCTAAGTAAGCCTTTTGCAAGAGTGTTATTGAGGCCTTTTGGCCTATGTGGTGAATACTAAATCCCCTAGGGATTGATTTGAGGTCATAAATATCATACCCATGTTATCTTATTATTTTTTTATTTGGAAAAGTTAAGTATATGCATCATATTTTAAAGATAAACTTTCTTACAGTGAGAAGGCATATTTATGAGTAGACCTAATTAGGTGGTTCAAGGAGTGAAAAGAGCCAAATGGTGTTGGGGACATAAGATGAGATTATTATAGATAAATTTAAATATTTTTTAAATTTTTTAATCCATTTTTAAAGGCTCAAAGTGTTCCAAAAAATTCTAAGTGGAACGTGTGCTTTGAGAAGGCCTAATTGCATTAGGTCTCTATTAGGTCTATATGGTGGTTTTGGCCCTTAATTGTAATAACAAACATATGTAGCAATTGTTTCACTTGTGAAACGTGTTTATTGATCTATTTCAAGGATTATCCAAGTGTGTTATGGTTATTATATTATAAATATTATTAATATCAAGATTCAAGTATAAAAATAAGGCCTAATAGGAATATTTTGACTAGTTAGAATATTGAGCATATGAATGAAGGATATTGAGTTTTGGAGAATAGGTAAGGGGATTAAATATCATTAGATAGGTGTAATGAATACTAAATAATTATTTAATTATATTTATATATTTTTTAATCAATATTATTTTGATCTCAAATGGTATTAAAACCATTGACATTGTAGAAAGCTTGTCAAGAGCTTTCTGATGGTATACAGAACTCAAGAACTAAATCTCATTTGCTCCTAGTATAGCTGGTCAAAGTTTAGGTCAATAAGTGGTCAAATCTGGTAAAAAAAGAAAAAATAAGGATTTTGGAATGTTTTTTAACTAGTTTCATGGTGTATATCTCATTTTAATCTTTCTAATGCATTTTGAACAGACCAAATCTGAGTCTGTATGTGGAAGTTATAACTAGTCAAAGGTGTAGTCAAACTTGGTCAAAATAATGATGTGGCCCAATCTGAGCGAAACACATGGTAACACATTAGGGAAAAAAATCTGGTTTGTTTTCATCCTTAATATTTGACAATATTTATGGATTGGCCAAGTGTGAGCCCTCAAGCTACTACATGGTAGAATCTAATGCTACCACATCAAACAAGCCCAACACTATTTTGAGATTAGATGGGAGCCACATCACAATGCCAACTTTGGTCCAACCATTCCAATTTAGCTAATCCCATGAATTTTTATAACCAAAAATCAATTTTAGGGTTAAGCCACATAATATATTCCAACTTTATTAAGATCCTTTACAAACAAAAGGCTCGTCAACAAATACATACATCGAGGCCCATGCTTAAAAAAGCCAACCCAAATCATATCCTACCACATGTGGGATAAAAGTTAAGGATAAAAACAAAAGCAAAGCTATGGGAATTAAACCATGATCTTATGGAAAAAATTCTAAGCACCTAACCACTACACTTGAGGGTTGAATAACTATATAAATCTATGAGATTATATTTGAACACCAAGGTTTAGTAGACTGAGTAAAGGAAAATAGAGACTACTTTGCATGTTTCCTCATTTTTGATGCAACTATAGGAATTTTTAGACTTTAGAGTAAACTAGAGAGTTTTTATAGACTCTAATACAGTTCCATATGTATTTTTATTTCTTGATTTTGAGTTTATTTAAACTATTTTTTAAAGCCTAAAAGTGAGAATTTTGGTAGAGAACTTCAGGAACACGAGATTGCTTTCATGATAGGAAGGTGGAAAGTTCAACTGAGAGTACCAAGACTTTTCAAAGTTTTGTTGATATGTTTTATATATTCTTAGAGGATCCAATAGATAATTGTAATTTTTTTTCCATGTACTTATAATTCATGTAAACAGATCAATTCATGTTTTAAGTGAACCTCGAGATGTAGCCCGAGTAGCAGGTGAACACCATTATCAATTTTGGTTGTTATGAGTAATTTTTTGTTGTGAATTATTTTTATATATTTTTATTAATGAATTTAATTATTTAATTCATATTGAATTAATTATGGCAATTTTAATGAGTAATTAGAATCTTTGGATTTAGAGACAGGTTGATTGGATTAATGAATGAACTTGTAACTTTTAATTCATTCCATTTTCAAATCCATTTTGATCAACCTAGATAAACATGTCTTTTTAAAGGTTAAACATTTTTGAAATTCCTTTGAGTATTTCAATAAAATGAGTGTTTGACAAAAGTATCTATTGGTAAATGTTTTGCCACATTTTTAGTGCTAGTTTATGGATCAAGTTTGGTATCAAAGCAGTTATTGTGTTGGGTTAGCTTCTGATTATGTGGATTTGATATCAATTGTTTTTATTTTGGTTTATAGTAGTATTGTAGACTATTTGGCCTTGTTGATATTCCATTTGTAGTGTACATTTTATGAGATTATATTATTTTCAAGAAATAGGAAAACATGGGCAAGATGTCAAACAAAGCTAAGCTTGATAAGCTTCAAACAGTTAACTAGTAGATCCAAGAAGAGAATGTTTTCCTGAGAGCTTGGTTATAATCCTTAGATGAGGATATTTCTCATTTAAAATCCAATTTGGAAGACAAGGATGAGCTCTTGGCACAAATGTAGAGTGAAGAGAAACATAGTCTTCACGAATTGCCTTCCACTATAGATGTAGGTACTATGATAGATGATTTCATTGTAAGTTGTTCATCATATAGTAATATTTTACCTTCAATTTTAGATATTGTTTTAGGTATTTTTAAAAATCACACTAAGGTAATTGGTTCTAAACCAATATTGAAAATAGGTTTTGATGGAAGTGGCCTTGCTAAGAATGGCCAAGGTATTGCTAACCCAATACAGGTAGAGCATAGGTATCATAATGAAAGATTGGGTTACACTAGTCAGAAAGTGGATATTAGAGAAAGTTCCAAAGCTACTAAGAGAAGACAAGCTTCCAATAGTAAAGAGTTTATGCCACTAGTACTATAGGATGGATCTGGTAAGAGAACATAGTAAAGAGGTAATGAGATTCCACCTCTACCCTATTATCATAATCATAAGCATGAGATAAATTACAAGACTTATAATCCACTCTTTCCATTTAAGAAATTTGGCTTTGATATTTAAAAAATGTGGAATGCTTTCCCTTATACTTTCTACGGATTGCATAACCATTTTGTTGCTAGTTTTTGGAAGAGGACATTAATGAAGAAATTATAACCATTCATCAAGAATAAGGTAGTTGATAAAGACCAATCTCATAAATCTCAGGTAAAATATGGAAAATAAGTAACCTCACCCACACAAAGGAACTATTACATTCATTATCATATGAGTGGACACTAGGTTGAAAAATGTTGGAAAATTCACCCAACAAGCCATTCAAAAAATGGTAATAAAAAGTTGGTTTACAAGTTAAAAGAAGCTTTTAATCCATTAGCCAAGATTAAAACAACCTTGGATCTATCCATAGATTGTCCATAGATGAGTCCATTATATTTTGATATGGATAATGAAAAATCATTTATTTTCATGGATAGACTTATATAACATTGTTGATACTGATGAATAACATGCTTTTTGGTTACCCTTGTTTTTAGAGTTCATATTTATGAAGAGGAACTGAGAGACATATTTATCATGCTCAATGATCCTCTTACATTTGAAAATTTGAGGAAACTCTATTATTTTGAGTTCTTAATACAATTAAGGAAGTCAACTCATTAATCACCTTGGGGGACTAATAACAATATATAAGTTTTTGGGTAGGATTCATTTTTCCTATAATACTTGTTTTAGAATAATTTATATTTTGGGATGCATCTATTTTTGTCATGTGTATGTTTTGATGCATTTGTAACACCTATTGGGTAATGTTATAAATGCTAGACACTATACATTTGTATTGTTTCTAATGTGGTTTAGCATATTAAGACCCATGTCTAAGTAGTATATTGCAACATGGTCACAATAATATATGTGATTGTTTCAGTGTTTGGTAATTCATCACTTACAAGATGTGGTAGTGGGAAAATATTTTATAGATGTTGTGATCTTATTGGTAGCTATAGGATTCAGTAGCATCATTAGTAGAAGAGGAGATTTGGGATATCATAACTATGTAGAGGCTCATTGAAGCCATGCAACATAGGAGATCACTATACTTATCTATAGAGACTCATTGAATCCATGTAATAGAAAAGATCACTAAGATTATTTGTGTATAGGCTCTTATGAAGCTATGCAATAGAGGAAGTCATCGCATTTTGAATCTCAATTCTATGTAGAGGCTATTGATGGCCATGTAATAGTAGAGAAATTATGGAAGGTTTGATCAATCATTTGTTCCAAGAATTTTAAGTATAGTTATAGAACCTAAGTAGATCAATAATACCCATTAGAGTATCTTCAAAACTAACTAGCATGTTAGAGGATCAAGTCATGTACCAACTTTTGGTGGACCAAAAGCCTTCTTAGTAGGGAGGTGTGATCTATAGGTCATTTTTAGAATGATCTCAAATGGTCTTGAAACAAAATACATTGTATAGATCTTGTCAAGATATTTATAATGATATGTGGAACTAAAGAAATAAAGCTCATTTGCTCCTAGTGAAACTGGTTAAAGTTAGGTCAATAGGTAGTCAAAGCTAGTCAAACTAGAAAAAATATGGATCTTGGAACATCTTGTAACTAGTTCTAGGAAATATATCTCATCACAAGATTTTTTATTCATTTTTAATGGACCAAATCCAAGTTTGTATGCAAAATTTATGATCAATCAAAGTTGTGGTCAAACTCAGTTAAAATGATGATGTGGCCCAATCTGAGTGTGACACATGACAACACATCAGGTAAAAAAACTAGGTTTGTTTTCATCCTTAATCTTTGATACCATGTATGGATTGACCAATTGAGTGACCTCAAGCTACCACATGGTAGAATCTAATGCTACCACATTGGACAAGCCCAACACTACTATGGGATAAAATGGGAGTCACATCACAATGATAACTTTGGTTCAAGCATTCCAATTTAGCCAAGCCCATGCATTATTCCAACTAAATACCAATTTTAGGGTCAATCCACATAACATCCAACAACTATTTTGAGAGAATTTTCCAATAAAAGGCTTGTCAACAAATACATACATGGAGACCCATGCTTAAAAAAGCTGACCCAAACCATATCTTACCACATGTGCGATAAAATATAAGGATAAAAACAAAAGCAAAGCTGTGGGAATTGAACCATGATCTTCTATAAAAAAAGATAAGAACCCAATTTATGAACCTAGGGTTTGAATGGCTATATAAATCCATGAGATTGTATTTGAACACCAAGTTTCAACAAACTGAGTAAAGAAATGTGGAGACCAATTTTCATTTTTCCTCATTTTTGAGGTATCTACATGCATTTTCAAACTTTAGAGTAAACTACAGAGTTGTTCTAGACTTTGAGATAGTTCCATCTATATGTATATTTACTAATTTTGAGCTCATTTGAGCCACTTTTTAAATACTATAAATGAGACTTTTGGTAGATAACTTCTAGAACACAAGATTGCTTTTGCAATAGGAAGGTGAAAATTTTGATTGAAAGTACTAGGACTTTTTGAAGGTCTATTGCTAAGTTTTATGTAGTATTAGAGGATCCATTAGAAAATTTTAATTTTTTTCCATGTAATTTAAATTCATGGAAATGGATTGGGTCATGTCTTAAGTTAACCCAAAGACATAGCCTGAGCAGCAAGTGAACTCTGTTATCAATTTTGGTTGTTATGATTACTTTTCTATTATATATTAATTTTCTACATTTTGATTAATGTAGTTAATTATTTAATGCATATTTAATTAATTATGGAAATTTTAATTGGGAATTAGAATCTTTGGGTTTAGAGATAGGTTGATTGGATTAAAGAATGAACTTGAAACTTTTAATTCATTCTATCTTCAAATCCATTTTGATCAACCTAGATAAACACATTTTTTAAAGGTCAAGAATTATTACAATTCCTTTGAGTATTTTAGGAAAATTAGTGTTTGAAAAAAGTATCCATTGGTAATTTTTTATCACATTTTTAGTTCCAGTTTATGGATCACATTTGACCTAATTCTACCAAGGAAAGGGCTAGTTGAGCAAAAAAACATAATAGGTTGTTTGAGAGAGAAAGAAGTGTGAGAAGAACAAAAAAAGGAGGTCATCTTAATTTGAGTGAGAAAAGGGTGTCTAAGGGTGATTAAATTATCAATTTAGTTGATTTGGCACTGGGTTACCTAGGGGGTTGGAGTTTCCTTGTAAGTTGGAGCTTGTTAAAGGACTAGTTAAGTTGGTGCTTGACTAGTGAGGGGTTGGTGCTCCTTGTGGGGTTGATAACTCACTAAAAGTTTTATTTATTTATTATAGGACTATATTACAAGCTATGCATTAGTATTTTTTATTTCTAAATAGGGTTTCCCACATATATTCTATGTTCTTATATTTTTTATTTGTAGATGCTTCTGTATGCATTAACTAATGTATGTATGAAAATAAATTCTTCATGGATGATAAGTAAAATTGAAGGATTTTTTTAAGAAATTGATTCACCCCATCCCCTCATAGTATTTTTTCTTACATTAAAAAAATAAATAAAATCAAGAAAACAAACAATAAAAATCAAAACTAATTTAAAATAGCATGGAAATAATCAATAAAGAAGGGAAACCAAACCTATATGCAATATATATAAGAAGTAAACCTTGTTAATTTCATTATAAAATGGAATTGTATGGAGTAGTTAAGAATTAATTATTTATAAACTATTTATTTACTATAATTTTTAGGTCATTCCATTGTATATCTTTCAATCTAAAAGAATAATATCCTAGAAAATTTGCAACTTGATAGGGATCAAACTAAAGAGAACTTAGACTAGAAAGTTGACATTTATTCTCATGGGATTTATACCATAATGAAATGAAGTTTAAAATGTGAAATAATTTCACTTGTGAGTTTCTATCAAATCATATTTTCATGGTTTCATGGTGCTTGCTAAAATTCTATAAGGCTTCATCTCTCATATCATCCATATGAATTAGGTACAATAGCCTAGACTAGACCATTTCATTTGACTCCATGAAGTTAGAATGAAAGGGGGATCTTGATACTCTTATTGTGCCTCGTATGATCAGCCCATAAATCATACTTGAGTATGATATGCCAATTGTGTGGGTTCTCCTCTAATGATTTCTTAATAACATTCAATAGCTTTTCATTTATCAACTCAACCAAACCATTCCCTAAGGGTATTAGTTTGAGTAGAACTTCAATGCAATTATATTTTGATATTCACACTTATTTAACTTAACTAATTAGAAGGTATGACCATTATCACACATAAGTGCCATAGGGGTGTCAAACCTAGTAATAATGTGTTCTTTAATGAATATGATCACCTCCTTAACAATGTTACTTTTGGTTGATTTTTATTCAATCCATCTTATGAAATAGTTAGTCACTATGATAATGAATCTATACATATTTGAAGAGTTTGGATTTATGACTCCTATGATTTATAGTCCCCATTTAGTAAAGGGTTGCTCCTAATTTATTGTTTGAAGAAGCATAATAACATGAGTTGCCATTTTTTTAAATGTTTGATAGAGATGATAGGATCTCACATGAGTATGATCATCCTTGAATAACATTGGTCAATAATAACAAAATATTAATATTTTTTAGGATATCACACTTGAAAAATGATGGTCACTACATAATTTATCATAGAAACAAGTCATGACATCTAGTGCTTCCCCTTTTATTAATCATCTTAAGAAAATTCCTTCATGATTTCTATGATACAAGACACCTTTATTAAGCATGAAATTAGTATCCCTCAAAATAAATGATATTTTATGTGTCCTATCTAGGTTATCTAATGGAGAACTATATAAAAATTAATAAATAATAGAGTCATACCATGGCTTGTGCTTCAGTTTAGACTGATTCACTTGGACAAAATAATACTAGGGCCAATTTTAGAGATCAATTTTGATAGAAATTGACCTCAAACCAAATTCATATATCTAACTTCAATGTCATATTCTTGAATTTTTTTGACCCAACATCCCCTTGTTTCTCCAAACTCATTCTGATCCAACATCATTTTGATGGAAGGATCTAGAACCATAACATAAACTTTATTCCTTATAATCCCATGTCTAAGTTTATTTACTACCTTTACTAGTGCATAAGCTTACTTGTCCAAAATAGTGTATTTTAATTTAGCTTCCTTTGAATTGGTTCTCATGAAATCTATGGGATGCTCTCCATATTCTAGTTTCTAAGTAAGGATGGTAATAATGGTATGATTGGATATACATGAATATAAGTAGAAATATTTTGTGTAATCTAGGCTAACTAAAATGGGGGCCTACATTATGGTGTCCTTAATTTATTAAAAAAATTTGTTTGAGGTATGTGTCCACTCAACTTTAGCTCCTTATTTTAACATGGAATTCAATGGTTTATTTATGCCATCAAAACCTAAAATGAATTCCCACGTGAAATTAATTTTACCAAAGAAAGATTTCAATTCCTTCTTATTGTTTGTTAATTAAATTTTATAAATGGCATTAACTCTATTAAGTTTAATTTTCATACCTTCTTTCATAATTTTTAGACCAAGGAGCTTAACTTTTATTGGATATAAAATACACTTATTTATATTGAGTGAAATACCAAACTTATATAAGCATTCAAATATCTTCTACAAGTATTCTAAATGGTCTGATCTATATTTAGAAAAAAATTAAGTCATCCATATACAAAATAATGCACTTAACAACCAACCCTTCAAACTCTATTTCCATGGTTATTTGGAAAGTGGCACCAATATTGATTAGATGAAAGGGAATTTTATTATAAGTGAATGTTCCCCACTTTGTGGTGAAGGTTACCTTAGATCAGTTTTCCTTGTCAATAAAAACTTGATTGTAGCCTAAGAACCCATCTAGAAAACAAATCATCATAGATCTATTGACCTTTTAGATGAATTAATATGGATATGGTTGTGGATAATTATCCTTGTCTAAATCTTGATTGAAAATTTTGAATTCCATGCAAAGGCAAACTTATCCATTTTTTTTTCTAACTAGCACTAAATTATCTACCCAAGTTGAATATCTTACTAGGAAAAATATACTAGGTAATAGTAATTTTTGAAATTCATTAAAGATGCGTGGCTCAAGAAAAGGATTAACTAATCTCTGGGATTGTCTAAATGGATTCTTATCAAGTTTTATGGAAATATTATGCATATTGATGATATTATTAAATGCCTTCACGTTTCCATAAAACAAAGAAATTATTCTTTGTTAGTGGATTAACATCTTTTGAAAACTCTACATTTATTCATATTTACATTTTATCCCTACATTGATGCTCTAAGGCTAATAAGGCATCCCTATATTGATAAATCATGACCTCTGATTGGGGTGAATCACTTGATTCATGATTGATTTATAATCACCATATACTTTTAATTGATGGAAATCATACCTACATGTAAATTATAATCCCAAAATTAGTACCTCATATTCTATTATGTTATTAGTACATTGGAATTAAATATATAAGTAGCTACATGTTTTTTACCATAGGGACAACTAAGTACAATACCTACTCCTAAACCTTTCTTAGATCATTCTCCATCAACATACAAAGACCACATACCTAAATTTTGGTCATGATCGATATGTTTCTTCCTTGTTTGTTTGGTGGTCAGAGTATAGACACCTAAATACATGGAGTTAAAATTGACTTGCTCATTAAATACATTACATTATGTAATCATTAGTTACATGTGTAGATATCTATCAATATTTATCTATTTTCTCATTCCTTTCTATAGTATCCACATAAGGGAGAAGTATTTTTCATATAAACATTCATAGATTTAGACCAATCTCTACTCAATATCATGCCATATGCCTCTAATATTTCAACCACTTATATTTATATGAAATATTACATTTGTGGTTTAACCTATAAATTCATATGAACATTTAGTAATTCCCCTATAAGTTTGACCTTAGACATGTTTAACTAGACCACTACCTTATTTAATATTACAAGTACAAATCCTAGTTTCATTTAAATATCGGTAGGCATGACACTGGCAAAGGCACCTAAATCAACCAAATAATTATTTAAAATTTTACCAAAAATTTAGATTGTAAGTAATAAGGATTTAACCTCAATTTTTTCATTGTGTATAATAACATTGGTATTGGTTGTAGCCCTATTTTTGGGTTGAATTCTCTTATATATAAGTTATTTAATGAGTAAATATCTTTGTTCAATAATTTATGCCAATTCATGAAGGGTTATATTAGATTTTATACTTTTCAAATCTTCCACTATGTTTTAGCTTGTCTTGTAGTGATGGGCTGATTATCACCTAGTTTTGGTGGAGGTGTATCATATCTAGATTTTGGGTCAAGAGGAGTAACAATATTGTTAGGTGGCATTGAAGTGGTTAAGATTGGTTGAAACTACTCCTAAGGGTATAATTACATCTCTAGTACTACTATACAACCTGAATGTCATTATTATTCTCCTTAGGTTCATTATATCCTTCACTAGGGAATTTTACGGTCTCCAAAACCATGGTTATATTAGGTAATTTGGATGAACTAGGGAAATTAGGGTGATTAAGGATATTATAGTCATTTGTGACAAAATCATATTCATCAATCTCATTATTATTATTTTAAAGGCTTTAAAATCTTCAATGTAGTTGATTTCCCCATGCTAGGCTTATGTTATACACATAACACCAGTTGGTTAGGGCAATCTCCATGATGTAATTTCAATCATTATATTATAAGGAGCTTTAATTTACTTGCCTTTCCTATCATTGGGTCTATAATTACATTGATAAGTGAAATTTGGGGCATAATTTCCACCACTTAAACTACCCATTTATTTTTTTAAACTAAGGAAGTCATTACTCAACCTATTGACCATCCTTTGAATTACATCCAATTCGATCTTGGTTGATTCTTGATTGGAATTCTGCATTTTATTAGTCATAACTAGGATTATATCTTGGTTATAATATTTTGGTAGAGCCTTATTACCAATATAATTTAGAATTCCCAAATTTTGATTTATAGAGGCATGGAGTAGAGGAGCTAATTCCTTATTGGGATAGGTTGTAGTATTGGGACATTCTAATTTATAAGTAGGATTGGATTCAATGATGACATGTTTCAAAGGAAATTAGGAATAAGGTCCAACATTTTCCATTTTGGATTGAGCTAATTATCCACTTTTATTGCCTTTACATAGTAAAGGGGAAGATCTATGATAGTTGGACCCCTCCTCAAGAACATGGTTGTCCATTAGTCTGAGGTATTATTAAACATTTCCAATACTAACTAATTATCTAGATTATATAAGGTTGTCACCCTCTTATACATATTTTTAAAGAAATAAATAAAATGGTGTATAGGTCATGGGATCCCTTCTCATGCAATAAAAATAATGATATAAAACACTAGGGCTACAACCTGACTGAACTAGGTCAAGACCATGTTACTCAATTGATTCCAATTCCTAATTAAATCATCTGGTAGGTTGAAAAACGAAATCATAATCCATATCAAGTAAGGTAAAATGTAATAAATTGTAGGCTACATATTCATTCTCAACATTGAGTAACTTGAGGTTAGTTTTGTAGGCTATGACATGCTTTTTAATAGTTCTCCTAGTACTTAGGGTGAACCTTGGAAAGTATCTCTTAGGGTTCCTAGGTAGATCATTTACATCCCCTAAAACATTGATTTTAGAACTTGGTAAAATAAACATGGGTGAAGTAATGAGTGGAGTTATATTCTAGGTGGTTTGAGAGGATGATCAAGTAGGGGTGGCTAAAGGTCTTTGTATTCCTCTATTAGTTCATTCTCTCTTAAATATTTTTAATGGATATACAATCAATCTACCTCTAATAACTTAGTATCTAATTATTTTATTAGTAGGATATATATTATTTGAGATATAAAATATGAGTTATATATATTCATAGAAATACCTAAAACTAATAAAACATGAAATATAGAGAATATTAAAGCTCACAGTAGGTGATAAATCAATGCAACATAAGGTATCTAGAATTTTAAACTAGATAGAAAGCATTAAGGCCCTCTTTATAACACTATTTAATGTTGGTTATGTTAATAAAATAATATAAATTAGGATAAATATAAGTAAAGGACACTTAATTAAATTCTAATAAGCAATCAATAGGTTCAACCCTCCTTCTAGCACTAGTTTTTTTAGTCTCAATTTATGACCCGCAATAGAAATAACTAATTAGGGTTAATTGATTTGATGGGAAAAAGGTAGATAACAATACATGGGATAAAATTTCACCTCATTTTTAGGATTCAAATAGTTAAATACAAGGGTTAATAAATTTCTAATCATTTATTTGGGTGAGCAATGAAAATTAACCACTAAAAGTTCAATTAACTCTGTATTATCTAAGAAATCTTATTAATGTTTGTTTAAGTCCTTTTACTTCCTCATTCACATAGGTAAAACACTATAATACAATGGATAGATTATTTGTCAAAAAAAAATTAAAAGTGGAGAAATATTAAGATAAGAAATTAAGTGTTTCCTTGATGGAAACAATATTGTTAATGCTAAAAGTTAAAAGCATGCTTGATCAAAATTATACCATTGTGTACTAGGTTTAGTGATAGCACAAACTGAAACAACTAAATGGGTAAGATTATAAGGAATTAAATAAACATAATAATTTAAAATTATATTAAATAAAATTATATTAACATCCTATATCCATTACATATAATGTCTTGACACAACTTCAAGTTAAATATAATAAAAATTCAAAATTGATTAGACTAGTTATTGCACAATCTAACTACATATTCATTAGTAAACAAAATTTAAAATGTCTTATTAACATTTGTTAATTATATTTAATCAAATAATGAAGCACATTACTAAATAAAAATTTGAATTTCAAACTATTCTAGTATCTACTTCAGTGTTATTACAAAAGCATTTAATTGTGCCCTCTAAGTAGATTATCACTAGCCTAAACAAAACAAGAAAAGAGTGGATTGAGCCTATCTTAATTTTTGTAATGTTTTGGTGCATAATATACACCCATAAAATAATAATATATGATGCTTTATACATAATTGGAATGGGACTCAACCCACTCAACACAAGGTTCCCTTCTTCTATCATGATTGTTTCTTAGGGCCACTACAATTTCAATCCATTAGAAAATTCCCTCCATGCTCAAAGGAAATCCAAATTCTATTTTATATTTTCTCCATAATTATGATAACTTTCTAACTAAAATGATCCTCCACTTCTCCATTTATACCAAATATTCTAAATGATTATTCTATTAATCTCACCTAGGAGAATATTAGGGTTAAAAATTAACCAACTCACTCCATGTACCTACCTTGACTAGTTAGACCTCCCTAAAATCTAGCTTGATTGATAACTCTATTGTTTTCCTTAATTTGGGCCATTTTGATGCTTTGATGGGCCATTAAATTTAGGATTATATATTTTATAATGAATCAATTTGTTGATATGTTTTAGGTCCATTATTTCTTTGTCCTTGGGCTCTCTCTACCATTTAGTGTTAATCTATAGTCTCCTAGACATACTCCTCAACTATGTTTACCTTCCCCCTAGGTTTTTAGGTCCACTTGGTAAGTACTTACTCTTATTGGGATATTTTATACTTGTTTATTTATCCCTATGATATAAAAGTAGTGTGATTTCACCTTGTGGTGTTATCATGACCCTAATTAAGCTACATGTAATTCATTTAAGTTCATATATATTATCTATGAACTATTTGAGACATTTTTTTTCTTTACTGTGGTGTTATAGTTTTGTGATCTACATTGATACATTTTTATTATAATTATTGAGATAATTATGGATTACATTTTCATTATAGAATTATATATTATTTATTAATGTGTACTGATTTATTATTCAAATTTATGTATTATTTAAAAGTTATTATTTCATTTATTGTACTTAGATATCTAGACACTATCGATAGTCTATTTTTTGAATGTAGGGACATGTACTTGAGCTAGGTTATGTTTAGACTTGAGCAATAAGGAAACATGGAGAAATAACATGGATAAATAGAATAGGGAATTTTATTGTAAAGTTTTAACTTGTTAGTTTTGATGATTTTATCATTATGTTTATATTTTTAAGTGATGTGTGTTATTATTTTATGTTTGGTTTCATTATTAGTTGATTTTAGTAAGTTTTGATGTTTGTGCAAACATCCTTTTGCTTGATATTTCTAATTACAAGATTTCTTCTTTCTTATATCATAATTAGTTTGATGATTGTTGTCTTTTTGTTGATATTAACATTTTCATCATTCTAGTTTATTATGTTGTTAATCAACTCCATGACTATTGAATTCGACAAGGTATTTGATCACATATTGATCTTATGTATTATCAATCATTTTGATTATCTATTTATTATTTTATTTCTTGGTTGTCTAGATAATGTTTGACTTAATGTTTAAAATAACCAAGTTATGATTACAGGTAAATACAGACTCATCTTATATGTTCTATGTTTGAAGCTTGTGCATTAAGGTTTAAGCATTATTAAAATGGACCCTTGTTTTGATTATTCTTATTATATCCAAGTTTAGCTTGGGAATTTACTTAGGTTTTTAATTATTCTTGTTATATCCAAGTTTGGCTTGGGAATTTACTTAGGTTTTTTTACCAACCTTGGGGGCATTGGTAATTAGTTGATGTGTTTTTGTTATGCTAAATAACTTTAGAGTAATGGCATTGGCTTGTGTTACCATACAAATGGGGTTGAGATGTTTCTATGGGTTTTTATGTTTTATATTGGTTCATTTAGACTCAATCTTTGGAAGAGCTCAAAGCCTTGGGGGAAATCTACCAAAAATTTTGGTGTTGGTAGCCAAGGGGAATGTAAGAGTTGAGTAGAGTTAATTGGGGTTTATCCTGGTATATATTGTTTGACTAATTTATTTGATATATAATGGATTTTTGGTGTTGGTTTTAAATCAAACTTTTAAGAATGGAAGAGAAGAGGAAATATATTCTATGGTTGACTTCTAATAACTAGGTATTTTTTTAAAATTATGTATTTGATTTTGAAAGTGAGTTTTAATGGCAAAGCAAGTTAGTGTTTTAGCCATAAATATTGGCATTTTTTTGATATGTTATGGTGTTTGTGGTTAAAACCCTAATTAGGGCCATGGATTTTCATTTTTAGTTTAATGTATACTGGCCATTGATGGCTTGGCCATGGCTTTGGTTTAATGCATATAATTTATGTTCTAGTTATTACATTTATTTTGGTTTTTTACTAGTTGTGTGGCTATTTACTCACCCCCCCCCACACACACACACAGACACAGATACACATATACTAATTTATGGATAGGTTTCAAACCATTATGAAGTCATTTTATTTTAAAATACGTTACATCTTGTTATTTGCTATGATTTGATTATATATGGTGTTAAGACTTGAAACCCTTAGTTGGGTTATTATTTTGGTTGAAGCCACTATTGAATAGTTATGGATTTTCCAAGGATTGTGTGTTGTTTATATTCATTTTATGATTTGAAACTCTTGTTGGGTTATTGTTTTTGAATCTCTTGATTTAATGGCTATAGTTGAGTTGTTTAAGTAACTATGTGGGTATTTTATTTAGTTTTTAAAAAAACCTAACTTGAATACAGTTAGTTTTATTAAATAACATTTGTAAATTTATCCTAGTGGTTATTTTGAAACATGGCCATACATTAGGGGTAATGATATATGGAGTCTCCATTAGGGTTTTAAATGATTGAAAGGTTTTGTGGAAAATAATATTTTATATATTTTTATTTATCTTCATGTTTTGTTTGAATTTTATTGTATTATTGGGTCATTATTATGTTAACTCAGGTTTATGGAAATCATGTTGAAATTAGTGGTATAATTTTATAAATGATATTGAAATTACTATTAGTTCATGATTAAATTGACTTATATTTGAAAACATTGATATGTTGATTATTTTCATAAGTTATGATTGTGTTAATCATTATAGTTTATATTTAAGCTTTTATTATTTTTGGTAAAGTATAATTCAATCAAATATGTGACCTATATATTTAGGTAAGTTTTAATTTACTAATTTTTAATTTATTAGAATTGTTTTCATATTTTTATGATTATAATTTTAACTCATAAATATCTATTAAGTTAGTATGTGAATATGATTGCCAAATAAGTTATGGCATACATATTTATGAGTCATATTATATTCTTAAATAGAATATGGCCCATAAATTGAGAAGATCAAAAAGTAAGCTACAGTCATAATCAAGTATCAAGTTAATAGATCTTGGTGGGTTGGTTTACATGTTTCATTTTCTTTTTATTGGTAGTTGTTTCAAATGTTTTCAATCTTAGTTATTTCATTGTCCTTTCTCCATTATTTCTCTATTACCTTGATCTATATCCAACTAATAGTTGGGGTGGTCTAGAGCCACTTATGATTGGGTTCATTAGGATTGGTAAGGTAGGTTTAACTTCATTAGATTACATGCAATGATTTTATTCATTTATTATTAATTCAAGTTGTGAAAGTTGGTTGTATATGAATTAAAAATGTTATGTAATTATTATGACTATAATTCATGTTATTCATACGTATGTTATCATGTAATTTTTGTTGAGGTATGTTCCTATTGTTGGTATTGTGACATTAATGTTATCATTGATGTCAAAGGTTTTTGAGTGTCATTGATGTCCTATATATTTTCTTGTGAATATTCATCGTATGTGATCATGATGGTCTAAGCATGGTCTAGTAGGTCTTTGAGTTCTGCATAAGGTCTTGGCATAATATTGTGGTATGTGATAACGAAACCAAGGTACAAAGTGATAAGAGAGTATTTAAAGGAAACCTATTATCTCTATGTTGAGAGAGAATTTTAAGGTAACCTATTAATTATTATTAGGATGATGACTATTAAGGTTAAGCATACTTTTGAGCACTAATCTTTAGGAGCATTGTCATATCATGCGCATGCATATGAATATGGTGGTCTAGTAAGATGGTTACACATAAGTATGATTGAATTCTCAAAGATGTCAAAGAATGAATATGAAGTATGGTAACACTCAATAAATTTTAAACGTAAACCTAAAAGGGTAAGGTCTTAATCCTAAGCATGCAAGTAAAAGAGTCCTAAACTTTGCTTGACTTAATGAAGAGTCTCGAGGTGTTATGAAGCATGTGAAAATAAGTGGTAGAGAATGTGAGAAGATGATTAACATTATTTAAAAATGTGTTTAAGGTAGATATTAATTTATAAGAGATTTTAAGGCTAGTTCATGGCTTAATCATGTACTTGAGAGATCTAATGAAAAAGTACATGCTTGGTAGCATGAAGAGGTGAGTAGTTTAAGGATTGTGAGAATAATTTTGGTAGTATGTGAGAATGTTATAAGTTTTTATTACATGATTATGAGGTAATAATATTTTATTAAAAGAGGTTTCAAGATGTGTTCAAGGTCTAAGTGTGGTTTATAGGTGTAGGCCTAGTTTGCAAGGAGGCCTAGTTCGCAAGGGGACCTAGTGTGGTCTAATGAGGGGTCAAGTTCAGTTTCTAAGGTGCCAAATATCATGAGATAATTTTAATATGTTTGATAGGTTTTTTAAAGTTTTTTGACCAATTTTGAGGTCATAGACTAAAGGAGAAAGAATGAAAAGTGGGTCTTAAGGTCTCTCGAGTGATAGAATGTGGTGTTATAGACCTGAGAAAGATTTTTTTATACTCATTGGAATGTGTAACCTTTGTATGAAGATCCAATAAATTCATGGTAGTTGGGGAAGGTTCCTTGATTAAAGTTCATAGAAATTTTTTGGGGGTTGAGGGCCTAAGATTTATGAATGATTATTATCTCTAAAATCCTAACTATGATTGATATGGAAGATATTTTTAGAAGTGGCTTGTAATGGTTTGTTTGACCTTGTATGATGATTTGACGTTATAGTCAACTCTCCCAGGTACCTCCATGTGTCATTTTTCTATCATAAGAGTGAATGGAAGCTATAAAAAACTCTTTATTTCTCATATTTTTGATGTAGAAGGTAGGGTTGACCATGTAAAAACATGAAAATTATAGGAGGATGATGTGTGAGACTTGTATTTTATGATAAATTAAGTTTATGAGTAGGTTATAGCCATAAAATATGATAATTTGGTCATGGAAGTTGGCATATTGCTAAAAATGCCTAGTGAGGAAGATAATGAAAAAACTAGGCAGAAGTGAGAATGAGATTAGGGATAGGTCGTAGTGGATTAGGGATGAATAAAAAAGCATGGATTTATTTTTAAATACCTATAACACATATACCTAATGGATATAATTTTTTAATAATCTTGTATATGGAAATAATTTGATCTCAATCTGACTTGTCTAACATAGTGAGGCTTGTTTAGGGTGAAGACATGAGACTGGTTTATAAGACCAATATTGTTATTAAAAATTGTAACACATTTATTTCAATATGTTATAAATATGATTAATTATTATATAATACCATTTTAAGTTCATAAAATCATTCACATAGGTGTTCTAAGTCTTGGCTTCTATGATTATGTTTTGGAGCATTCAGACAATTTATTGTGTGTTAGCAAGAATGATGTTTCTTACTCATTATGCCTAAATTTGAAAAATATAATTAATATAAATATATTATAGAGGTATAATATGTTAATTTTAATTTATTTTTATTAATGATAAACTACTATGAATGAGTGAAAATTCAAAGGTTCTTGATGGGTTTTGAAGCATGTTTGCAATTCTTAGTGAACATAGGAAAATGATCAGTTTGAGATATTTTGACCTATAAGGTTATATAAATTTTAATTTTTTAATGTGTTTATGTGTCAAATTTTAGTGTATAATTTAGATATTCAAGGCATACATTTTGCTAATGAGAAGGGATAATTTTGAGTAAGCCTAATGGTATGGTTTAAGGAGTGAAATGAGATAAATGGTGTTGGAGACATAAGGTGAGATTATTAAGGCTGTATTTTAAGTGTTTTTTTATGTTTTTAATATATTTTTAGAGTCTAAAAATGTTCCAAGGTGGACAAGGTATAGCATGTGCTTTGAGAAGGCCTAATTGCATTAGGTCTCTGTTAGGCCTACTAGTGGTTTTGGCCCTTATGAGTGGTGACCAACATATGTAGTGGTTTTTTCACTTATGAAAAGTGTTTTTATATATATTACAAGGTTTATAAAAGTATGGATAGGATTTTTTATAACCAATATGGGTGATATTAAGTGTCAAGTATAAAAAGAAGGTCTAATAGGCTTAATTTGACTAGTTAGAATTTTAAGGGAACTAATACACCCCCCTCTAAGGGAATTGATTCACCCTCACCACCCTCCCCCCCCCCCCCCAAATATATTTAATTCCAACATTTGGTACCATATTAGGTCATTTAAAGTATGCCTAATATCCTAAAGGAGATCTTAAGTAAGTGAATATAACTAGTAAAACATAAGGTATTTTCTCTACAAGTAAGGATCCATTGTTTAATGGAACTAATTATGGTTTTCAAATTTTTGAGATGATAAAATATTTGATTTCTCAAGGTATTGATGTTTTGAAATTAGTTTTAGATGGATATACTAAAACCTCTATTCCCCCTACATATGTATCAGGTAAGAAGGCTAGTGAAAATAATTCAAAAGAAATGAATGGTATTCTTTGTGTCTTATTAGAGGCATAACTTGTGAAGGTGATGCATCTACCAAAGAAATGTGGGACTATTTTAAGACTATCCATAAAGGATAATCCAAAGTTCAATTTGGCTAAATTGAAAACCCATAGAAGATAGTTTGAAATCCTAAAGATGAATGAAGATAGCACCATTGTAGCCTATCTATTGATGGTTTATGAAGTGGTCAACATCATAAGAGGCATAGGTGAATAATTGAAAGAGTCTACTATTGTTAAAAATGTATTGAGATATATAAATCCTAAGTTTGATTTTAAAGTATTTTTTTTGGAGAGATATAATATCTAGATAAGATATAGATATATGGACTTCATGACACCCTAACAACCTATGATATTAGGACAAGTTAAGGAAGACCTACAAATAAGGAAGCTAAATTCAAGGTAAAAAATAAATCAATAGAGAAGAAGACATAAGGTAATAAATATAAAGACAGTTATTATTTTTATATTGATGATGATGAGTTGATATCTATGTTTTCAAGAAAGTTGAAAACTGGTTCAGGTAAATACAAGGGTAAGTTGCCCTATAAGTGCTTTAATTTTGGAGAAATTAGACACTTTAATAACAAGTGACATCATAATCATAATATAAAGGATGATGAAGAGAATTATGAATGTTATGATGATGAAAATAAGTCTTATAGGTATGATAAAAAGTAAGAAAAAATTTATAAGGTATGATAACAAGAAAAAGTTTTTTAAGAACAAAAGAAGTTTTTACACCAAGGAAGATTGTAACTCATCTGATGAGAGTGAGAAAAGTGATTTTGAGAGTGACCATGAAGGTTTTGATCATTATTTCAATGAATTTCTCTTCATGGTCGAGGAGTTAATATATTCAAATCAATAAGAGTCCATGTGGTTTAGAGGTACTATTGTTGATTTAGATGAAGAAAAAAATTAGGTAGATCTTGAGGCTGAGTTGATGAATGCTCTAAAATAACTAAATATGGTGAAAAATAAGAATAACGTGATGATATATCTTATCAAATAATATAAGGATAAAATTAATTTTTTTGAAGTTAGACTAAGCAAAAACTCTAAAGAATAAGAGTAAATAGTCAAACAAGTGGAGACTCAAATTGAGAGTATGACTATAAGCCTAAAGTCTAAAGAAGAAGAATATGAAAGGTATGTAATTGAAGTGGATTAATTGATATATAAGTTATATTAGGCATAAAATAAGGTTAATTACTTTTTTATGTTTAAAAAAAATATCAATGATCTAGACAATATCCTAAGTAGTCAAAATATTACTAATGATAAAATAGGTCTTGGTTTCAATAGAGACCAAAAGAAGAATACTAATGTGATTAAGGAGAATAAAACCTTAATGGTAAATGGTAAATTAAAGAATGATTGTACTATTATAATTAAAACTAATCCTATCAGTCCACCCAATGTTATAAGGTATGCTAATCCTTTCAATGGTTATTATTATTCATGTAACCATTTAGGTCATAGAGTAAGGCATTGTAGAATACCCTCCAAGAATGAATATGCATGGAACTATGAGAAGAGTCATTAGTAAAGAGGTATGGGTAATGGTGTGTTTCTATAAATATGAATAATTTATTTCAATTTTAAAAAGTTTGGTCATATTTAAAATGTTTATAAGCATGGATTCTCAAGTCAAAATAAGAAGATTAAGCCCCATAGATTGTAAGAAATAAGACAAAATAGTGAATGGATACCAAAGGTAGCTAATATGAATGATAATCAATATGAAATTTTAAGTGGACTAATTTACATGGTGTATCATAGTTCAAATGTAAAGGAGTGCCAATAATTCCATCTATTAGCTTAGGTTGTGGATGAAGAAGTCAAGAAAAATAGACCAAGTCATAATTTTCTTCAAATGGAGATTGAAGAATTCAAGTTTAAGAGGATCATGAACAGAGTTCAATCTATTAAGGATATGGAAATCTAGGAATCTCCTAAGTTTATGTTATTTTAGTATCATATAGAAGAGGTGACTCCATCAAGCTTCATGGAAGCACTCAAATAGTGTATATAAACATGAAGGATGTTTGGTCTTAAGGGGAGATTTTTATTTTTTGTTTCAGATCCAACTTTCTATCATTAGTTTATTATAAGTGTGATTAAAAGAGATGGATTAAAAATAATTTGTATTATGACTTAATCTGACCAATTCAAATTCATGATAGAGTTTGAAATATCTCATGGAGATAAGGGGAGCATGTTTTGGTACTTTTATGAGTTGAGTTCCTATTTGGTTGATCAGAGGAAGATTGATCTTGTTTGGGAAGAAAAAATGTTTTTGGTCCAAGGATCAAATGGTAGTATTGTCATAGATGACCGTTTGTCATTAATATAAAAGGGGGAGAAAGAATAGATTAGGAGAAAGACTAGTTTAAATAAAATTTAGCTTGGGGAAATGAGAATGATCAACTTTGTTTGAGTGTTTGCCATCAATGACAAAAGGGGAAATTGTTGAGGTTTCTTCCCTTTATTGTTATTAAGACATTAATTTTGTAATTTATTTCAAAGTTTTTTGAGTGTAAATAATGTCCTTGAGATGTTATTGTGAATATGCATGATTTGTGATCATGATGTCTTAAGTATGGTCTAGTAGGTCCTTGAGTTTTGCATAAGGTCTTGCCATAATATTGTAGTATTTGACAAGAAAACCAAGTTACAAAATGATAAGAGAGAATTTGAAGGCAAAATATTATCACTATGTTGAGAGATAATTAGAAGGTAACCTAGTAATTCTTTTTAGGTTGATGATTGTCAAGGTCAAGATCAAGATACAAGGTAACCATACTTTTGAGCACTAATCTTTAGGAACATTGTCATCTCATGAACACGTGCATGAAGATAGTGGTATGGTAAGATAGATACACATAGTTATGAGTGAATTATCAAGGATAACCAATCATGAATTTTAAGTGTGGGAACACTCAAGAAAGTTTCAAGGTAAACCTATGGGGGTAAGGTCTTAAGCCTAAGCATGCAACCAAGATAGTCTTAGACTTTGTCTGACCTAATGAGGAGTCTTAAGGTGTTATCAAGAATTAAAATCAATTGTAGATAATGTGATAATATTATTTACACTATGTAAACATGTGTATAATTTAGATATTATTTTATAGGATATTTTAAGGATAGTTCATAGATTAATCATATACTTGAGAGACCTAGTGAGAATACACATGCTTGGTAACATGATGAGGTGAATATTATAAGTCTTGTGAGAATAAGTTTGGTAGTATTTGATCATGGTATGAGGTTTATGACATGATTCAGATATTTTGAGAGCATTTCAAGAGATTTTAAGGTGTGTTCAAGGTCTAAGTATGGCTTATAGGTATAGGCCTAGTCTGCAAGAAGACCTAGTGTGGCCTAATGAGGGGTCAAGTTTAGTTTCCAAGGTGGTATATCCCATGAGAGAATTTTTATAAATTTTAAAGGTTATTTCAGGTGTTTTTACCAATTTTGATGTCATAGACTAAAGGATAAATCATGAAAAGTGGGTCTTCAGGTCTCTCAAGTGTTAAAATGTGGCATTATAGACCTGAGAAGGATTTTATTATGCTCATTAGCATGTGATAATTTTTCATGAGGATCCAAGAAGTTCATGGTATCTAGGTAAGGGTTATATATTAAATTTACTATAATTTTTTTTGGGTTGAGGGCCTAATATTTATGAATGATTATCAAGAATGGAAGATAGCCTAAACCCTCTCTAAAACCCTAATTGTGACCCGATATGGAAGATCTTGTTATAAATATATCATAATGGTATGTTTGATCATGTATGATTATTTTAGGTTTTATTAAAATCTCCAAATTACCTCTAAGTGTAATTATTTTACAAGAAGAGTGAATGAAAGCTACAGGAAACCCCTTATTTCTTTAATTTTTGATTTAGTAAGAAGGGTTGACAAGGTCAAAGCATGAAAATGATTTGAGGATAACATGTGAGAATTTTATTTTATGATAAAATAATTTTATTCTCAGTTTATAGACTTTAAATATTCTAAACTGGTCATTGAAGTTGGCCTATCACTAAAAGGGCCTAGTGAGGAAGATAGTAATAAAACTAGGTAGAAGTGAGAATGAGATTAGGAATGGGTTGAAGTGGATTAGGGATGGATAAAAATGCATGGTTTTATTTTTAAATACCTATAACACATATCCATAATAGACATAAATTTTTAAGAAGCTTGTGTATGGAAAAAAAGTTGATCTTAATCTGACTTGTCTAACATAGTGAGGTTTGTGTAGGGTGAAGACATGAGATTGGTCTGTAAGACAAATACTGATATTGAACCTTGTAATATATTTGTTTAAATATTTTATAAGTATTATAAAGGATCATATAAACCCATTTTAATTTCATAAATTTTTTACACAAGTGTTCTAAGTCTTGGTTTCCATGACTATGTTTTGGAGCATTCAGGTAATTTTATGTGTGTTAGCCAAAATGATCTTTCTGAGTCATTATGCCCATATTTGAAAAATATAATGAATATTAAGTTGTTATATATGTATCATAGGTTAATTTTAATTTATTTTTATTCATGATAAATTCCTATGAAGGAGTTAAATAGCAAAGGTTCTTGACTAGGTTTTGAAGCCTATTTGCAAATTTGAGTGAGCATATGGAAATGATCAGTTTGAGGTTGTTTTCCATGTATGGTAAAATATAATGGATTTTTTAATGACAATAAGGTAGTTTAGGTTATATAAATTTTATTTTTAATATGTTTATGTGGAAAATTTAAGTTTATAATTTATATATTCAAGGTAGACTTTTTGGTAGTGAGAAGGGCAAATTGTGAGTAAGCTAATTGTATGGTTCAAGGAGTGAAATGAGATAAATGTTGTTGGGGACATAATATGAGATTATAATGGGTATAGTTTAAGTGTGTGTGATATTTTTCATCTATTTTTTTGGGCTCAAAATTTTCCAAGGTGGACAAGGTATAATGTGTACTTTGATAAAGCCTAATTACATTAGGCCTCTATTAGGCCTAATGGTAGTTTTGGTCCTTATGAGTGGTGACCAACCTATGTAGTGGTTGTTTCAATTATGAAACATGTTTTTTGATCTATTCCAAGGGTGATATAATTATTGATATTTTTTCTAACTAGAGCAAGAGTCAAGTATAAAAAGAAGGTTTAATAGGCCTAAGTTGACTAGTTAGAATTTTAAGGGCATTGATTCACCCTACCTTTTAGTAGTTATAATTTCAAGAATATAATTTCATGATATAATTGTATTTTATCATTTTATTATTTGAGAAATATTTTATTACTAGATAAATATGAAATTACATTGCCTCATTAATACCTTTGCTAGAAGAACATATATGTGGTCTTTATCATGTTACTGGTAGTTAGACAATTATTTGGAATAAGTTTTATTTATTTGATTAAAAATTTGTATTATTTTGAGTTTATATATATTGGTTTTTTTTTTACTCATGGTCAATAAATATATCAGGCATTTTATTATACTTGTACATTATTGGTATTGTGATTTAGAATTACTTGGTTAATTGAATATGTAATTAATTATACTAGAACTTAGTTGTAAATGTTAGCATGAGTATGACATGATTATTTTAAATTCATTGAGAATATGGGAATTGAAACATAATGTTAGTATGTTAAGTTACTTTGAATACTTTATATATTATTAACTTGAAGTTTATAAAAATCTAATTGACATTATTGTTTAAATATGTTTACTTGTGATATGCATTGTAATGTGGTAATTTTTTGTAGTGGAAAGGTATGTTTAAAAATATTTCCAATTAATTTATAAAATACCAACCTATATGTGAAATGTATTAACTAATTAAAGTTGATGAGACTTTATTAAGGACCTTATACTATAATTATATGGTTTAATAAGATGAAATCCTTGTAGTATAATGGGTAAAATGAATGGATTATAATCAACATATTACTTATGTGAGATTTGTAATAATTTAATAGAAGGTATGATAATGATTAAGATGGGATAATTACTTACGTAATTGAAAATATACACTTATTGTAAATAAGTTCTTATAGAAGATAACCATTTGAATTTTAAATTACTAAGCATTTTTAAGTTTAATGGACTATATGGGAAGCTCTTAAATATTTTAGTGAAATTAAACTTCAATAAGATTAAGTAAATCTTATGCATATGTTAAATTTAATTGGAAATAATATACTTAATGGAATGTTTTAAAAATGGATATAGATATTTCTAGCTAAATCATATTATGATCGAGGATCAAATGCTCCATCTTTGGAATATACCATTAAATACTATTGACAAGCCAATTCTTATCATTTAATGGTAAAATAAGTTAGGAAATTATATTTTTATTATAAAAATATACCTTGGAATTAAATAACAAGTAAAATATAATCTTAAAGTAAGAAATGTAATAATCTTTAGGCTAAGATCATGGATTTAAGATAATATTAAATCTTTAAGAATAAGATTAAATCAAGACTTAATATGAGTACATTTAGCCCATGACATTATTAATATGTACTAGGTCTATTTAATTCATGTGGTACTCAAGTAGTTAATAATGGGAAATGTAAGTCTAACCTAAGTCACTATAGAATAATTGGGAATGCTTTGTCATGAGTTTTTACCCTACTTGAATAATGGTAAGATTTTCCTAAATATAACTTAAACATGGTTGTTTAAGTATCCCATGAAGTTTTTACAATTCCTAAAGCATTTCATGTCATCTAATGTTTAATTTTTCCTATGAAAATAAAAGGTGTTCAAATGCTTTGCATTGATTTTAGAAATAGAACTTTTACCTTGATCTATATCTATTGCTTGTGATTTGGTAAATATTACTTAAGTAAGCTTAGTATGATGATTCTACTATTGAATATTATCTTACTCTACCACTATTTATTGAACTTTTATAAATTATCCATAAGGTATTGGTTATTTTATAGCATGTGCATATACTCAAGTAAGGGCATAAATCAGTAATAAATCTACTAGGAAGGCCACAACATAGTAAATGGATAATAGTGAGTGAGTGAGTAAGACTGCACTAAACCACTTCTATCTAAATACTAAGTGGTTAAAATTCTTCATAATAAAGTCATTGATGGGTTATATACTTGGTCTAGTTCTTGTGTCTACTATAACATAGTTATGGATATCATTACATGGTTTTATGCTAAACTTTGTGTGAACTTTGCTCCACTATATTTGTTTTATATTATGTTTATTAAAAAAACTATGGTTATGACATGTTAGTAGCAGAGCACTATTTACTACTCTAGGGAATTTTTGGAAATATTTCTTATTGATTTATATTGAGTTGTTTGTTTCACCACATGATGATGAGGAAAATATATATAATACCAGACAATAACCCTAAAAATATTAACTTGGGTAGAGGAAAAATTTAAGGTCATAGATATAATATTCATGAAAAAGAGGAACCACCTCTTAATAATGTTGAGGACCTTAATCATGAGGAAAAAAATATGAATGTTAACCAAGAGGTAGATTTAAATGGAATTCTAACTGCATTAAATTAGCTTCAAAATAAAATAAACACATAAGAATAAAGGTTGAAAATTTTAGGAGTTCTAATTGAAGAACTTCTAGTTAAAGGTGAAACGTAAGTGCATGAACCAAAACTTTATAATAACCCTAGTAATGTGATTGATCACATCATTAAGGAGTTGAATAAGTTACCTCTACCAAATCTTTTAGTTGAGGTATCAGGTGATGTAACTAATACATGGTTAGTACACCTACAAAAGTATTTTAATTTTCATAACGTTTCCTCTAATGTTAAGGCAAGAGTAGATTCCTATCAATTAATAGGATTTATAGCTCTTTGGTGGAACCATCTATTTCAGTGAATTCTAGCTTATATTTTGAAAAGGGAAGAAAAAAATAAATATAGGTATGGTTAAAAAACTTATTTGATTGTGTACACATAGAATCAGATGATTTTGAAATCTTCCTCTTTGGCTTAGGACGATAACCTACAAATAATACATAATCAAAGCAAATGGTTAGTTAGATAGATAGTTGAATGAATTTCCTAGCACTAGCTAGATCCCAAAAGAAAGAGCTTCCTTAAGAACTATCAATAAACATGTTTTAAATAATTAAGTTTATAAACATAATAGAAATTACTTGCATCAATAACCAAAAGGTATTTAAATTGAACACAATAAAAGCTTACTAAATAAATAGACTAGAAATGACTAATATAGCAATAAACAAGTCAACACTAATGCTAAATAGCTTGGGTATATTTTAGAAAATCAAGCACGGGTTTATGAATAGGTAGGGACATAGAATTATATTTAGTTGAGAGTAAGAGGGTGAAAATAAATTATTTTTATTTCCTACCATAGTGACCATCAGTGGTTTATGTGACCATTGGTGGTTAAGGTGATTGTCGACAGTCAAAGTGATTGTCGATGGTTGGACATACCATCGGTGGTTGAGGAAAACATCAATAGTTATTATGTGTAGGTCTGGATTGGTAAATAACTATTTAAAAAGATCCCAAAGTTAGATTTTGATAGATGGGTTAGTGTTGGGTTGATTATAAAATACAAATAAATTAAATGAATATAAAAAAATAAATACTTATCTTAATAGAGATTGATCTAGAGATTAATTAAAGTGGTTGTCTTGTTGGTAGATTCTATTATGATTATGATAAAGTAATGGTACTTTTCACTTTGGTAGAGTGATGTTGGAAAGTTGGCTCTTTGACATGATGGTTGGATTGTTAGATTTTTGATGATGATTAACCTATAAAAAATAAACCCTATATGCAAAAGATCTTGATAATAATTGTAGATGGATCTCACCTCCCTACACCTCTCTTCTTATAGGCATAGGTAAGAGGTATAAGTGAAGGTTAAATTGGAATGAATAATTATAACTTACTCATATACAAATTTGCACATGGATGAAGACAAGTTAAATTTAGAAAAGCAAAGAAGGTGACTTGCATGTTGGCTCTGGGATGGTAGACCTTGACCATCAATGGTCAAGGTGATCATTGATAGTCATCCCAACCATCAATGATCAAGGGATAGGGTAAAAGAGTGGATAAAGGGGTAGGTTAAATTAGTTGGTCAATCCTAACTTGGGTTAGGCTTAGTTAGGGGTCAAAGGGTTAAATTGGTCCTAAGGGGGTCCTAAGGTGGTCTAGGAGAATTTTGATATTCAGAATCATGATGTACATATTTTTGGTGTCTATATTTTACCCTTTTTTGTTATGTATATTTGAATCAAAAAGATGCAAAACAAAAATAGATCACTAGTTGAAGGTCATGGTTACCTTGAGTATGGGAGGAAGTGATCCCCCTTATACTAGGAGTTGATGTAAAACAAAATTAGGTGTGGGTTTGATAAGGTGGATAAAGGTTATGAAAAAGGTGAATGTAATGAAGGTAGGTGATAAGTTGGGCACTTGAGGTACAACCATGTGTATGAAGTGTGACCAAAAGCTATGATATATGAGATAATGCATAGATTAGGTTACCATAGTTGAGTAAATTAGGGTTCATACTAGAAGGATAAGTGATAAGTAGACTAGATGACCACATTTAGGCATGGTGGTTGGGTATACTCATAAACACAAGGCTTGTAAGCAATGTCTATGTTCTAGTGGGTATCCAAGGCAAGAAGTACTCTTGATGAAAACATAAACTAGTCAAGTTTTATGGGTATTCAAGGTAGGAAGTGATCCTAAAAAGACACAAGTGGGTTTGCTAAGAGTGAGGTGGTGTAAATTCAAAAGGTGGTCAACATGGAAATGTTCTCACTATGGTCAAAAGGACCAAGAAAAATTCATCATAAAATGCATGCTCATTGGGCTGAAATAGACCAATGGCAAGATGATAAAGTGGTTGGGTTGGGTGGAGAAGGTAGTCTCCATGGGTGGCTTACTGATGAGTTGTGAAATAAAAAAGTTGATTAAAGAGATAACTTGCTAAAATGGGAATAATATGATCATTGATGGTCAAGGGGCCAAAGTGCAACCATCAATGATCACCCTACTTATTAATGGTCAAGGTGAAAACCCTACAAGTTTAGTAGTTAAAAGTAAAAAGTGAAAGCCATTTCACTCATAGTAACTTTTTTACATGGAGCTCTAGTGATTAGAAAGTTAGGTGAAAGTATTGATAATAGTCATAGTTCAAGAGGTGGGGAGATTGAGGGGACCAAGGTAGGATACATGGTGAGCATGGGAAAGGAAGAGGATAGGTGGGTACATAGCTTAATCATTGATGATGGTCAATAAATGAGGTAGGTGGTGTTTTAAAATTTATAAATATAGTTGTAAATTAGAAATTTATATATAATTTGAAAGTGTAGGTGATTAGTGGGAAGGTTTTGACCTAACTATTCCCTAGGTAGGGTTTTAGGGTTGGAAAAATAAGTTTATGGGTAAATTTTGAAACTAATAGTGTGGGTTAAGTTAACTAGGGTATGTATATGTATTAGGTTAGAATTTAAAATATATTAGGGTTATTTTGTTGGATACTAAGTAGGTTAGTTTTAGGGGTGGTCTATTCACGGAACACCCATAGTGATTACTAGTAGTTGGGGTTGATCATTAATGGTCATCATCTAGAAAGAGGTGGATATCTAACTACCAATGGTCACCATGACTATCAGTGATCACCATGACTATTAGTGGTCACCTAGTGTATAAATTGGTGATTTATTTTATTAAAAGTAACTAAGGCATATAAGATGTTAATTACTTGGTGTAAGGTGACCCTATAGGTGTTAGGGTTTATAAATAAGGTACGAGGGTAGTGTAGACACTAGTTAAATGGGTAAGATGGGTTGATTAAGTGTGTGTACTTAATGAACTATGTAAGTGTGGGAGTAGATTTAGATGCACTATTAGGTACCATGTATCTTCATCAAGATTCACCATGGGATGACCCCAATAGATTAGGCACACATGAAAGAGGTAGGTTTGGGAGTGATGCAAAACTATCAATATGTGCCTTGTGATGCATCCATGATCATGGACTTCATTGAGAGATATTATCTAGCCAAAAAAATATTATTACTACCCATTGGTGAGGTCATGATCCTAGTAAAGGATGTGAACCAAATTACATAGTTTCCCCTATGAGGTGAGTCGATATAAAACATAGAGTGGGAGAAGCCAGATGATCTACTAGAGATTTTATATGGATATGACTAAGATAATATTATATGGAATTTTGAGGGCTCTAACTACCTTATGATCTACTAGATGGTGAGGGATGAGAGGACATTGATGACTATGCTTATGATTGCCATTTCATGTTTTACCTTTCCTAACTCAAATAGTGAGAAATTTTCATACCTACTACTAGGGGTGTTGGTTGAATTTTTACTAGGGTAGATTGTATTAGGATATTTACGTATTCTCTTGGTGTATATATAAAAATAACTATGGGGATTTATTTCCCATAAGAGGTATGACATTAGTGTCAATCTTGTTATATAATACTAGGCCTATGAGCACATATAGGTGCTCAGGCCAATGGGATTGTTGTGGATGGGATATATCATGATTGAGTTCCTAATTAGATTCATGTAGTGGAGAGGTGACTTTACCAATTTAGTTGAAAGGGGAGGTGTGCATGATGTGTTGAGGGGTGCACTGGGTATATTGGTGATCAATGACATTGTCTATAGACCCTATGTCTAGTTTGTAGTATGGCTTAACTATAGGAGGTAGACACTATCTATATAGATTTATAGATGGATATTCAATAGGTAGGATGGGGAGGTGGAGCTTATCCTTTTTGATAGGGTACATAGATATTTTGGCCTATTTTAGATTGTTCTAGGTGTATTTCTCATATACAAGTTTGAGGACTCAAAGATCCTATTACATAAGCCAAATCTAGTACCATCCTTTCTAGATCAAAAGGAGCTACTATCCATGATACAAATAGATGACACCCACTTTTAAGATGGTTACATGGCATGGTACCAAGATTTATATGTGTCTAATTTTTTTTGTGATGATGATGGTGGTAGGAGGCCAATGGAGGTGGACCCAACTAGGAGAGGGGCCTAGAGGGTATAGGTATAGGGGGATGGCCATGATGGATAGGTAGGATAAATTTTATACATTACATAGGAATAGGCCATATAATTACAAGGGTAGGTGGATACATTACATGTTTAACTAGCCACTATGATAGGTGAGAGGGACCAAGATATATCTACACTAGCCCAATTTACCCAAGATTAAAATGCTCTAAGATAGGTCAAAGGAGGAGTAGTAGTACCAATAAGTTTAGTAGGGACCATTGATATGTAAAGTTACATTACCATTATACAAGATTTGTGTTACTATGAGGTAATAGTCTTCACTCACTTCCTAGTGAAACCCTAATGGGTCAAGTATAAAGTGAGTTTGGTAGGATGTGCCAGCATGATAACTCTAGGTCAATGGGCATAATATAAAACTAGATATATAGGGACATCTAAGGGATAAGTAGGCATTTAAAGGGGGGAAGGCACTAGGATTTATTAGTGCTCCAAGAGGTAATGGTTACCCTAAGGCATAGATAGGACATTACTCATGTGTGTGTGTGTGTGTGTGTGTGTGTGTGTGTGTGTGTGTGTGTGTGTTTATATTGTTGAATATCATTTTGATTCCAGCCTCTGATTCGATGTAAATTTTGAGAGGGAGAGACATGTATATCTATTGTATACATTATGATGCTATTTAGCTCATGAGTTATATATGTGTTCTTTGTTTATTACTCATTACTCATGGTCTTGATTTTCTTTGATGTTATGCTTAAGATGTGATGTTTATATGGATTATAGATTATGCCTATGTTATGGATGTTAGACATTGATGTATACTTTACCTACCTAGGTATGCGATGGATTTTATTTATGGGTATGCTTCCTATTTTCTAAGTTATAATGAGTATATGATTTATTATTTAGATTTAGACATGTAGTGAAAATGGTTGATTGCTTTATTGATCATGCATGTAATGAAATTATTATGCTTGTTATGGTTATGATTATAATTATGTGTTTGATTATGACACACATGCATATGCCTATTTTTAATTTGTTTTAAGGTAAAACACATGAGGTAAATTAATTAACAACACTAGATGGGAGAACAAAGAATATAATCAAGAGACAAACATCATAATGAAAATACCAAATGGTCATGAGAGGATAAGGAGAGAGAAGGATGCTTCTTATTTAACAAGGACTAAAACAAAACCAAAGTTACATTGGCTTAATGAATATAATCCCTTCAAATGCTTTGCATTAACATTCATTAGGTGGGTAAAAAGGTGCGTTGACCACATAATGTTAAGTAAGCTTAAAATCCCTTGCTTATAGTGTATAAAAGGGAGGTGAATGAAAATGGAACATTATTGTGAGACAAGAATGTATATTCTATAGGTGTCCAAAGAGGTAGTATAAATAATTCTATGTCATACAAAGTATAGACTGATTGATGAAGGAATTTTACTTTTGAAAACCAATTTCAGATTCCACCTTATTTTGTTGTGATTTTGATAATGAGTCTTTTGATTTGTTGTTATACATGGGAATTTTATCAATGTGAGAAGCTTCTAATAAATTTATATGCTTTTGATAAATAATTTATGTAGCCATCCTTCAAGGGAGTGGTCTAAGATTGTGTGTTCTGTTTAATGCTTTTCATAGTTATCCTTCAAGGGAATAGTCCACCTTACATTGATCAATTTCAAATATGTTTTCAACAACTGTCCTTCAAGGGAGTAGTCTATGAATGTTAAGAATGACCCATGATTGTCATTGTTTTAGATTTATATTTTTTGTTTGTTTGATTTTTTCCTGACATAGACTTGTTTATATAGGCTTAAGGGTTCACCTTTATGAAGGAAAAACTAAAATCACTTGGAGGTTGTGTAGGTGTAAAGAGGTTTAGGTGACAATGATCATGGGAATCTATCTTAGGAGAGGGGTAGAAAGTAACATGAGAATCATTCCATGGGTAGAGCCATGGTACCCACTATTCAAGTTTAGGATATGACTATGATGGATAATCACATGATCTAGTTTTAATCAGTTGCCACTAAAATAGGGAGATGAATGTGGTTGAAATCAAGGGATGAGCTTAAGTTAAAATAAAAGGTGAACTTGATTCTTATTAATAGAAAAATGTATGTAGGTGTAAAGCATATAGGGGCTCAAATTATAGGTTGCCTTCAAGAGAAGATAACTAGTAGCTCCCAATCCACACTTGTGGGTTATGATATAGGGTCCAAACCAATAGAAAGCAAACTTTCCCAAAGTGATTTTCTCCATATTGGTGACATGTTGATTTTCCCATAGGATGAGGTCTCTAATGTTGAATTCTTACACTTTAAGGTGTTTTTTTATAGTACCTCTTGATGCTCTCTTGATATAAATGAAGATGGGTAAGGGTTGTTAAGTGATGCTCATCAAGTATCTCAACTTGGGCTAAGTGATGTTGATGATAATCATCCTTAGAAATGAGATCTTACAAAGATATGAAAAGATAAGGTATTTGGAATTTAAGAGGCAAGATGGCCTCTAATACAAACATAAGAGAGAAATGGGTAGCAACCATAAGGGTTTTAATTATAGTATTATATTCCCAAAAGGTGAAGGGGATGTGAGAATTCCAATCCCAAATAGATGAATTAACCATCTTAGTTAGCATGGTGTTAAGAGTTTTATTAGAGGCTTCTACCTATCCATTTTCTTAAGGGTGATAGGGTGAGGAGAAACTTAAATTAATGTTGAATGCATTATAAATACCCTAGAATTGATTATTCTTAAAATATTTACAATTTTTGATGATAATATTGTGAAGAACATCAAAATGGCAGATGATGTGATTATTGATAAAGTCAAAAATCTTCTCCACTTTGGTCAAGACTAGAGGAATATATTCTACCCATTTGGTAAAATAATTGGTCATAGTGATGATATAGTGGTGTTTTAAAAAAGAATGGGGATTAATTTCACCAATAAGGTCTAGAACCCATTGTGATAAAGTATAAAAGTTAGTGGAAATGTGAAGATTATCTCTAAATGCATGGTGAAAATTAGCATGTTGTTAGAATTTAACACACCTTTTCACATAATCATAATAGTCCTGGTTAAGGGTAGTCTAGTAATAACTAAGTCAAAGGATGCATATAGTTATGACAAGGGCATTAAAGTGTCTACTAGAGATGCCATCATACATTTCCTTGATAATGTGAGAGGCTTCATGACTATGTAGGAAATGAGATAGGATGCCATCAAATATTAATTTATAAATAATTCCTCCCATAATGGTATAATGTGAGGTACACTAGATAAATACTCTTTGAGTATTCTTGAAATGCCAAGAAGGAATGATGTCAAGGTTGAGATAATTAAAGGTCTATTGATACCAAAGGTCAGGTTGGGTCTCTTCTACATTGAAAATGGTGGGAGAATATAGCTTGACATAGGAAGGTTAGGTTATTCTATGGATAATGATAGATATATTAGAGTTAGAAGGTGCCAATGGGATCTGAGAGGTGAGGCAAGCCATGGTATCAGTGATATTATTAGTAGATTATGGGGTTGACTGGATGAGATAGTGTTCAAATGATGCTGAAAATTCATCAAATACTTATTTTAACTATTGTAAAACATCATTCTATATTGGTGAGAGCCATTTATTTGATTGACTACAAGTTAGAAGTCCCTAAATATATTGATTATTTTGACTCCTAAGGCTAAGGCAATTTGAAGGCTGATGACTAGGGGTTTGTACTCAACCATATTATTGGCACTTTAAAAATCAAGATTGAAGGAAAAAGGATGAATTTCATCATCAAAGGTAATAATTATGATACCATATCCCCCACCACATTAACATTTTGATTCATTAAAGGACATGGTGATTTTATAGGTGAAGTCCTCTTGAGAGAGGGTCATGATGGACTCATCAAGAAACTCAAGAGAAGGAGGTTGAATATTTGTTAATGGTGTTTTAACTAATTAATTTACAATATCTTACCCATTAATTAATTTTATTTAGAGAACTCAAGGTCAAACTCTATTAAAATCATGATCCATTTGGCCATATGCTAGTTTTGGTATGGCTTAGAGTGCATGCACTTGAGTGGGTTAGTATTGGTTATGACATAGGTTTTGTGGTTAATAAGGTATTGGAAAATTTTTGTGGCCACAAAGACTAAATATAAGTATAGTTTCTTGGTGTGTATATATTTAGTCTCATACTATATATGCAAGTAGTTAATATAGGAGATGGATTGCTCTCTATGTTGTTCATCTTGATGAGTAAGCATTGACCCTAGGGAGTGGTTAGTGGTAGATATATACAAGTAGAAAGGTTGGTCATGCTTAGGATGGGTGAGTATAGGTGGATAAAAAGGTAATTTTTTATTGAATTAAAGGCCTTTTGTTAGTCATTATTCCACTTGAAAGACACATGCCTCTTTATAAGGTGGTCAAAGGGTTGACGTTAGTCTAAAAGGTAGGAGATGAAGTGATGAATGGATTAGAGTTTCCCCTAAAAATTATAAATTTTCTTGAGTTTTATTAGAGAAGAATGTCAAGGATGGCTTTGATCTTGGTGGGATGGAATTTGATTCCCTAGATGGAGACAATAAAACTAAGGAGATTTCCTGATAGGACCCCAAAAATGCACTTTTTGAGTTTTAAGAAGATATGGTAATGAATAAGTAGCTCAAAGATGATATTAAGAATGACTAAATGATACTTTAAAAGTTTGTATTTTCCAAGAAGGTCATCCACATAGTCCTCTATACTTTTGTGGATAAGGTTGTGGAAGATATAATTCATGGCACATTAGTAGGTTGCACCAATGTTCTTTAGTTTGAAAGGCATGATTATGTAGTATAAGGTTCACTATGGGGTGGTAAAGGTGGTCTTGTGATAATATTTGTGGGTAATTAATATCTAATTATAACCCAAGAATCCATCTATGAGAGATAACATCTCATATCTAGCTATAACATCAACTAGCTAGTCGATGCTCAGTAGAGGAAAGTCATATTTAGGGCAAGTGAGGTTGAGGTCACAAAAGTCCACACAAGTGCATAGTCCCCCTATGTATTTGGTGATAGGTACTACATTCAAGACCCATTAAGGATAGTTAATGGGTTGAATGAAGTTGATAGATACAAGACATTAAAACTCTTCTTTCATGAGAAAGGCTATGTGAGGGTGCATCCATCAAAGTTTCTACTTGATGGGCTTATCATCATAATTGGTGGTTATGTTATGGGTAGTAATTCTAGGGTCAATTCTAAGCATGTAAATATAAGACCAAGCAAATGTTATGCTATGGTCTGGTGGAAGGAGGGAAAATCTTGAAGTTCTTTGGCATTTAGTGATTAGCCAATTTTTATGATGTGGGGGTTATCTGGAGTGCCCAAGTTTATATACATGGTATATTCATTAAGCATAGTCAAAGTCTCAAGAATAAGGTATTTATGGATGAAATAATCTAAGGCAACATGATAGGTGAGAGTGGAATCATCATCCTAACACTAAATAATGTTAATGGTAGGAGAGTCATCTCTTATCATCTCAATATGGGTCAAAGGGATGGTTATAGTTTCCACTTCCTTTTCCTAAGTTAAGGGTCTGAGGCTAGTCATGTTAATGAAAAAAAATCTAAGTGGGATGATTTCATAATCCTCACATGTAGGTGGAGAAGAGGTTGATGAGGAAGGGGTATCTTCCTCAATAATGGTGATGATAGGTGGTTTGGTTTTCTTTTTGGTGGGTAAAATTAAATTAAGGACATGTTTCTCATGAGGATTTCTAATCTCAATGGAAATCAACTCGTGTGGGTTGTGCTCATATCACCCAAGACTAAATACTTTCTAAGCACACCAGTGGAAGTATGTCTTGGTGAAGCTCAGTTTATCTAGATAGAAGAAGTTGAAGGTGAATGGTTGAGGTGAAGAGGAGGTGGTAGAAGAACCAAGTGGTTTGTCAAGTCCCCCATAGATGAAATGGGTTTGATAGTGTGAAGTTCTAAAGGTAAAAATGGTTCTAACATTGGGGTCATACCTAGGTTGGTGGTCAAGTTTCCCATACTCTTGGGGAGTAGGGAAAGTGTCAAAGGTGAGGAGGAGATATTCCCCTAGTAAAAGATGTTGGAATGTAGATTAAAATTGGTCTAATGTTGTGATATAATCAAATGGTATGGATGATCTAGTTGATTCCTCATTGGTAGGAGGTAGGACTTCCTCTTTTATGAGGAGGGTCTTTTCTTTGGTTAATGAGGGTGTGCTAGATGGGGGTAAGAGGACATCATTGGGCTGGTAGGTCATGTTTCATGTTGATAAGGGACTTAGATCATCTTGAATGGTTATGACCTATCCTTCATTCTCAAATTTAATGTAATGATAAAGGGTAGAGGGGATGTAACCCAAGGAATTAATCTAAGGTTTCCGTAGAAAAACATTGTATTAGAATTTGCTTTCCACTATGTAAAATAGTTCAGGGAGCGTATGGGGTCTTCAATGGATATGAATTACAACATTTCCTAGGGTAGTGGTCATGATGTCATTAAAGGATTGGAGGATATCCAAGGTTTTAGACATGATATTATATGGTAGGTTGAGTTGGTTATAGGCATAGGAGGAGACGATATTAATACTAGTTCCCCCATCAATCATGACCCATTTAATGTAGGTTTTTTTGATGTAAACATTAATAAAAATAGGGATATAGGTCACTTAAATGGACAAAATGTGTTTTTGAATCATTTAAGGTGATAAGGTTGGAAATTTTGAGAGCATCAACAAAGGATGCGAGAGGTTGGGGGTCTTCATGTTAGACCTCTACTGATTACAATGCCTTGATCATTACCTACTGATGATGAGGTAAAGTAGTAATCAATTCATATAAATTCATATTCATTGAGGTTTGGTGGAGTTGTTTGAGCACCACTCTCCTAATGGAATTAAAGGGATTGGATTGGGAGGTACCCAAGATAGATACCTTGGGTTTGGTTAAAGGTGAAGGTGTTTGATTTTGGTTTGGTTGGGATGTGGAAGATGGGTATGTCTATGGAATGGACACTTCAGACATCCTCTTATCCTTTTTTGTTCTCTTATGACTATGTGGATGGTATGTATAGAGGGAAGAATTAGGATAAGAGAGTTTTTTGGTTCCTTGTCACTCTAAGGTGAGAGTGGGGGAATAGGTAGGTTTTTGCTAGTGATTATTAGTTGTTGGATTGGTAATGGACATATGGGAGGTTATTATATTAAAATATCATTATCATCATAGATATTATGGATAATGTTTGGAGAGCCTTGTAGTTCTCTATGTCATGGTTTGGTGTCTTATGATAGGAACATACTTGGTGGTTATTATACGAGATGGTTTTTGATATGAGAGGGTCAAACAATGTGATAGGGGATAAGGTTAAGAAATAATCTTGCAACAACCTTTGGAAAATCTTAGAGTAGGATTTAGCTAAAGGAGGAGAGGGTTTAGGGGTGTTGGTATTGGTCGATAAGGTGAAAGTCCTTTTGGGAGTGGGTTTGGTGATGGTAGGTTTGGGTAAGGTGGTGCATTTGGTTGGTTTTTTTGGTTTTGTTAAAGCAAAGGTTGATAAAGTGAAGGGATGAGGTTTCAAGGTAGGTAACTTCATTATTTTTGGTTCAGTGAAAATAAGTGTGTCAAAAATCAAGTGTGTCAATATAACTAGTAGTGGTAGTTACGATTTTGTTGGGACAATCAACTTCTTACTAAGAGTGGAGGGATGAGATCCCAAGATAGAAGGAAATGTTGAAGGAGATATAAGTTTGTATCTCTATCCTTTTGCCCTCTTTACTTCCTTAGTTGACTTGGTTTTGTGGTTAGTTGCTAGGCTTAGTGAGGTAAGCTTCACTTTTATAGAGGGGTGATTAAGACTCTACATAAGGAAGGTGCCATGGTTCTTGGTTATTTTGGTTAGTTTGGTTAAGAGGATGAATTTGTGGCTTGGTGTTGGTCACTTTGGATGGTTAAGGAATAGTTAGGTTGGTAGAGGCTTTCATCAGTTTAGTTGATAAGATATGAGTGTTGATAATGGAAGGAGTGGGTTGGTTGCCAATGGTGTGGTTGTAGGTTCTTATTCATCAATGTAAGGGAACCCAAATTGATTCCAAAATATGGCTTTATCCATGTCAAGGTTGGAGACAAATTATAATTTTTCAACTAACCTAGATAATGGTTTATATACTAGTTTTGTCCGTTGGATAGTGGATTTGAAAGATATGCCCATAAGTTGAGATAAAGGGATGGTAACCTCATCCTTTTCCTTAATCAAAGGATGAAAGGTTTTATTGGGTGATTCCTTTATCAAAGGTGAAAACATTATGACTTCTTCTTTAATAATGATCTCTGAAGGGGTAGTAAATGCTCGATGGTTGAGGGAGAAGGTAAAATGGGTGATTATTCCAATATATCAGTAGAAGGAGGGGTTGATGGCTCCACTACCTCAATAAGTGGAGGAGGATAAATTGGTGCTTCCTCTATTTAGGTCTCAAAAAGAGGAAAATGTGAGTCCATCACCTCAATAAGGGGAGAGGGCAAGGAATAAATAGATTGGCTAGTAGGTTCTTAAACAGTGAACACATTAAGAACCATATTGATAGTATGGGTATCATGAGAACACTCAACCTTGTTGCTCTAATTTTTGGTAGGAACACGATTGGGGAAAGTTGGCCTAAATATGTCAAAGTCTTGGATTTGAGGTGAATTGGGGTTATCCAACACAATCTTTCCCTTGTCAATGAGATATTGGATAACACGTTTGAAGGCGTTACACCTTATAACATTATGCCCTACTACTTAGTGGAAGGCACATAGATCATTATTATTATACCAAATAGGTGCAAGATGAGAAGAATTTAATTGATAAGGTAGTTTTATAAGATTATTTTGTATGATGTTGGCCTTTAATAACTTCTCTATAATTGAAGCATAAGATTATCAAAATGGAGTAAATTGCTTTTGGGTGTTCTAATTTTGGTTTCTCATGTTTTGCTTAGAAGAGCTAGAGGAATTTATTTGGTTGAAAGATGATGGAGAAGTGGATTTAAGTATAACCACATTCACATTTCCCTTGATTTTGGTCTCGATGTTGGTTTGGTTACTCAGTTTATAGGAAGAGGCCTCATTGGTTTTGTAGGTAGAGTTCTTGTTTTTTAGTTTTAGATTTCCTTCATCGATGTCTCTATTATCTAATTTTAGTGCCATGGTAAAATATTCATTAAAGGTTTGAAATATTTAAATATGTAATGTGGAGGATATCTTATTGTCACATTCTCAAGAAAAAATTTCTATCAGTTCAGGTTGGGGTAAGGAGAAGGAAACTAGTTGATTAGGCTCTTCCAACAAGCTACAAAATCGACAATAGATTAATCATCAAATTTATTAATAGAGTAGAGGTAAATGATGGAAATCATCTTGGAGATATTTATCAATAAGTTATATAAGAAATTTTGAATGAGCTTGGTGAAGGATAAGAGGGAATGTTTGGTTAAGGCACTATAGCAATCCAATACCGAACCTAACAAATACATAAGAAAAGTGTAGAGAAGGAAGGCATCATCATAGGAAATAAAATAACATGAGTGCCTAATATTTACTAAGGTGATATTATGTGATCTTCCTTATTCTAAAACTTTTATAACTTAGGGAGTTCCCACCAGGGAGTATATGGTTTGATAGGGATAGATGGGTGAATGGGTTCATTATAGATTTGATCATATGATAAAACATTGTGAGATCCAAAAATGGATGAATCTAAGGTAGTCATCTTATCCATGAGCATATTTATTAGGTCTACCTATGGTTGTGTACCTAAAGAGTTATAAGGTGCATATTGTTGTGGTGGTTGGGTGACATACTAATAACTGGTAGGAGGTTAAGGAACAACCACATATTAGTATATAAAGACCAGTGGTTAGGTGGAAGATATGTAAGGGTAGGTGGATGTGGTTAGTTGGGTAGTAGGTAGAGGTACATGAACTTGTGGGTTAGGGATGTAACTTGGGTTTAGTGTAATGGGAACCTTTTGGGTAGGAGTGGTGGTTATTTTGGTGATCAAAGGAAGGGTGGTGATGCTTATAGTGATTGGGGGTAAGGTAGAAGTTATAAGCACCATATTCTTTTGAAGCAGGGTAGTAGTTAGTAGATTGGAGATAACTGATGGAAGGCTGACAATGCTGGTAGTAGGTAATTCCATGGTGAGGGGATAGTAGGTTGCTAATTTTTGGGTTGATCCTAAGGTGGAGGAGTTTTGGTAGGGGTGGAAGGTATAAGGGTGTTTGTAGGTTAGGTAGGTTGGTTTTTCATAGTCATATCAAAACAGTTGATGGGGGATGAAGAATATTGGGTAGCCAATGGTTGGGTGGTGATAATGGAAATAAAAATGTTTCCCATGAGATGGAAGGAATGCCATATTATGGCTCTATAGGTAGAATCAAAGTGGGGGTATGGTGAGACATGGTGTTAAGATAATGTTGTAGGGCTATAGGGTTGTTATCTAAGAAAGTGACAAAGTCCACATCTCCTTAGGGAACCTCTTGATGTAAGGGAGGACTTCTCAAAGGGTGAGGAGAGTCTATTGGTTTAAAGACATAGTACATGGATGGGGAGGTAGAAGAGTTTAGTTAGCTTGGTGATGGGTTTTATTCTACTATATTCTTTCATTGTTGATGAGTTAGAACCATCTAAGGTAGGGGAGATATAATGCACAAATAATCTCACCACTCAAAAAGAGAGAAGACAAGAAATGATTAATAAAAGATATCACACTCTAAAAATTATGTTAATTACTAAAGGTTCCTTTTAGCCTCTCTTTTGGATTATGCCTTAATATTTTAAGAAATTGCATAATATAAGTTTAAATTGTAGAATAGGTACTAGAGAGGAAACATATAGATGGTTTCAAGTTATTTAGGTGATTAAAAAGAATATAAATTTTGAATAAATATGTGTCTTAGTATTGGGGTCTACCCCTTCACTTCACACACCATAACTATAAAGGTGTTGGGTGCTTATCTAATATCTACTAATTTCTAGAGTTTATAATCAACTAGAGCACTGAGTTGGTTCTTTCCTTGTTAATGACCTCCAAGTAGGATTGATGAGAAAGGATAAGGTAAATACTAGGTGATGAATTCTTATTTTGGCCTTGTGTCAAGTTTGTTTTATATGTTTAACTTATGAAGGTGGTTTGGTTTAGTGTGTGCATCAAAAGTGATGCTATGATAGGATTACTTTGCTTTAAACTAAACTATATGAGCTAAAATTACAAGCAATCAATCTATGCACTTAATTATATTCCCAAAATAATATTTTGATTTCATTTATGAGCACATAATAGAGAGAATAATATATAGATGAAAATAAAAAAACTTGAGTAAAGACACAAGGGTCCCACCGAGTGTGCTAGAATGTTTCAGTGAATTTTAGCTTATATTTCAAAAAGGGAAGAAGAAGAAACTAAATATGGGTATGGTTAAAAAACCTATTTGATTATGTACATGTTGAATCAGATGATTGTGAAGAAATCCTATTTAGCTTGGGGGGATGACTTACAAATAAGAGAACACTAAAGCAAATCATTTGTTAGATAGATAGATGAGTGAATTACCTAGCGTTAGCTAGATCCTAAAAGAAAGAGATTTCTTGAGGGTTGTTAATCTACACATTTTAAATAATTAAGTTTATAAATAGAATAAAAAATACTTGCATCAATAATCAAAATGTACTAAAATTGAATACAAAATATTCTTGCTAAAGAAATAGACTAGAAATGACTAATATAGAAATAAGTAAGTCAACACTAATTCTAAATCACTTGGGTTTGTTTCAAAAAATAAGGCAAGGGTATATGAATAGGTAGGGACATAGAGAATTAGATTTGGTTGAGGGTAAGAGGGTGAAAATAACTTGTTATTTCCTACCATAGTGACTATTGGTAGTTGATGTGACCATCAATAGTTAAGGTGACCCTCAATGGTCAAGATGATCATCAGTGGTTAGACAGACTATTGGTGGTTGAAACAAGCATCGATTATTATTATGTTTAGGTCTAGATTGGTAAATAGCTAGTTGATAGGATCCTAAAGTAGGATTTCAAGAGATGGGTTGGTGTTAGGTTGATTATGAAATACAAAAAAATTAAATGAATATCACAAAATAAATACTTATCTTACCGTAGATTGATTTTGTGATTGATTGAGGTGGTTGGCCTATTGGTGGATTTTGGCATGATTTAGATAGAGTAATGATACTTTATGCTTTGGTGGAGTGGTGGTGGTAAGTTGGCTCTCTAACATGATGGATAGATCATTATATTACTGATGATGATTGACCTATAAAAAAACCTCTAAATGTTTAAGCTCTTGATAATAATTGTAGATGGATCTAACCTCCTAGATCCTCTTTTATTATAGGTATAAAAAAGAGGTGTAATTAGATATTAAACTAGGTTGTCTAATTATAAATAACTCATGCATGAATTAACACATGGATGAGGATAAGTTAAATTTAGAAAAGCAAGGAAGATGACTTACATGTTAGCTTTAGGATGGTGGATCTTGAACGTCAACGGTCAAGGTGACCATCAATGGTCATCTTGATCATATATGATCAAGGGCCAAGGCAAAAGAGTGGATAAAAGGGTAGGGTAAGTTATTTGGTCAATCATAAGTTGGGTTAGACTTAGTTAGGGCTCAAAGGGTTAGGTTGGTCCCAAAGGGGTCCTAAGGTGGTCTAGGGAAATTCTAGCATTTAAAATTGTGGTGTGTAGATTTCCAATGTCTACATTTTACCCCTTTTTATTATGTGTTTTTGAATCAACAAGCTACAAAAAAAAAATGTATTGTTGGTCTAAGGTCATGGTTTCCTTGAGTATGGAAGGAGGTGTTCCCCCTCTAACTGGGAGTCAATGAGGTAAAACAAAATTGGGTGTGGCTTTGATAAGGTGGATAAAGGTGATAACAAAGGTGAACATCATGAAGGTGGGTGATAGGTTGTGCACTTGAGGCATAAATGTGTTCATGAAATATGAAAAAAAGTATGATAGCCAAGATAATGTATAGACTAAGTTGCCATAGTTAAGTAAATTAGGGTTGGTGCTAGAGGGAAAAGTGATAAGTGGATTATGTGATTGTATTTAGGTGTTCCAAATAGGTATAATCATAAATTCAATGGCATCTATGTTTTAATGGGTATCCAAGGCAAGAAGTGCTCTTAGTAAAAATAAAAACTAGTCAAGTGTCATGAGTATCTAATGTAAGAAGTGATCTCAAAAATACACAAGTGGTTTTGGTAAGTGTGAGGTGGCTCAAGTTCAAAATGTATTCAATATATAAATTTTTTCACTACGATCAAAAGGACTAGGAATTTTTTTTTACAAAATACATGTTATTTGGGCCAAAATGGACTAATGGCAAGGTGATGAGGTGGCCAAGTTGGGTAGAGAACATAGTCTTTATAGGTGTTTTACTAATGATTTGTGCACTAAAATTTTTGATCAAAGAGATAACTTGGTAAAATGGGAAGACCCTAACCATTGAAGGTTAGGGGGCCAAAGTGTGATTGTTGATGGTCTCCCTAACTATTGATGGTTAGGGTGAAAACCCAAAAAGTTTAGTGGTTAAAAGTAAAAAGTGAATGTTGTTTCACTCATAATAACTTATTGACCTAGATCTTTATAAATTTTTGAGTTGGGTGAAATCATTGTCAATAGTAATAGTTTGAGAAGTGATAGGTGGGTAGACTGAGGGGACCAAGGTAGGATGTAGGGTGAGCATGAGTAAAGAAGAGGATGGGTGGGTCCACAACTTACTCCTCAATTATTGTCAAGAAATAAGGTAGGTGGTGCTCTAAAATTAATATAAGTAATTGTCAATTGGAAATGTATATTCAATTTGAAATCATAACTGATTAGTGGGTAAGTTCTGACTTGACTATGCCCTAAATAGGGTTTTAAGGTTAAAGCATTAAGTTTGTGATTAAATTTTGAAATTGATAGGGTGGAGCAGGTTAACTAGGGTATGTATAGGTAATAGGCCAAAATTTAGAAGATATTAGGGTTGTTTGGGTGGATGCTAGGTAGGTTAGGTCTAGGAGTATTTCATTTCTAAAATACCCACAATGACCAACAATGGTTAAGGTTGACCATTGATGGTCAAAATCGTAGAAGAGGTGGATTTATGACCATTAGTAGTCACCATGACTATCTATTGTCACATAGTATAGAAAATGGTAGCTTATTTTTTAAAAAGTGCCTAAATCATATAATATGCTAATTTATTGGTGTAAGGTGACCCTGTAGGTGATAGGGTTTATAGATAAGGTAAGAGGTAAGTATATGCACTAGTTAAATGGGTAAGATGGGTTGGATAAGTGTGTATACTTAAAAAAATTATGCAAGCATGGGAGTAGATTTAGATGCATGATCAGTTGCATGTATTTTCATTGATATTCACTAGGGGATGACCTTAGTAGATTAGGCACACATGGAGGAGGTGGGCCTATGAATGATGATAAATTATCAACATGTGCCTCGTAATGCATCCATGATCATGGCCATCATCAGGAGATGGGATCCAACCATGAACATGTTATTTATACCCACTAGAGAGGTCATGATCCTATCAAAGGATGTATAATGGATTATGTAGTAGAACCTATAAGGTGGGATGATATACAACATAGAGTGGGAGGAGCAAGACAATCTACTGGAGTTTTTTTATGGAGATGACCAAGATCATGTTAGATGGAACACTAGGGGATTCAATTAATCTATGCTATATTAGAGGGTGAGGGATGAGAGGAGATTTATGACTATTCTTATGATTTTCATTTCATTCTTTGCCCTTCTTGACTCAAGTAGCAAGAGATTTCCATACTTACTATTAAGGGTGTTGGTTGAGTTACTATTGAGGTAGATTATATTTGGTTGGGTGCCTATTCTCTTTGTGTAGATATTTTGTCACTTGTATTTTCAAATTTTTAGGATATAAAAAGTCTCTCCTCACCAAGTTTCATAATGGAAACACCTCTAGGCTTGTGGGTAGACTAAAGATGAGGTGAATCTCTAGATAGGGCTAGCTTCCTTGATGCACCACTTTGGATTTCAACTACACCTATTTTTTTGTGGGGCACAAGAGAGATAGATAAAATAAAACTATTATAAGGGAAGTGATACACTAAATAATATGATGACTTCCAACCAATAACATGCTACACATGAGAATAAATGACTAACCAAACATACACTGCTTCAATCTATACCTTCTCACATCAATGTTACATTATGAGGTTAAAGATGAATTTATAAATATAGGATGACTAAATGAGAGTCCTTTTATGAAACTAGTTAATAAACAAATACACTCAACTCTTGACATTTCCTAGAACACTTCACATGCACTACAAGAAGAAGTTTTCCAATTGTAAATAGGATGAAATAACATGCTAAGGAATCCATAGTCTTCACTAATCAAGATTAAAAATTAAAGTAAAACATTATAATAATAGTCATTAAAAGGTAAAGATAAGTAGTATTATTAATCAAATATTATGAAAATGAGTGGGTCTTTGCCATACTCAGGTGGAACATAAGTTATAATGGCCAAAATGCCTAGTTCTTATAGAGCTTGAGAGAGAGAGGAGAAGAGATAAGTCCAAGGGTCACAAGGACACTTGTTAATATTATAAAATTAGTTACTTGTGCATGAAAATAATATATGGTATGAACCATGCAAGGTCATAAGGAACAAGTGGCTATTCAAGTCATCAAACTCTTGTAAAGTGGCATAAGATTCTTCATTCTATCTCAAAAAAATTGCCTTCTTAATTTGGGCTTCTTAAATGCCTCATAACTAAATAGGAATAGGTAAAATGATTGGAATGAAGGGGAAGGATTTAATAAATTCCTCTCCATGCATTGGTTATATTCTTGGTCCTCTAGAATCATCCCAAAATGAGATATCATCATCTACTATCAAGAAAACTCCTCTTTCGTGCAACCTAGACACTTGGAGTCAAAAAGGGAATTATTTGATCATTAAAATCCATGGGAGGGAGTTTATTAAACCTATAAACACCCTCCATATCCTTATAATCATTAGGGAAACATTAAAATATCCTCACTTGAAGATCTCCACCCTTCTCACTAGCTTATCCATTATGCTAGTATTGACTGTATGAGATGAGAGCTCATATTGAGGGCCTTAAGAGATTTTTTTAGGAATGAAATTAACATTAGTAGTTACAAAAAGTCTTAATATTTCTCATAAATTTGGTTTTATCATTATAATCCTCTTATAACCTACATAATGCACAAAACTATCAAGAAAATCCTATTTTATACCATTTACATACAAGTCCATACAACCAAAAAGCATGGGAAGTATCTTTAGGGATTAATTTACAATTTAAAATCAACATCCTAGTCAAACTAGTCCATTATAGTTTCTATCCAACTCCATTTCTCCAAACTGGTCACTATCAAGGGTTTACAAGGGTTTTAGCTTGTTTCCATTCTTAAGGTTTGTTCATAAATATGGGATGTCCAAATTGAAAAAAAAAATAAAAAATTTATTTTTAAGGACCTGCATCAACATACATAAACTTATTTTGTTCCCATGTAAAGTACCAAGGGGGTATGAGAATTTGAAGTTACTTATTCAAGCTCTTCCTTCCATTCCAACAAGCTTAATGTTGTCTAACATCCCAAAAGTGGATTATTTTTGTTTTATCTACCTTTAAAAATCTTTGTCACCTCTGTATTGACCCAAAAACATTATCCAATAGTTTTAAATTCTTACCTCATTTGGAAAGTGAAGGTGACTATATATTTGGTTTCTATGCCAAAACTTTTCCCTTAAGCCTGACTAACTCTTGTAAGTTTGGTCATCCATCTAAGATTATTTTTTATACACCCAATTTATCACTTTATTTATTACCATATTAACATGGTAAAATAATTTATAAATCATACCTAGGACTAGAAGTATAAATGATCTCCCATTTGGGCTCTAGGCCTAATCCTTGTTTACTAGGTTTGTTTGCATCCTTGAAGGTCTAGGACATTAAGGATTGTTTAAGTAACCTTTTCATGGTTTATAATTTTGGTAAATATGAGATATAACTCTCTAAACATATTTTAAAATTTTAAACAACTCATAACCTACACTATTACCTTCAATCTCTAAAACTACAGATTTACACCCTTAAGAAGTGCCCTTTGTCTAAGATAAAATAGAGGGAACTTCCCCTATTTCCATAGACAAAATACATTTATGGTCATCTTATCCAAGATATTTATATGATATTTACATAGTTTTTAATCTATATTAGGTGGCTAGGTCCTTCAAACTCAATAAAATATCTGAGGCAGAATATGAAAAGTTGAATGTGTGCAAGGGCTTGGGTTAGGGCTATATGTGCATTGTTAGGGAATTTCTATACCTTTTTCATAATGTGTGAGGGTATAATGAGATTATTAAAACTATAATTAAAGATTTTCCATCTCAATTATCAATCCAACTTCCACATGCTCTTTACACTCTTGCCTAGGTGACTGCATTTCTTGTTTGATTGTGACTGCCCCTTGAAACTCTACTTGTAGGTGTGTATGTTATCTCATTTAGACTTGGAAATGATATGGAGAGACTATAAATTGAAAAATTATAACCATTTTATAAATTATTATACATTTTATTCTCCTTGTACACTCTTTGGGTTTATAACTTGGTTTCTTCTTACTATGATAGAGACACCCTTGTCTATTAATTTTTATAGGTGTATATGGCCCCAAATGAGCTTGGTTATGATGTTTGAGAACCTCCCTTGAAACCTATTTGGTAAAAAAATACATTATTGTACCCAATTTATCACTTTTACAAGTTCCTCTCTATCACTTTAAACTTCAAACATGCTCACTATTTGTTTAACTCAAGCCCAGTCAACCATAAGTCAAATGAGATTTTATAGGTGAGTATAGATCTTAATAAAATAGTATATATTTTATATTCATGAAATATATATTAAATTATATTAATTTAAATTAATAAATTTCAAACATACTTTTAAACTTTTATCTTTTTCCCTTTGACACCCATGATTGAATGCAACTTTTGATGACTGGTTGTAGGTGGACAGTTTTGGAGCTAGGCATGCCTATTGGTGCAAATGAAGCTTGAAACACTAAATATACACATAATTATAATTATATTCATGTCCATTTTTTATCTATTTCACTCCATTATTCCATGAAAACATAAGAGTATGCCTTTTTTTATACCTATACTACTAATGGTCACTTTAGGGTTCAAACTAGTAGAAATCACTATTTGGTTTAAGTGGTTTTAGGGGCATCTTTGGACCTTATAAAAGTTGACTTACACTAATCCTCTTGACCCAAAAAATTTTAAAGTTATTTTATTTTATAGATAATAAAAAATTAACACAAAATTATTAATCAAAACACTTAATAACCCTATTTTTTATCCTTGACAAAAAGTGCTAGAACCTTTATTTTGCATGTTTGGGAAAAATGGACCTGAACAATCATCTCATTTTTTGAAGGTGACCTTCAACATTGTTTAGAAATAAAACATTATATATAAGTCTACCATGATAATTTCATCATTTTAATACCTTAATGATGGTGTCAACACATGTTTCAACCTTTCTATATGGATTTTAAGTTCTCTACTCAAGCCACCTGTAGGTGTTTATTCTACATTATAGCTAGTGAAAATCAGGATTAGAAGTAGGAATGTTAAAAGCCTTTTAATTCATATTTATACCTTATAAAACTTTAAAAATTAATTATTAAATATTTATAACAAGTTTTACAGCTCCATCTTAGTGTATTTCTCTCCTATAGGTGATAATGGAGTTATATACAAGCAGTGGGCAGAATTGGAGCAATATGCATGGGGAAAAGTTTCATGAACAATAAAATACTACTTGAAATTTTATAAATGGTTTATCCTCATTATTATTTTATTTTAACCAACCCAAAAACCTCCATTTAAATATTATTTTATTCCTTCATGACACCTATACATATTCATCAATGGCTACCTGACTGTGAATGTTGCATATGATTGCAAACTCATGGGAATTACCTTGAATAATTAAGTTTTAAGTGTTAAGGTAATACATATAATGTTTAAAAAAATTTAATGGTCCTATCAAAACCCTTTGAAACCATGAAAAAACTTGAAGTTCTTGAAAATAGTGAAAAATTGTCTGCAACTCAGAAATGTGTATCTTCTTCCAACCTAAGCTACTTTGTTAATAAAAACATTATGAAACTTGAAACCAAGCATGTATTTAATATTATGGGAAATAAAAAATCATATGGAACCAATATCACCAATTGGTTCATATGGATTTGACCAAAATGGAGCAAAACATATAGGGTGAATGAAATAACAAGCAAAAAAGTACATTTAATTTCATGAGGATGGTTCACAAATCATAGGTAACCATTATTTAAAATATATATATATATATATATATATAATTTTATTTTCACCTCCCCAAGGCATTTTATCTGAAACCTCTTCTTTTGACCATACTAAGTACAAACCTAAAGACTACTTTTGCTTACCAAGAAGGGTGAAAATGGAGTAAAATAGTTTTGGGCCAAAAATGGCACTTAAAAAGCACTTAAAACATGTAAATAAGATTTTAGATTTCTAAGAGACATACCATTATCCTCTCCCACATGTCACACTTCCCCATGGGCTGTATAAGTGCTAAACTCACCTTTTTTCTTAAGAAAATTACTCTTTTTTCTGAATAACCTACCAATTTCAATTACAAACATTTTATTAATACCTATTAGGACACATTTCATGCAATATTACCTTTTTTAACCTTAAAAGTTCCCAAAAAATCTATACAAGTCATTAAATGCACCTTTTTTGACCTCAAAATGATTGAAAATGACTTAAAGGACTAAAATGACTAGGGAAAAAGGATAGTATAACATTAAATAACATAAATTCACTTAAAAAACACCTTATGACATATATATTACACCCATAAAACACCTAAAAGTAATGTTTTTACCTATAGGGGTCCCAATTTGACATAAAAGTTTCTATATGGATTTTAAGCTCTCTACTCAAGCCACATATAGGTGGTTTTTACACAATGTAGTCAGTCAAAATGAGGATGAGAACTAGGAATGTTGGTAGAATTTTCATTATCACTTAGACCTTATAAAAATTTAAAAACATAAAATCCTTGATTATGAAATATTTGAAACAAGGTTCAAGGCTCCATCTTAGTGCATTTATCTCTTCTAGGTGCTAATGGAGCTATATACAGGTAGTGGGAAGAATTAGAGAAATATTCTTAGAAAAAATATTAATTAACAATCCAAGACTCATTAAAATTATCCAAATGGTTGATCATAATTATTATGGTCTTAGAACCAACCTCAAAACCTTGATTTCAACATGATTTTATTCCCTTAAGAAACTTGTACATGTTCATCAATGGTCATGGGAATCACCTTGAATAATGAAGTTTTAAATGTGAATTAAATCCATATAACATTTAAAACATGTGAAATGTCCTATCATAACCCTTTGAAACCATGAATAAACATGAAGTTTTTGAAAATAGTGAAAAACTACCTGTAACTCAGAAAGGTTTATCTTCTTGTAACCTAAGCTACTTTTCTCATATAATTATCATGAAACTTGAAAAAAATCATGTATACCATCTGAGAGGTAATCCAACATCATATGGAACCAATATCACCAACTGGTTCATATGGATTTGACCAAAATGGAGCAAAACATATAAGGTGCATGAAATAATAAGAAAAAAAAATAGTCAACGTAATGAGGATGGTTCATGAAGAAAAATACACCATTATTTAGAATATTTATATTAAAATTAAGGTATCTAAGTTTAATTTCACCTCCCCAAGGTGTTTTATCTAAAACCTCCTCTACTGATCATACCAAGTACAAACCTAAATGTTACTTTTGCTTGCTAAGAAGGGTGAAAAGGAGAAGAATAGTTTTGGGGAAAAATGGAACTTATATATCACATAAAATTAGTAAATAATATAATGGAATCTTAAGAGACATACCATGATATTATTCCACATGTCACACTTCCCCATGTGCCATACAAGTGCCAAACTCACCTTTTTTCTCAAGAAAACTACCCTTTATTTTGAATCACCTACCAATTTTAGTTACCAATAGTTTATTAATACATATTAGGACAAATTTCATGTTAAATCACATTTTTAAACCTTCACACTTCCAAAAAATCCATACAAGTCATTAAATGCACCTTTTTAACCTCAAAATGACCTAAAAGGACTAAAATGACTAAGGACCAAGGCTAGTATAACATTAAATGTCATTAACATATAAAACACCTTGTGACATCTATATTAAACCCATAAAACACTTAAAATTCAATTTATTACTTATAGGGGTCCTAATTTGACCTAAAAGTCAAGTTTGGTCAATAAATTGGTGACTCATAGGGGTAGTATGCCTACTATACTAACTAGACTAGTATCCTTATTAATCCATTGTGATTAGGGATTCATATGAAGTCTGAGACACAACAAGAGTATTTTGACCTTAATATTTTAGTAATACAAGATAACTAATTACCTCAACCACACAAAATAAAGGACATGCACCAAATAAAGAAAACACACTAACAAGACACACATGTGTTCAAAGTACTTAGGAAAAAAAGAAGAAAAAAACTATATAAAAATTAAAAACTAAACATACCTACCTTTCTAATATCACAATTAAAGTTTCTTACATCATCTTCTTCATGAGATGAAACATGGTGCAAAGCATGTTGCTCTTTTCGTTGATTACTTAATGGATCAGACCTATTTCTTGGCACTTCAATTGTCATGCTCTCAAGTAGACCATATTCAAATATGTATGAAATGTAAAATTATTCCTCTTGCATCCAAAAAACCTCAAACTTCTCATATGTATCCTTAATTATGAACTCAAATGGTGATTCAACAAGGCATACCTTTTTGACTTCCTTAGTGCTCTCAATAAGATTGGGTTTCCTTTCATTTAGAAACTCTTCTAGCTCATTAAGTAGATTTGAATATTATTCCAAATTTTTGTCATTTTCCTCTATGGAATCCTCTTTTTTAACATTTCCATGTACTTGATTCTCATCTTGGAAAAATTGATCAAGCCCTTGAAATAACTCCATTTGAAGATTCCAATCATCCTTATCCTCTTTATCATCTAGAACCAATACCTCTTCAATATTTTCTTATTGATGTATGATTTCATCAAGATAGTTTTATTCAAGCTCTAATACATGTAATGGTGATTTAAGATCAGGCTAAGGTATTGGGTCATCTTCAAGGACAACATCTTGCATGTTTGTCTCAAGAGAGTTTTCTAAGGCTATAACCTCTTTGGGAAAGACTTGAAATTGTTCTCCATCCATAATAGCACATTCATCCTCATAATTGAGATTATTATCTAGAAATTTTTGATTATATTTAGAATCCTCCTAAGGTCTTCAAGATCTTCCATCTTTTTCTCCTTCATGGTGATGCCAAGACTAGGCATCTTGAAATCATGTGACCTAGCCCAATAAGGCTACCAAGGAGGTATGTCTTCTTCAAGTAAGAGTTTTAAAATTTTATCAACCAACTGATCCTCTTTAGGTTCCCATAACATAGGTACATCAAGACAAAGGGTGATGGTGTGAGGACAATATGAACTAGTTGGTGAAGGTGGCACATAAAAATCAAAATCAGATTGAGGGTGAAATGTAGGGGGCTCTTTTGGAAGCTATTAAGGGAAAGAAGGAATTGGGATAAAACCACCTAATTTTATTCCTTTCACTTTTAAATCACTTCATTCACACCTAATTTATCTTGAGGAATCTCTTGAGGGAGGTTATATGGGGTGTGTTTAGGCATAGGATATTATTTTGGGTCTAAACCTATAATCACACCTTAACAACCTCATCCTTGACTCAAACTATTCAATTTTCTTAGCTAGGTTCTCTTGGAAAAGTCTATATTTTAGTTCATAAGAATAATCATGAGGATAAGGAATTTAAGAGCACTCATATGGAGGATAAGAGGTTTTTTTTAGGAAGGGTGGGAAGGAATTGTAAAGGATAAATTTCATTCATAACTTCACACTCCTTGACAATGCTTTTATCTTCTTTCTTTCCCCATGAATCCACTATCTTATTCCACATTATAATGTTAGGATTAAAATTATTTTATTGAGATGGTGATGAAATTTGAGGAGTGGATTAAGTGTTTAAGGAACTTGGAATCTTCTTAGGCTTGGATTTTCCACCTTGTCTCCAGCTTGAAATCTCATGTCTATGGGTCACTCCTTGAGATGGGGATGAAATTTGAGAGGGAAATGAGGAATTGAAATAAATTTATTTTTATTCTAATATGGAATAATACATATGCATATTAGATAATGTAATATGCCTATTAAGATATCTTCAAAAAAAAGGTGTCTCTTTTCAAATTTCTCTTCCAATTGATTAGGAAAAGGGTGACTTTGATAAGCTTGATTGGGCTCATGAGTAGGGATCAAATTTGGCTGATAGAAAACTTAGGGAAGTGGATATGAATGTTGATATGTTTGGTGAAGTTTCCTTTCATAAACTCTTAGCCTATCCTCTAAGGAAGAAACTAGGCCACTCACATCAAGCATCTCACTTTTGAGCCTTTGCTAATTGGCTTTCTAATTAGGTACCAACTCTCTTTTGATTGAATAGATTCCTATAAAGGTTGATTATTTAAAGACAAAACCAATAATCTCTTAACCTCTTGGACCAAGAGTCCCACTAGTCAAACTAAAAATTATTGTCACTTGGATTTGTACCCCTTGAGGAGATGATAAATATCTCATCATCCAAGTTAAATAATGGAAACACCTATAATTTTTTGGGTAGCCTAAGGATGAGGTGAATCTCTAGATAGGGATAGCTCCCTTCATGTACCACTTTGGATTACACCTACACCTAAAGTTTAGGCAGGGAAAGGGAGAGAGGTAACTGAAATATAACTATTCTAAGGGAGGTTATAAACCAAATAAGATTATTTATTCTAAAAAATATCATGTTAAACATGAGAAAAAAGGACTGACCAAAAATACACTCCTTTAATTTACATCTTCTCACATCAATGTTACATTATCTCACATCAATGTTACATTATGAGTTTATGGATGAATGTGTGAAACTAGGAGGACTATAAAAGAAGACTTGAATGGAACTTGTGAATATACTAACTCACTTAATCCTTGAAATTTCTTAGAACACTTCACATTCCCTGTAAGAAGAATCTTTCTAACTAGAAATAGGGTGAAAGAATGAGACAACATGCTAAGGAATCCATAGTCTTCACATAAAAAGATCCAAAAATCTAGTAAAACACACTAATAAAAATCATTAAGAGGTATAAATCAGTAGTATTTTTGATCAAATGGTATGAAAATGATCAGGGACTTGCCATACTTAGGTGGAGCATAAGTTACAATGGTTGAAATGGCTAGTTTTTACAAAAAATTGAGAGAGAGAGGAGAAGAGATAAGACAAATGGTCACAAGGACACTTTTTAAGATGATAAAATTATTTAATTGTGTATTATAATAGGATATGGTATGAACCATTCAAGGTTAGGAGGAAAAAGTGGCTATGCAAGTCATCAAACTCTTATAAAGTAGCATAAGATTCCTCATTTTGGCTCAAAAACATTACCTTCATAATTTGGGCTTCTTGAATGCCTCATAAATGAATAATAGAATGTTTAATTATTGTAATTAAGGGGAAGGATTTTATACATGGATCTCTATGCATTGGTTGTAGTCCTAGTCCTCTGCAACCATCCCAAAATGAGATATCATTATTTGTTATCAATAAAACTCCTCTTTTGTGCACTTTGCACACTTGGATTCAAAAAAATCATCAATTTATCATGAAAATACATTATATGTAGTGTATGACACATATAAATACCATACATGGCCTTATAAACATCAAGGACACCTTAAAATCTCCTCACTTGAAGATCTCCACCCTTCTCACTAGGTTGTCCACTATGCCAATTTTGACTAGGTGAGATGAGAGATCATGTTGAGGAACTTATAATATTTTATGAGGAATTAAATTAACTTTTGGAGTTACCAAAAGTCTTAATATTTTTCCTAAAGTTGGTTTTATCTAAGGTCCCAAAAGTAGATTATTTGTGTTTTATCTACATTAAAAAATATATTTCACATTTTTATTGACCCACAAATATTATCCAATAGTTTTAAATTATTACCTCATGTGGAAAGTGAAGGTGATTATCTATTTGGTTTTTATGCCAAAACCTTGCCCTTAAGCCTAAATGCAACTCTTGTAAGTTTTGTCATCCAACTAATATTATTTGAATTCCACCCAATTTATAAATTCATTTATGACCCTATGAACATGTTAAAATAATTTATAAATCATACCTAGGACTAGAAGTATAAATGATCTCCTATATGGGCATTAAGCCTAATCCTTGTTTACTAGGTCCATTTGCATCCTTGAAGGTATAAGCCATTAAGGCATGATTTATTAAAATTTTAATGGTTTATTATGTTATTATATATTATATATAAATCTCTACACCTATTTAAAAATTTGAAACAACTCTTAACTTACCCTCTTACCTTCAATCTCCAAAACTACAAGTGTGCACCCTTAGTAAGTACCCTCTATCGAAGACAAAATAGAGGGAACTTCCCCTATTTCCACAAAAAAAATAAATGTATGGTGAGATTATCCAAGTTATTTAGATGATATATAAATGTTTTTGGATCTTGATCATATGGATATGTCTTTCAAACCCAATAAAATATCCAAGGCATACTATGAAAATTTATGTGCAAGAGCAAGGATAGGGGCTATATGTGCACTGTTAGAGCCTTTATCTACCTTGTTAAGAAATTTTTAGGGTCTAATGAGAATATTAAAACTATAATTAAATTATTTACAACTCACTTATCACTCCAAATTCCACATTCTCTTTACACTCTTGCCTAGGTGACTAAGTTTCTTGTTTGACTATGACTGATCCTTGAAACTCCACCTATAGGTGTGTATGTTAGTTAATTTGGACTTTTAAATGATATGAAAAGACTCAAAATTTAACCATAATAAAAATTTGATAAATTTTTATACATTTTATTCACCTTGTATGCTCTTTAGGTTCATAACTAGGTTTCTTCTTACCATGACTGAGGCACCCCTATCTATTGATTCCTATAGGTGTATATGGCTCCAAATGATCTTGGTTGTGATGTTTGAGAAACTCAATTGAAAAAAATTTGGTCAAAAAATACATTATTTTACCCAATTTATCACTTCTCCAAGCTGCTCTCTATGAATTTAAATTTTAGACATGCTCACTGTTTGTTGAACTCAGGCCCAGTCAATCGTAGGTCAAATGAGATTTTATAGGTGAGTAAAGATCTTAATAACATATTATATATTTTATCATCATTACATATTTACTAAATGATGTTAATTTATCTTAATAAAAATAAAAAATACTCTTAAGTTCTTCTCCTTCTCCCTTTAACACCTAGGACTGAGTGCAACTTTTGATGACTGGTTGTAGGTGGATAGTTTTGGAACTAGGCATGCCTATAGGTGCAAATGAAGCTTTAAACACTACATGAAAACATCATAATAATTATATTCATGTTCATTTGGTATCTATTTCACTCTATGAGGAAATCCAAACATAAGAGTATTCCTTGTTTTCTCCCTATAACACCAATGGTCACTTAAGGGTTCAAAACCGTAGAATTCACTATTTGGTTTTAATGGTTTTAGGGGCATCTTTGGACCTTTTAAAAGTTAACTTCCACTAATCCTCCTAACCCCAAACATTGATAATCTATTTTCCTTGATATATAATACAATATGATCATAAAAGGATTCATCAAACCACTTGATAACTCTGTTGTTTATCCTTGATAAAAAGTGCTAGGACCTTTATTTTACATTTTTGGGGGAAATGGGCCTAAACAATCATATTATTTTTTAAGGTGACCTTCAACCTTGTTTAGAAATAAAACCTTTTAAATAAGTCTACCATGATATTTTCATCATTTTAATACCTTAATCATGGTGTCAACACATTTTTCAACCTTTCTATATGGATTTTAATCTCTTTTCTCAAGCCACCTGTAGGTGGTTATTCCATAGTGAAGTTAGTGAATATGAGGATGAGCAGTAGGCATGTTGGAATCATTTTTATTAGTCCTTGGACCTTAAAAAACTTTTTAAAAAAAATCCTTGATTATGAAATTTTTGAAACAAGTTTCAAGGCTCCATATTAGTGAACTTCTCTCCTATAGGTGCTAGTGGAGTTATATATAAGTTGTGGGTAGATTAGAGCAATATGCATGGGGAAAAGCTTCACGAACAATCCAAGACTCTTTAAAATTGTCCAAATGGTTTATAATAATTATTATGGTCTTAAAACCAACCTCAAACCTCCATTTTAACATTATTTTATTCCTTCATGACACCTATACATGTTCGGCAATAGCTGTCTGACTAGAATGTTGCATATGACTATAACTAATGAGAATTACCTTGAAGAATGAAGTTTTAAATGTGAAAGGATCACATATCACATTTAAAAAAATTTAAGGATCATATCACAACCCTCTACAACCATGAAAAATATAAAGTTCTTAAAAATAGTGAAAAACTAACTATAACTCAGAAAGGTGTATCTTCTTGCAACTTAAGCTACTTTTCTTATCAAAACATCATGAAACTTAAAACCAAGAATGGATATAATCTAAGGGGGAATAAAAACTCATATGGAACCAATATAACCAATTGGTTCATATGGATTTGACCAAAATGGAGCAAAACCTATAGGGTGTATGAAACAATAAGTAGAAAAGTACATTCACCATTATTCAAAATATTTATATGTAAATGAATATATATGAATTTATTTTGACCTCCCTAATGTGTTTAATTTGAAACATCCTCTTTTTATTGTACCAAGTATAAACTTGAAGACTTCTTTTGCTTACATAGAAGGGTGAAACAGGAGTAGAACAATTTTGAGCCAAAAATGGCACATAAAGATGACCTCAAATATGTAACTAACCTTGGGGAAGCTTAAGAGACAAACCATGATCCCCTCCCATGTGTGACACTTCCCCATGGGCTATACAAGTTTTAAACTCACCTTTTTTCTCAAGAAAACTAATCTTTATTCTGAAGCACCTACCACTTTCAATTACCAATAATTTATTAAGACCTCTTAGGACACATGCCATGTGACATTACCTTTTTTAACCTTAAAATTTCCCAAAAAATCCATATAAGTCATTAAATTCACCTTTTTGACCTCAAAATGACTAAAAACCAAGGCTAGTATAATATTAAATGACATTAATTCACCTATATAACACCTTATGACATATATATTAGACCCCTAAACACCTTAAATTCACGTTTTTACCTAAAAGGGTCTTAATTTGACATAAAAGTCAATTTTGATCAACAAATATATAAGGAGCTATGGGGATTTAGGGCCTATAAGAGGTATGACATCAATGTCAGTCTTGTTATACACTACTGGGCTTAAGAGCCCATCTAGGTAATAAGGCCAATGAGATTTCCATGGATGGGACATAGCATGATTGAGTTCCTAGTTGGATTCATGTGGTGGAGAGGTGACTTCACCACTTCAGGTGCAAGGGGAGGTGCACACAATGTAGATTGGTTCATGGGTGCACTAGGTATATTTATGATCATGACATTATCTAGAGACCCTATGTCTATTTTTTAGTATCAATTGGATATAGGAGGCAAACCCTATCTCTAAAGAGTTATAGATGGATATTCAACAAGTAATATGGGGAGGTGGAGTGATACATAGATAATTTGGCTTGGTTCAGGGTATTCTAGGTGCATTCCCTAGATATAGGCATGAGGACTCAAGATTCTACTACCTGAGCCACATCTAATACAAACATTGCTAGATTATGAGGAGCTAATAATTGGGCCATAGATATATGACATTACATTTACAGATGGTTACATGACATGGTACTAGGATTGATACATGACTATAGATTTTGGTGATGGTGACAGCGGTAAGAGTTTGATAGAGGTGGACCTAACTAGGAAAGGGGGCTAGAGGGTACAGGTATAAGGGTTTGGCCTTGATTGATAGGTAAAAATTATGTTATCCCATACAAAGGCATAATTCATAGAATTATAGGGGTAGGTGGCTACATTACAAGGTTAGATTGCTAATGTGATAGGTGAAAGGGACCAGGCTAGAGCTACACTAGCCCAGGTCACCCAAGAGTGACATGTTATGAGATAAGCTAGAGGAGTACCAACAAAATCAACAAGTCTAGTAGGGATCATTGATATACAGAGGTATATCACCACTATATAAGAGTTGTGGTACTATGAGGTGATAGTTTTCACTCACTACCTAGTGGAGCCTTGATGGGGTGAGTATAGAGCTATTTTGGTAGGTAGTTCCAGTGTGGTGACTCTAGGTCAGTGGGTCACATATGTAGTTGGATTTATAGGTACATATGGGAGATAAGAAAGTGCCACAAGGGGGCAAGTACTAGTTTCTAGCGGTGCTCTCTCTCTCTCTCTCTCTCTATATATATATATATATATATATATATATATATATATATATATATATATATATATATATATATATAAACACACACACACACATGTTTATATATTGTTGTATATAATTTTGATTCTAGGTTATAAGCCGATGCGGTGAGATGTAAATTTTTAGAGGGAGAGACATGTATATATTATGTACATTATGATTCTAGTTGACTCAAGAGTTATATATGTGTTCTTTGTTTAATGCTCATTGCTCATAGTCTATGATTTACTTTGATGTTAATTCTTATGATGTGATGGTTTTATTGATTATGGATTATGCCTATGTTATGGGTGTTAGACACTTATTTAGAATTTACCTAGCTAGGCATGAGATGGATTTTATTTATGGGTATGCTTCATATTTACTAAGTTATAATGAGTATATGCTTCATTATGTAGATTTAGATACATGGTGGAAAATGGTTGATTGCTTTATTATTCATGGGTGTTACGATGTTATTATGCTTGTTATGTTTATGATTATAGTTATGTATTTGCTTATGACACATGTACATATGGTTATTATTAATTTTTTTTAAGGTAAAACACATGAGGTAAATTAATTAACATTACTAGATGGGAGAACAAAGAATATAATCAAGAGATAAACATCATAATGAAAATACCAACTAGTCATAAGAGGATAAGGATAAAGTAGGATGTTTATTATTTCACAAGGACTAAAACAAAACCAAATGACCATAAGCCCTTTAAATGCTTCACATTAGCATTCATTAGGTGGGTAAAAAGGTGTGTTGACCACATAATGTTAAGTAAGCTTAAAATATCTTGATTATTGTGTGTAAAGGGGAGGTGGATGAAAATGGAACCTTCTTATGAGACAAGGATGTCTCTTTTGTAGGTATCCAAATAGTCATTATGAACAATTCTATGTCATACAAAGTGTAAACTAATCGATGCAAGAAGTTTACTTGTAAAAACCAATTGTGGCTTCCACCTTATTTTGCTATGTGAGAGCCAATTGAAGCTTTGAAAATTAGTTTTTTTTGTTGTGATTTTGATAATGGGTCTTTTGATTTGTTGCTTTATATGGGAAGCTAATTGATTCAGGAAGCTTCCAAGAAATGTTTATGCTTTTTTAAATATGCTTTACTCAGCCATCCTTCATGGGAGTGGTATAAGCTTGTGTGCTTTATTTAATTCTTTTGATAGTTATCCTTCAAGGGAGAAGTCTATGTTACGTTGAGAAATTTTAAATGTGTTTTCAATAGTTGTCCTTTAGGGGAGTAGTTTTTGAATGTTAGGAATGACCCATGATGGTCATTTTTCTAGATTTTTATTTTTTCTTATTTGATTTTTACTTGACATAGACTTGTTTATATATAATTAAGGGTTCACCTTTATAAAGGCAAAACTAAAAGCACAAGGAGGTTGAGCAAGTGTAAAGAGGTTTAGGTGACAATGATCATGGGAATCCATCCTAAGAGAGGGGAAAAAAGTACTAGGAGAATCATGCCATGGGTAGAGCCATGGTACCCATTGTTCAATTTTAGGCTATGATTGTGATGGATAATCACATGATTTAATTTCAATCAATTTCCCCTAAAATAGGGAGATGAAAGTGGTTGAAAGCAAGGGATGAGGTTAAGTTAAAACAAAATGTGAACTTGATCCTTCTTTAAAAAATAGCATATGAATATGTGAATCATTGAGGAGCTAAGGTTCTGGGTTGCCTTCAAGAGAAGATAACCAATAAGCTCCTGATTCATACTTGTGGGTTATGATATAGGGTCTAATCTAATTGAAAGCAAACTTTCCCCAATTACTTTTCTCCATATTGGTGATATGTTTATTTTCCTTTAGGACAAGGTCTCTGAGGTTGAATTCTCACACTCTAAGGTTTTTGTTATAGGCACACTAGACACTCTCTTGATAGACATGAATATGGGTAAAGGATCCTAAGTGATGCTAGTTAAGTAACTCAAGTTCGACTAAGTGGTGTTGACAATAATAATCTTCATAAATGATATCTTGTAAATATATGTGAAGATAAGGTATTTGGACTTTAAGAGGCAAGATGGACTTCACTCTAAATAAAAGAGAGAAAGGGGTAGCACCCATAGGGGTTGTAATGCTAGTATAATATTCCCATAAGGCAAAAGAGATGTGTAAATTCTAATCTCAACCAGATGCATTAAACATCTTAGTTGGCATGTTGTTAAGAGTTTTGTTAGAAGCTTCTGCTTATCCATTCTCTTGAGGGTGATAGGGCAAGGATAAGCTTAACTTAATATGGATGTGTCAAAAAGGCCCTAGACTTGCTTGTTCTTAAAATATTTACCATTGTCAATGATAATATTTTGAGGAACACCAAAATAGTAGATGATGTGATGGTTGATAAAGTTGATAATCTTTTCCACTTTAGTTAAGACTATAGGAATAAATTCTATCCATTTGGTAAAATATTTGGTCACAGTGATGATAGAATGGCATTGATGTTAATAATGGGGATTAATTTCACCAATAATGTCTAGACCCCATTGTGGGAAAGGCTAGAAATTGATGGAAACATGAAGACTATAGATAGGTGCATGATGCAAATTAGTGTGTTGTTTGCATTTAACACACCTTTTCACATAATCACAATAGTCTTGGTTAAGGGTAGGCCAATAATAGTTTAGGTGAAGGATGCATTTAGCTACGATGAGGCCACTAAAGTATCCTTCATAGATGTCATCATGTGTTTCCTTGATAGTGTGAGAGGCTTCATGATTACATAGTCAATAGAAGAGGAGGTCATCAAAGCCACATTTACAAAGAATTCTTCTCATAATGGTATAACATGGGATAATCTAGATAAATGCTCATTCAGAATTCCTAAAAATCCTATAAGGAATGATGGAAAGGTTGAGATAGTTGAAGGTCTATTGATACCAAAAGTTAGGTTGGGTCTCTTCCACATTGAAAATGGTGGGAGAATATGGTTTGACATAGGAAGGTTGGGTAATTCTAAGGATAATGATAGCTATATTAGATTCAGAAGGTGTTAATGGGATCTAAGAGGTGAGCAAATCCATTGTATTAGTGAACTTGTTTTGTAGGTCACAAGGTTAATTAGATGTGGTAGTGTTTAAATTATGTTAAGAATTCATCAACTGGTTATTTTTATTATTGAAAAACATCATAATTATACTTGTAACATTTATTGATTTGATTGAACACAAGTTGGGAGTCCCCAAAGATATTGATTATTTTGAATCTCAAGGCTAAGGTAGTTTAAAGGCTAATGACTAGGGATTCGTACTCAACCACATTATTGGTACATTAAAAATCAAGCTTGAAGGACAAAGGAATAGGTTCACCCTTAAAGGGAATAAGGATGATACTAGTTCTCCCACCACATTGACATTTTGATCTATCAAAGAACATGGTGACTTAATAGGTGAAGCCTGCCTGAGAGAGGGTTATGATGGAATCATTGGAGAACTCAAGAGGAGGAGGTTGAATGTCTGTTAATGGTGTTTCAGCTAATTGGTTGGTAATAACCTACCTATTAATTAAATTTTACTAAAGGAAATCAAGGTCAAAATCCTATAAAATCATAATACATTTGGCTATATGCTAGTTTTGGTATGGCTTGGAGTGCATGTACTTGAGTTGGTCAGTATTGGTTATAACATAAGTTTTATGGTTAATAAGGTAGTGGTAAATTTTTGTGGCCATGAAGACTAAAGCTAAGTAGAATTTTTTGATGTGGGTATACCAAGTCTCATACTCTACAAGCATGTAGATAATATATTAGATGGATTCTCTCTATGTTGTTCGTATCGATGAGTAAGCATTATCCCTAGGGAGTGGTCAGTGGTGGAGATATAAAAGTAGAAAGGTTGGTTGTCATTGGGAGGGGTGAGGATAGGTGGAGACAAAAAGTACTTTTTAGCAAATCAAAGGCCTTTTGATAGCCACTATTCCACTTAAAAGATACATCCTTCTTCAAAATGTGGTGGAAAGGTTAGCATTAGTCCAAAATATGGGAGATAAAGCTATGAATTGATTGAAGTTTCCCCTACAAACTATGAATTTACTTGAGGTTAATTAAAGGAAGCATGTTAAGGATGGCTCTAATCTTGGTGGGATCAACTTTGATTCCTTAGAGGGAGACAATAAAACCAAGGGGTTTTCCTGATAAGACCCCAAAAATGCACTTCTTGGGCTTTAGGTGGACATGGTAAAGGATAAATCACTCAAAGATGATCTTTAGAATGGCTAAATGATCCTTTTGGTGTTTGTATTTTTTGAGAATGTCATCCACACAGTCCCCTACAATTTTATATATGAGGTCATAAAAGATATAAGTCATGGCACATTGGTAGGTTACACTATTGTTCTTTAATCTAAAATTCATGAATCTATAGTAGAAGGTTCCACATGGGGTGGTAAAGGTAGTCTTATACTAATCTTTGGGGGTGATTAATATCTAATTGTAACCTGAGAATCCATCTATGAGAGATAACATCTTGGGACTAGATATAAGATCAACTAGATAGTGGATGATCGATAAAATAAAGTCATATTTGGGGCAAGAAAGGTTGGTGTCATGAAAGTCCACAAAAAGCCACAGTCTCTTTATGGCTTTGGTGATAGTACAATATTCAAGACCCATTGGGGATAGTCATTGGGTTGAATGAAGTTGATAGATAAAATATGTTGAAGCTCTTCTTTGATGAGAAGGGCTATACAAGGGTGCATACATTGAAGTTTATACTTGACAAGCTTGGTGTCATGGTTGTGGACTATGTTATGCATAGTAATGGCATGGTCAATTACAGGCATGCCACTATAAGACCAAGAAAATGTTATGTTATGGTCTTGTAAGGAGGGGAAATCCTAAAGTTCCTTAAATTTAAAATATTGGCCAATTTTGATGAAGTTAGGGTTGTTCAGAGTGCCCAAGTTGATATCCATGGTGGATTCATTTAACATCATCAAAGTCTCAGGAGGAAGGGATTTTTGGATGGAATAATTTAAGGCACCAAGGTAGGTGAGAATATAATCATCATCTTGGCACTAAATAATGTTAATGGTAGGAGAGTCATCTCTTATAATCTTGGATGGGTCAAAGGGATGGTTATGGTTTCCCCTTGATTTTGATAAGTTAAGGGTCTGAAGTTGATCATGTTGATGAAAAAAATGTTAGGTTAGATGATGTCATCATCTTCACACATAGGTGGAGGAAAGGTCGATGAGGAAGGGGTGTCTTACTCAATAATGGTGATGATATGTGGTTTGGTTTGATTTTTGGTGGTTAAAATAAAACTAAGGCCATGTTTCTCATGAGGCTTTTTGATCTCAATAGAAATCAAATCATGTGGGTTGTGCTCATATTACCTAAGAACAAATCATTTTCAAGCATACCTATGGAGGTATGTCTTGGTGAAGCTTAGTTTATCTAGATAGGAGAATCCAAAGGTGAATGGTCAAGGTAAAGAGGAGGTAGTAGAAGTGCCATGTGGTTTTTCAAGTCCCCTATAGATGAAATGGGTTTGATAGTATGAAGGTCTAAATGGAATAATGGTTCTGACATTGAGGTCATACCTAGGTTGGTGGTCAATTTTCTCATATTCTTGGGGAGTAGGGAAAGTATCAAAGGTGAGGAGGTGATATTCCCTAATAAAATATGTTGGAACATGGATTACATGTGGTCTAAGGTGGGGATCTGATCAAAGGGGATAGATCAACTAGTTTATGCCTTATTGGTAGAAAGAGGTAGGACTTCCTCTTTCATGGTGGGGGTCTTGTCTTTGGTTAAGGAGGGTATGTTATATGGGGGTTAGATGACCTAGTTAGGTCGATAGGTCATGTTGCATGTCAAAAAGGGACTTAGGTTAGCTTAGATGGTGATGACCTAGCCTTCATGCTCAAATTTAATTCAATGATGGAGGGTAGAGGGGAAATAACCCATAAAGTGAATCCAAGGTTTCCTTAGAAAAACATTATATTAGAATTCACCTTCCACTACATAAAATAGTTTAGGGAGTGTGCAGGGTCCTAAATGGATATGAAGGACAACATATGATAAGGTAGTGGTTATGGTGTCATTAAAAGATCAAAGGATGATCAAGGTTTTAGACATGCCATTGTTTGGTAGGTTGAGATAGTTACAAGCAAGGGAGGAAATGATATTAATACTAGATCCCCCATCAATAATGACCTATTTGATGTGGGTTTGGTTGATGTAAGTAGTAATAAAGAAAATGGGATCTAGGTTTTCTAGATAGATATAAGGTATTTATGAATCCTTGAAGGTGACAAGGTTGAAAGTTTAAAGAGCACCGACAAAAGCTGCCAAAGGTTAAGGGTCTTTAGGTTGGACCTCTATCAGTTTCAATGACTTGATCATTGCTTGGAAATTATGAGGTGAAGTAGTAATCAATTCATATAAGGTCATCTTCACTAGGGTCTGGTGGAGTTGTTTGAGCACCACTCTCCTATTGGACTTAGAGGGGTTGGATTTGGAGGTACCCAAGATAGATACCTTAGGTTTGGTTGAAGGTGAATGTGTTTGACTTTGGTTTGGTTGGGAGGTGGAAGATAGGTATGTCCATGAAATGGACACTTTGGTTTTCCCATTATCCTTTTTTTGTGCTCCCATGACCATGTGAATGGTATGGATAGAGGGAATAATTGGGGTAGGAGAGTTGTTTGGTTCTTTATCACTCTAAAGTGAGAGTGGGGGAATAGGTAGGTTTTTTATAGTGATTATTGGTTTTTGGATTGGTAATGGGCCCATGGGAGGTTCTTCTATTAACAAATCATCCTCATTATAGATCCTATGGATAATGGTTTGGAGAGATTTGTAGTTTTCTATGTCATGGCCTGGTGTCTTATGATAGGAACACACTTAGTGTTCATTATCCCATATGGGTTTTGAGTTGAGAGGGTTAAACAACTTGATAATGGGTAAGGTTAAGCAAGAAGCTTGTAATAACCTTTGTAAAATGGTAGATTAGGATTCAACTAAAGGTTGAGAGGGTTTAGGGGTATTAGTCTTAGTTGGTAAGGTAGAAGTCATTTTAGGAGTGGTTTTGGTGATGGTAGGTTTGGGTAAGGTCATGGGTTTGGTTGGTGGTTTTTATTTTGGTAATGTAGGGGTTGATAAAGTAGAGCCAAGAGGTTTTAAGGTAGGTAGCTTGGTTATTATTAGTTCAGTGAAAATAGGTGTGTCGAAAAGCAAGTATGCTAGTATAACTATTAGTGGTGGTTAAGTTTTAGTTGGGATACCTAGCTTCCTACATAGAGTGGAGAGATTAGGTTCCATGATAGATGTAAATGTTGAAGGAAGTATAAGTTTAGCTCTCTAGCCTTTTGCTAGCTTTGTTTCCTTAGTCAACATGGTGTTGTGGTTAGTTGTTAAGTTTGGTGAGGTAAGCTCCACTTTCATAGAGGGTGATTAAGAATCTATATAGGGAAGGTACCAAGGTTATTGGTTGGTTTGGTTAGAGATGATGAATTTGTGGCTTGGTGGTTAGTCACTTTGGATGGTTGAGGAATAGTTGGATGGTAAAGGCTTTCATCAGTTTGGTTGGTAAGATAAGAGTGTGGATAATGAAAGGGGTGGGTTGGTCTACCAATGGTGTGGATGGAGGTTATTGATTGTAAATTTAAGATATATCTAATTTATTACAAAATTTAGATTGATCCATGTTAGGGTTAGAGACAAATTCTAATTTCTGCACTATCCTAGAGAATGGTTTATATATTGGTTTTGTCCCTTCTGTAGTTGATCTGAAAGATAAGCCTATAGGTTGAGAAAGAAGGATGTTAACCTAATCCTTTTACTCAATAAAAGGATGAATGGTTTGAATAAGTGACTCATTTATGATAATTACAGACATGGGGACTTCCTCTTTAATAATTATCTCTGAAGGGGAAGTAAACTGCTTAGTGGTTGAGGGAGAAGGTAAAATGGGTGCTTGTTCCAATATGTCAGTGGAAGGAGGGGTTAATGGATCCACTACATAAATAATTAGAGGAGGATAAATGAATTATTCATTGGTTTTGATCTCTAAAATAGGATAAGTTAATTCCACTACCTCAACAAGGGGAGCGGGTAAGGAATAAATATATTGGCCAATAGGTTCTTTAGAAATGAGTGCATTAAAAACCATTTTAAGAGTATGGGCATCAGGAGAAAACTCAACCTTTTTATCTCATTTTTGATATGCATATGGAAACTTGTTAACCATGACTTTTAAGTCATTCCATTATTGTACTGATCATGCATTTTCTATATATCCATATTTTATAAGAAACTTGCTAAACATTCTAGGAGATATAAAACATTTAGTAGCCCCTATATCTATCAAAATAGAAGTTGGATGTTAAAACAAAATACCTTATAGCTCTATAGACTATGCTTGAAATTTGGCTTTCTTATTATCAATTGTTCCATGAATACACTACTAAAAATTAATGTACTAAGAATCAAGACCTTTATTCTTTGACTTAACTTGAGTGAATTTATGAGCATAATGGTTTCCTTTGTAATTGAAATAGCCTTCAGATGAACCTTTCCTATCTTTCTATGGGTTGCTTTTGAAACCTCATTTGAAGCCATTACTTGGTTCTTATTATTGGATTCACTATTGAATTTGGCATTTTGGTTTTTGGATTTCCCTTTGGAGTCTCCACTCAGCTTCTAATTCTTCTTATTAAAAGTTGTCTTAGAAATTCCAAACTTTTTCTAGACCTAAGCAAGAGAATTCAATTTCTACTTTTGTTTCACTACCTTATCAAAGACCTAGTACATGGTAGAATGTCCATGAACATCTATCTCACCACTGATATGGGGTTTTAATCCCATGATAAACTTCCTAATTTTGAAACTCTCATCAGTTTGGTACTAATGTGCATACTTCAAAAGTTTGGTGAACTGATCCTATTACTCATTCAATGACAAGTCTCCCTATTTTAAATTTTATAAATCTATGAGCTTATAATAAAATAGAGCTATGGTAATCACCATGATTTGAACAATGTCATAAACTACTCCCAAGTTATGGTGGTCAAGTTAATGTTCATTTCTAACTTCTTGTTGGCCCACCAAGTAGCTACCTCACCAACCAACTAGTAAGCTCCCTAAACTACTTGTGTGACTTTAGAGTAGTTTCAAATCTTGAAATACTTATTCATATTATTAATCCATGCTTCAACTCCATCACCTACAATAGTTCCATCGAACTTAGGTTGACTCACCTTTTTCATGTCCCTAGATAATTTTGGAAACACATCATGAAAACCTCTAAAAAAATGATAATCTTCAAGAGATGATCACTTAGGTTCCTCCATTTTATTTAACTATATGATAAATTCTTGGCACCCTTTTTCTTGAGCCCTCTTGAGATGCACTATAGAAATATTTTGGAGCCTAAACCCTCTCTTTTCACCCTAAATTCGTGTCTAGTTTTGAAAATCATCAAGACACTCAATCTTATTTAAATAGAATTCAACCTTGGCCTTGTATTTAGAAATATAGTTGACTCCTAAAATCACATCATATGACCCTAGTGTTAAATATAGATATACAATAGTTAAAAATTTAGATAACTCAATCACTGCTTTAACTAGACACTTGTCAACCCTGACTTTTGAGTCATTTCCATATTGCACTGACAATCCATTTTCCATCTATCCAAATTTTCTAGAAAACTTAATAAGCATTATAATATATATAAAAAATTTAGTATCCCCTATATCTATCAAAATATAAATTGGATGTTCAAACAAAATACCTAATAACTCTATGGGTGATGTTTAAAATTTAGATTGTTGATTATTAATTGTTACATGAATATACTGCTAAAAATTACCCTCATAATAATTAGGAACTTCATTATTTGACTTGTTTTGAATGTATTCATGAGCATTATGGTTTACTCTACAATTGAAACATCCTCCAAGTTGACCTTTCCTATCTATCTATGGGTTTCCTTTGAAACATCATTTAAAGTCATTTCCTATTTTTTTGTTACTAGTTTCACTATTAAATTTGGCATTCTAGTTTTTTGGATGCCCCTTAGAGTCTTGACTCCTTTGCTTCTAGTTCTTGAAATTTATCTTAGAACTTTGAAACTTTTTCTTGAACTTTTCCCTGACCTGAGCAAGAGACTTCATTTTATACTCTTGCTTCACTACCTTTCCAAAGACCTACTCCATGGTAGAAGGTCCATGAACATATAACTCACCAATGATTTGGTATGCTAATCCCATACTAGATGAGATGATATCAATAATGTTTTCATAGACCAATTTGGTAAAATTGTTATTCCATGTGTCATATACCACTAGTTCACCACCATTAGGAGGGATGCAAGTGAGCCCATAAGATCCTTTAATGATAGGTTCCAAAAAATGTATAGTAGGACCATAGACCTTTATAAACCTGATGATGTTTTAGCTCTAGAAATCTACAAGGATCTAATGGGTCCTATGACTTTTGTATTTTGTAAAAGGTCACTTCTAGCCATAACTTCATTAGATAGGGATTATTCTGAAGTAGTGATCATCAATGATCAAATGTAGCCCTAGGGAAAAATGGCTTACACTGTCCCAAATATCAATCCACATTTTCCCATTCTGAACATCTTCCCCAAAAACAATCAAAATTTTCCATCCCTAAATCAACTCCCAAATATGAATCAATTGCCTTTGATTCATGTTTCTCCCAATTATAATCTATGATTCTTACATCATCCTATTGATATTGAATTCATTACTAACAATCAAATAACTTTATTACCAGTTATTGGTACTAACATTAACTAGGTGCACAATTATAAAAATCCCAAAAATGAGAATGATTCTATTCTAAAAAGTTTCCAAATGTTAAGCACTAATTTCCTTTAATTGCAAAATCAAATTGGAAATATTAGAGAAAGTTTTGGTAGGAAATTTTCATTCCAAAGGTTTAATAGGACTAATAGTAGATTTTAGAATGATAGTTTCCATAAAAATAAGAACAATGAACCATCTTATAAAAAGAGGACTATAGACATTAATCTTACTGATATTATTTTTCTTGATTATTATAGGGTGCATTATATAGCTAATCATGGTGATATTTATTACATTGATTTTTGTAAGGCTTTTGAAGCTTTCCAAGAAGAGTTAGACACATTTGAAGTGGTCCCTAATAAGGATAGTGGTGCAGGTACTTCAAGATCCAATCCTACTAATCAAACTTTCATGGTAGAGACATTTGATTTCCCTTTTCAAGAAGACAACAAACTTGATGATGTCCTTAAGGAAATCCAAGCCTGTATACAATTATTAAAGAAGACTTATCCTTTGAGGAATAGAGACATAGGCAGTCCTTGACTACCTCAATGCCCCCAAATAACTTTAGAACTCATCTAGACATGTCTTCAATCAATGATCTAGAACCACCCAAAGGGAGTATCTCTAAGCATAGTGTTGATGTTCTGAGTTCAATAGTTATAATATTGTTAAGGACATAAATAAGGTAAAATATAACATCACATTACATGAATTGACACAGATCATAGAACAAAGGGACCTCTTGCTAGAATCATTGTTAAAATAATCTAGCAAACCACCCAAGGTTGACAATGCTAATGTGGCTTTGCACAAAGCTAAGGTAGAATATCCTCCTTTCTTACTCATAGTTAGGATGTTTATTAAGAATTTGTGTAATTGTTTATTAGATTTTGGTTCATCCACCAATATCATGCCAATAGGTATTTGTAAATAAATTGGTCTGACACCTATTAATTTTGATAGAGTTATTACTCAATTAGATAAATCTAGGGTTAAGGTGATTAGGGATTTATTAAATGTTCATATGCAATTGACCTTTGAGCCTAGAGTATAATAGTTTATGGATATCCAAGTTGTTGACATTCCTAAAGTTTATGGGATCTTATTAAGTAGGGAATGGACTAGAACTCTAAATGGATACATGTCCACAAATTATTTATATTTATGGCTACCTTAGAAAGGAGTTTCAGACTACATCAAGGTTGAAAGAGAGCCAAGGATGAAACACATGATCACTAAGTACAATGCTATTAATGAAAAGGTCAACATAATTGACTTTGATTTTGGAGTTTTCACCTTAGAAACTACAAAGGTATGTGATCTTAAAAGTACTCATGTTATGCCTAGGCTATAGAAGCTACATTTTTATGGTGTTAGGTATAAGGATATATCTATAGTAGGCATTATTATAACTCACCCTATTTGTAAGAAATCACATGATTCCTATAGGATCCAATTACCATGCACCAATAACCTTGTTGAATATGAGGTCCTCATTTTAGACTTGAAATTTTCCATAAAAAATAAGTTCAAAGAGCTACTAGTATATGGTGACTTGAAAGTAGTAGTCAACCAGTGAGAAGCAAATATCAATGCAAAATCTCATACCTCAAGAGGTATACATCTATAGTATAGGATCTAATTGAGTATTTTGATGCCTTTAACATTGTCTCCATCCGTAGATAGGAGAATAATGTTACTGATGAATTGACATCTATTGTAACCAACCTCATGCTTGACCATGACTCATCCAACTTCAACATTGAGTTGATACCTTGTCCTTCAATCCTAGATAATGTGAATCATTTTTAGGTATTTAGTGATGATCAATAAATATTGAACTTCATGACTAGTTAATGAGCATTTGAGGCTTAGATTATTGATGAAAATGATGAAAATACACTTAGGGAAGGTAAATTTGATGGTAAAGTCATTCATCTGAATAAAAATAAGATCCTTAAGGGGATGATTGCCTTAGAGTGACTATTTGATCAAGACAAGTTGGTTGAGGTTTTTAAGATTCCTAAATTAAGTGTAAAGGATTACAATGTAATTGATCTTGGCCCTCAAGATCAGCCTCAGCTAGTTAACATTGGAAAATCTTGCACTAGTGTTAAGAACAAGAAGGCCAAAGAGTTGTTAACAAAGTAAAAATATGTCATAGCCTGGTCTAATGATGAATTGAAGATATTTTATCTAAGAGCCATCACCCATACTATACCCCTTAAGGAAAGTAGTAAACCCTTTAGGCAAAAGAAAAGACCTATGAACCCTATCTTAGAACAAATGATCTTCAAAGAGGTCAAGAGATTCTTAAATTCTAGAATTATATTTCCCATTAGGAATTCTATTTGGATGGCCAATTTGGTCTAGTTATGAAGAAGAATGGTGAGATTAGGATATTTATTGGCTTTCAAAATTTGAATAAATCATCCGAAAAAGATAATTATCCTCTTCCCTCTCTTGACTAGGCAATACAAATTGTTTTAGGATCATCAATGATGTCTTTTCTTGATGTTTTTTTAGGCTACAACTAATTGTTGGTTGAAAAAGAAGACATAATGAAGATAGGTTTCATAAATAAATTGGGCACCTTTTCATACAAGAGAATGCCTTTTGGGATAATAAACATAGGAGCTAATTTTCAAAGGGCCATGAACCATGCCTTTCAAGGTCTAATTGTTAAGTGTATTATTATATATATGGATGATCTAACCATTTTTTATAAAAATAGGGAAGAATACTTTATGCATTTACATTAATTATTTTAGAGATGCCAAAGGTATGGAATCTCCCTCAACCCCCAAAAAAACCATCCTTTGTGTTACTAAAGGCAAATTATTAGGCCATGCCATAACTAAAGATGGGATCCCCATAGATCTTAAAAGAGTGGAAGCTATATCTAAGATAGAGCCTCCAAATAGTAGAAAAGAGTTAAAACCATTTTTTGATAAGATAAACTTTGTAAGAAAGGTAATTTCTAGCTTTGCAAAGATTGTCAAGCTATTGAATGACATGCTAAAGAAGGATGAAAAGGTCTCATGAAATGAAGAATCTAGGAAGGCATTCAATGACATCAAAAAATTAATTAATCAAGCTCTAATCCTGATAAGTCCTAACTTTTCAAAGGACTTTTATCTCTATTCTTTTGCATCTGACCATACTATGGTTACAATTTTAACTTAGAAGATTAATGGGTGAGATCACCCAATAGCTTTCATGAGTATTAACTTTAAGAATGATGAATTGAACTACTCATTAACTAATAAACAAGCATATGCAGAATTGAAAAAAATTAGGTACTATATCCTTATGAAATAAGGTACATGTTATTCTACCTGACCCTACCATAAAACTTATGATAATCTAGAATTAACTTAGAGAATGTAGGGGTAAATGGATGTATTTTTTTAATAATATAACATAGAAATGAAAACTAAAAATATGGTAAAGTGCTAAGGTCTGATTTAAATGCTTTTTAATACTATCCCTAAGCTAAGTATTATTTAAGTTGTTTATCAAAGCTTTCAAGATAGTGAATGGTATGATTCCATAATTTATTTAGTAATTAGTGGTAATTGTCCTATAAGACTAACTAGGGAGAAAAAGAGATCCTTAAGGATCAAGGAAACTCCTTATCTGATCAAAGGTGGGGTTCTATATAGAAAAAACTTTGAAGGGGTCTACCTGAGATGTCTCTCAAAAGAAGAAGCTACCCAAATCATGAGCACATTACATGAGAAGTTTATTAATGGGCACCCATCTAGGAAGATTACAACCCATAAGATCCTCATAGTCGGCTACTATTGGACAACTATTTTCAAAGATGCTAATAGGCATGTGAGTTAATGTCACTCATGCCAACTCTTTAGCGCCAAAGAGCCTAAAATAACAATGCCTTTGTAACTAGTCGTGGTTGATAAACCCTTTACACAATGGGGGTTAGAATTTTTAAGGGTAATAAACCCTAATTCATTAAAATTTCACAAGTATATCCTAATTTCCATAAATTATTACACAAGGTGGACTGAAGTTATAGACACCAAATAATACAATGTTGAATAAGTAATCAGTTTCTTGGAAGAGAACATATGTACCAAATTTTGAACTCAAGTCTCTTTGGTGTGTGATAATGGATTTATAGTTATATCCATAGACATGATATAATGGATGTATGATAATGATAGTTGTCTTAAGTTTTCATCTAGCCACTAGCCTCAAGGAAATGGATTGTCTAAGTCTACTAACAAGAGATTAGTAAAAAAATCAAAAAGTCTATTGTAGACAAGCCTATGACTTGGCACAAGCTTCTCAAGTATACCCTATTGGAAGATAAATAAGGATCAAGAAAGCCTTAAAATCATCACCATTTTTCTTGTTTATGGCTAAGATACTGTCTTCCCTATCACTCTCAAGCTACCTATGTATAAATTCATGCAAGAGTATATGGAAAAAGGTCATGAAATTAAAAATTCAAGATTTATAGACATCATCCAGATGGAAGATGCATGTAAGAAGGATTTTGATAATTTTATTAGACATCAGACCATAGTGAAGAGGTGGTTTGACAAGAGATCAAAGATCAAGGTATTTAGACAAGGGGACCTGGTTCTCCTTTGGGAAAAATCATCTGAGCCTAAGGTCAAACATGACAAGTTCAATCATTTATGGATTGGTCCTTATCAAATTTTAGACACACTAGGAGATAACACCTTTAGACTTAAAGACTTACAAGGAGCAAAGTTCAAACTACCCATAAATGGGTAGTACCTCAATAATTACTTCTTTACTACTCCCCTTGAGGTCTTTATGGAGTAAATCAATAAGATGGTTAGAGTTAGTGTAGGTAGTCTAGTCATTTTCTTTCATTTCTTTCCTTCTTATCTCTTATTCGTACATAAACATGTATATATCTATTTGTTTCCTTTTGTTTATTGATTTTTTGCTTTCCATTGTGGGTTTACTTTTTTGCCTTATTCCTTGCTTGAAATAAGTCCTTTTGGACAAATTTGAGCTCAAAGTTTATTTAGTTTGCTTGAAACTCCTCAAATTCAGGAATGTGGGTATGAACCTAATACATATACTAATCATGGGTCTAAAATGTGAGGCTAATGTTGTGATTTGAAGAAACTAGTAAAGACCAATAGAAGAGGCCAACAACTCCATGAGAGCTTAAACATTGTCTTGACTTAAATTTAGTTGTAATAATATTTTCACTTATAAGATGAAAGCTTAATATGTTGAGGCATAATCATGCTTATGCTTAACAAACATCCTTACCTAAGATACTGGTTATAGCCATATGTTATTTTATAAGGATCAATGACTTGACCAAATCTTAAACCTAGCTACCCTAGTTCCCAACCTTGCTGAAAGCATAAAAGATCTAAAAATACAAAAATTAGGATGTAATGCAAAATCAAAAGTTTTAAAAGCATAGGTGATTATAGTAATCCCCATCAGGGCTATGGACACTAATCTGGTAGTGGAACAAAGCCATGATTAGAGCCAAAGGCATCTCTATCAGGGCTATGGATGCCTAGATAGAAGTAGAGCAATGCCCAAGCCTTCAGTAAACTATAAGCATGGTTCTTAATGAATATCTAAACATGTTCCAATTCAGTGTTAATGATTAAAGATATGAAACCTGGAAGTTATCCCCTGAATCCCATTGTAAACAATAAGTGTAATCAAAACACATAGATAACATGGCTATATCTTAATATTTTATCCCAATTATACAAGTTCAAGGTTTGTTTCAACCATAAAATGATCTAGATAATGGTATTGATCAAGAGGAGTGGATGACTTAGTTATTTGTCTGAACTGGAGTCTTTAAGTTCTAACATATTTCTATGTTCCCTTAGAATTTACCATTTGTTGAGGTCAGCATACCCTAATTTTTGAAAATTGGGACATTTGATATACTTTGAACCTTAACCCTAAGACCATCACATGTTTTTAACATTATTAGAATTTGAAGATCATCCACTTTGATAAAATTAACGTACTAGTTCATGGTTTTGCTTTGGGCTTACCTAATGTTGCTAATAATTGGTCTTCATGTCTTATAGTTATAGGTTTCATAAAGCTCTTACTAATTAATCATGCTTAGAGTTTACAAATTAAATCTATTCAAGCTTCATTTTATGAAATCTCTCCTTTAGAAAACCCTAGCTCAATCCCTTGGTTCAAATTTACATTTGGCAGGAACATTTCAAATTACTTTAGACTTAAGTTTAATTTTCATGTTAAGGCTTAGTCATTTTTATTAACATGACCAAACCTTAACTTTAAAGTCCTACTTCTTCCCTTTTATTTTCCCCATTTTTCTCCTATACTTCTAACCAATTCTAATTTTCATGTTTGTAGGGCCACTTTTAATTTTTTCTAGTGTGGTCCCCTTTATTATCTATTTAGTTTAAAGTCTTAATTCTAGGGCCCCAAAGGCCCCATTCATTTTATCAACACAAATGAGACCTTAGCCTTAATGTTTTAGCCTATGTTTTTATCTACCTAAGTCCTAACTTAAAAATATTACTTATTTATAGATCCAACAACCCATGCTTAAGCAAAACTAAAGATCAGATGGTATGAAGGAAACCTTAGATGGGCCCCAATATTAAATATAATCTTAAGCCAAAGTTTTATTATAATTCCTTATATATTTTAATACAAAAATACCTTAGTTAAATATTAGGATTTTGACTTCAATTAATCAATGGAACCAATCACATATAAGTATCTAAATTATGATCCATGATTCACAATCACTTGCAAATTTAGATCCAAAGGAGAAAATTGAATCTAAGATCCATAGAGTGTAGGAAATTCATAATATTAAATTTGACATTACCATGAATGTCATTTTACATCTATGAGGCCATCATTGATGTCCACAAGGACATCAAATTCAAGCTTGTCTAATATTTTTACATAGACAAAGGGGCATGTTTTATGTCATTCGAGGGGTCATTTAATATTATGATTTAAAACCTAGCATAAAATGTCTTAACCTAAGTCTATAGCATATTTATTGATATGAAATAAACTTAGCTTAAAATATTTTAGCCTAAGTCCTTTTGATAAACCATGCACTGATTAAAGTTTATGGATCTTGTAGGATCAATGAATCATGTTGGGTCAAGACCAGATGATCTACTAGTGTGAAATCACTGATGACTATTCAATAGAGCTTTGAAATCTTATGGGATAAACATATGTTAGATGCCCATTCAATATGCAACTGGTAAAAGATAAGGATCTCAAAGAGCCAATGGAGGTTCCAAGTGGCACAACTATGAGGCTTGATATAAAGATGGCCAATGACATGCAAAGGTTCGAATCAAAATTAATGGCCCACATTCATCCTTGGATCTTTATCAAATGGTGTGAATTAAAAGGCATTTTTTAAACACCAATGGCTAGTGATTTGAAGTCATTTTTGAAAAATGTGGCAAAAATTGATAGATAGATGCCAAATAAGTGCAATGTAAGCATAAAATGATAAATTAAAGATCCTTTTTGCTCAAAAATGCAAATTTATAAAGGAAAAGGTGAAAATCAAATTTGAGGCATGTATGAGCTGAAGTCCAATTAAGCCATCACCATTAGGGATTCAATATATCCCTAAACTTGCATAAAATTAATAATTTGAGCTTATATTGATCATAATTAAGCTAAAAGAGAGTCTAATTACAATTTGAGCACAAAAGAATTAACCTAGAGACCTCTTATAACATATCAATAATCAATTTTAAAGGTTTGGAAGCCATGATAGCTCAAAGGAAATAACATAGGGATGAGATAAAGTATCTATCTACAGATAATGAAGGGAAGCCCTTGAAGGACATAGACATGGATGGTACTACATTGAGCATGGGTAATAAGAACTGGTCTGAGCTCTTTTGGATGATTGAAGACATGCAATCCATCACAAAAAAATAACATAAGATTGCCACTGTAACCAAAAGGTATTATGACCTAGTTGTAATCGAAATGTCAAGTCTCCATCATGATGGCACCAAACTAGAGGTAATCCACTATATCAACATCTTTGCTCCCATTTTCAAGGACTATAATATTAGGCAAGGTTGGATTATTAATGAAAGGACATTTAGAAGAATTGTATCCATTTCCCCATTAGCCTTTAAGAGTTATTACAAGCTTCCTAAACCCCAAGTGGATTTTCCCACTATTAAAGAATGGATTGGAAAGAATGATCTAGACACCATCTTTAGGCCATAGTTGCTTTAAGGTAACCATGTAATCCAAGACCCTACTGGTAACATCTTAGTTTCCCAATTTAGAGAGGGGGTTAGGTAATCATGACTCTATTGAATATAATATATAGATCCCCATCAACCACTTATGTTAACAAGAGTTGGATGCCTTACATCTACTTCATGGTAGAGAAAGAGCTCATTCCTCTAATTAGAGAGATGATCAACATCTATTAAGAATGACAATTTGTAGCCATTAAGAGGAAAACTAATAACCAATTCTTCATGATGTCCTATCTATTAGATTCATTACTTCCCTCCACCCAGATCCCTAATATAAACAATTTGTCACATGAGGGAAAATTTATAGTCTCCCACCACTATTCAATGCTACACATATTCAAATATATTTATAACATCCAATTCATCTATGACCATGTGTATCTATCCATGGTAAAATCCATCACAGGGATCCCTATGCTCAGGGTAAGCCCTGTAATCAATAAATATGTGGATCTAATTGGAGGCATCTAGTTGTATCTAGATTGTATAGTGATTATAATTGAAGGGATTTTGATCCAACCTTATAAGTTACCTATCTCTGTTCCCACCAAGTTGGTAGAGAAATAAATTGCATACCAACATCTTAATGATGTGGATAGAGTGTTTAAAGATAAAAGTAAATGCATCCTCCATTCATTTCCTTTAAACATTGGCATAACTATGTCACAAAATTGGGATCAGGTGAATATTGTGGCCAAACATATGGAATCATTTAAATTGTAACTTGATGAGCTGAAGTTGTGGGACTCTAATAGTCTCCACACACTTAAAATCCAAGAAATTATCCAAGCTAGTGTATGTGCACCAATTCAGTGTCCATGACACCATATATATCAAAGAAAACAATTTCAAAGAAATATTGTCTAGGATCAAGGGACATAACATCAAACTTGAGCATAGGGTGACCAATGATTAGAAGACCCCTAGAGACATATGGCAAATAAGACCTTTCCAATAACATTTACAACCTAGACTTTCAAGGGCCTCTCAAGAAAAAGCACAAATGAAAGGGAAACAACCCCAAACACATATTACACAAGGTCCTCATAAGGAAAAGTTAGAAGAAAGACCTAGTGAGGGAACATCATCCTTAATCCCTCCTCAAAGACCAACATCTTTAGTTGAATTCCTAAACATAATTTCCATAGAACTTGATGAGACAGTGGAGGATTCCCTCAAGGTTATTATTGAGGCATATGGTTTTGATGAAGAGGAGGAACATGTTGAAAATCACAAGCCCAAATAGAGGAGGTTGAGAAATAAAAAGGGAAAGAAGTTTCCCTGAACCTAGTCTTAGTGGCACCATTGAAGAAGACAAAGTTAGAATTGACAATGGTCTTAGTTCAATCAAAGAAGCCAAAGTTGAATTTCACTCACCCCATGAGTGAGGTCAACTTATTTAGTGGTGAGTACCCCATCTATGGACTAATCATCCCTGATTGGTTTATCTATGGAAAAGTGCAAAAAATACCCATTTGGCACCACTCATGGGCCTTGAAGAAGACTATTAACATTGATGTACATGATGATATCAAGCAATAGATAAGGGTCTTGATGGAGGAAGAAGAAAGATGAATAGTGTCTACTATAGGGTCAGATAACAAGTAGATAGATGCTATAGGAGAATTAAATAATACCTAGATGGAGTCTTATGAACCTTTAAAGTACATTAAACTAAATGCCAAGGTCCAATTAAATCCTAAGACAACTATATTAGTGAGAGTGACAACTAGAAAATTCATGGTGGGGACTGAGGAATTCACCTTTCAAAAGGTCAAGCCATTTTTGGGATTAACTCTAGTTGGATGTCAAAGACCTGATCACCCAATCCATGTAAAGGACATTAAAAAACTAAGTGAGGCTCACTTAGCTTAGGTCAAAGAGGCATTAGAGGTATGAAGTAAATAATAGCTAATTTGGAGAAGGAAAAGGAGAATTTGGAGACACAAGTTGTTTTATCAATGCCTAAGGCAATGATCAAAATGATTGATGAATCCTTTTAAGGCATATATGATGCATTAAAGGAAATGAATATAAGGCATAGTACATTGGTATAATAGAACATAATGGCCAAGGGTATAATAGCCTAATGGCAAGCTTCAGAGGATAAAATAACAAGGTTGATTAGAATTCAAGTTGAAAGATAGATTCTTAGATTCAAAATAATAAGTTTATGACATTTCAATATAATTATGGGAATTATTATTGACAAAATCTAGAATCTGAATGCCTAGTCTAAGGATATAGAGAGACTCCTATAAGATTATGAGGACCTAATGGAAAGGATTGAAAGTCTCCTTGGGATAATGCTCAAGGACCCTACACAACCCACTATCATAGGCATCATCAAGGATGATGAATTCAAACATAGGGATACTTTGGTGACTCAAGAAATAAAAATTAAAATTTAAGGCTAGTCTGGTAGAGGCAATAGTAGGATCCTAAACATGATATTTAATGTAGGTGAAAGGATAACTAATGCCAAGATCATCAAGGAAGCTATGGCTAGGAATGATAGGGAATTGAATGAGCTTCTTGAAAAAGTGGAAGAGTGTCTCTTGAAACTAGATATAGACTTAGAGTTGGTTAATTAGCAACACCAAAGGTTTATGAACATCATCTATAAATAACAAGAATGTTTTCAAGCATAAAAACCACCAACCAGCTAATTAATATTCCATTTTGTAAAAGCTTTGTAATGTTTTAAAAGAAGAATATTCCTTTGTAAAGACATATGATATTTTGTTAGCATATTGCCTCTAGGTCAGTTTAGTTTTGAAAATTAAATGTATTCTAGAACTTTGTATAAAAATGACAACTATCCTTACTTGTTTTACATTTGTCTCTCGTAACTAACTAGTATATTTCCTTGTCCTACTATAAAAGGTAGTATTACCATTTTATAAAGAGATAGAATTTTGATAAAAATTATATACTTTGAGAAGTTAATAAAATTAAGAAACTCTAAAAGGATTTTCCAAGTTTTTTTGTGTCAATTGTTACATGGTGTTTCTCTCAATTGCTAGTCTTAAGTCTTAAACTTAAAAAGTTTAAATGAATTTTGAGTTGCATCTTTGATTACATGGTTGCTAATTTTTTCCTATGCTTGACTAGTTGAATGATCTTAAATTTACTTCATTTTATTTTCTCAATATTATAATGTGCAAATGTTATTGAGTGTGGTAGCAAATCCTTAAATTGAATTAAGTTCTTAGTTGCACTTCTTGATATAATCTTTGGAGGTTTTCCTAGTGTGTAGTGAGATTCGAGCTTATGCTATTTTGTACTATATACTAGTTAATTATATACTCAGGTGTAATTGAAATTTTTTCATAATGTTTGAGGCTAAGATCAGTAATCACTTATTCTCTTTCTGCCTTGCCCTTCTCCTTTGCTTTTTTTTTAACCAGATAAATTTAGTTTAGATTTCATTATAAATTTCCATTTAGATTAGTCTTTAGTTTAATCTTTGATCATAATTCACTAGTATTAGCATAGATACGTACACTTTATAAATATTTGGTCCATGATGGCTCCCAACCATCAATTAATATAATTTTTTTGGAATAATTAAACATTACTCTATCACTATTTCACTACAACTAACATAAGTTGCCAAAACCTATTACTCATGCTTTGAATTCCCAAAAATGTAAAATGAAAAGTTTTTTTTGAATACTAAGGACACTTGTGACACATTTAGAGGCATAAAAAATTCTTGATAGAGATAAAACTAAGCTTTAACATGAAAATTAAACATAAGTCCAAAGTAATTTGAAATATTCCCACCAATTTGCTACCACCAAATGTGAATTTGAACTAAGGGCTTGAGCTAGGGTTTTTAAAAGGGTATTTTTTAGAAAATGAATCTTGAATAGAGTTAATATATAAACTCTAAGCATGATCCATTAGTAAGAGCTTCATGATGATTGAAACTATAAGACATGAAGACCAATTATTAGTAATATTAGGCAAGCCCAATGTAGACACTTAAAAATTGTACTTGATAAATTTTGATGTCAAATTGCCTTTTGACCCTCATGTGACCTCACCTCTAGTAGATCACCTAGTCAATTAATTTTTTGTACTAATTTGACCCTATCAAACTCCTAAATTAACAAATTTAGATAAACCATTTAATTCACCTCTTTTTAACTTGTTTTAACCTATTTTCTTCTAGCTCCTTGACCACCAAAATTCAACGTAACTATTGATAGTTGGCCTGACCATCGATGGTCAGGTCTCCAAGCCTAATTTAAAGTTTTAAATAATTGATAACTTTGTGCGAGATAATTATCTCCCTAAACAACAACTTGATTTTAAAACTAGTTTTAAAATGTCATAAATTGACAACTTTATCCCCCTATCAAATTAGTAACTTCCTCCATCATAATTAGCAACTTAATATTATAAAAGGAGAAGAGGAGGAAGGGAAATGAATCCAAAATCCATAATATTTCATCGAAGCTCTTTTATATTCAAGTATCCTACATCCTTTCAACAATCAAGTAACATCATTGGAGACCTAAAGCTTTATCAAAATCATTTTCAAAAGCTAAAGTATTGTCACTGTAGACAAATTACATCAACCTTTCACCATCAATTTTTAGGTATCTTTCACTTATTTTCATTAATTTATCTTATTTCTAACCTCCCTACCCTATTAGACCTATCAATATCATATTATCCACTCCTCAGCCCTATAACAAACCTCCATTTGCCCAAATACCCAATCTACACTTTTTTTTTCTCATTTATAGAATAATATAGGTAACCACTAATAGTTAACATAACCACTAATGGTCACTTAAATTATAAATGGTTACCCAACTACCAATGGTTAGCCTAAACCACCAACAGTTCACCTAACTACCGACTATCACTGTGGCATAAAAATACAACAAGCTATTTTTTAGCCCTATAACCCTAGTCAACCCCAACTTTCTCTATTTCTATTTAATTATAATAACTTTTCTAATTTTATAGACCAAACCTTGACCATTTTAGCATAGTTATTGACTAACTTTGTTATTTTTGGTCATGTTTATATTACCTAGCATTCTACTTTCTTTGTATGGCATTTCATTTATCTTATGCAAGTAGATATTTACTTTATCATTTATAACTTAATTATTATAATAGTGGATTGATGGCCTCCTAACAGGAAATATGCTACTTAGATATAAATCATGTTATGCAATAAACTCAACCATCCATCTAATAACCCCCCTTTTATAATGTCTTTCTTATCTACAAGTTATTACTTCCTAGCCAAAGAGGAGTTCCCATCATCATCTCGATTCATGTGCACACTTTACTAGGTATTCTTCTATACACCCTATTACTAGTTTCATTATTTACTTTTAAAATTAACAAATGAATGGAAATTAATCTAAAACATTTTGGCACACTTGGTGGGACCTAGTATCCCTTTTCTTTTCTTTATTATTTTTTCATTAAATGAAATCTAAAATTTTCTTTTTGGGCTTAAAATAGACCTCTTACATACATTAATTACCTATTTATCTTAGTTAATCTAGAAAATTAGGAGGTAATGTACTTAATCATATATTTTACACTTGTTATCACACACTTAAGACAAAACACAAACTAGTTAACACATCAAAACATACCTGAGACAAGGCCTGACTAGGATTTCATCACCTAGCGGTAACCTTACCCCTTCATGGATATCTTACTTGGATTTCACCACTAAGAGGAGAAAAAACTTAGATCTATAGTTGAGTATAAACTTTGAACTCAACATATTTTGGCTAAACACTTGACACCCCTATCGTTATGGTGTGTGAAGTGAGGGGCTAGGCCCTAATACCATGCCATATACTGAAGTTCAACATAGATTTCTCTCTTGAGTGTCTAAACTCAACCTAAAAGCAACCTTAGATTTCCTATTTAATACTTGATCTACAAGCCAAATTCCCTCTTCACACTTTCTAAGGCATAATACAAAAGTGATCTAAATAAAATGTTAGGATATAACACACTTTTAGTGTATGCATTGTTTACCTTAAATTCTTTTATTTTGATTGCTCTTTGTTTGAGGTTTAAGTTTCATCATATTATTTACTATTTTCTCACATGGTCTCTACTATACAATAGCTAAGAAACAAAAACAATAAACCACCACCTTAGTCTTCTACTACCATGGAATATAATTCTAATGGTGAGGGTTCACCTCATTTTTCTTCCTCTCCTATGAAAAGTCTGATTGTTACTAAGGGCGATGCAGATTTCACCACCTTCCTTAATAACAAACCCATGGCCCTTCAACATTGTCTTAATAACTTACCTCATTGTACCTCTATTGATTTGGTTCCTCCTACAAATCCTTCTTATGGTATGCCTCCCCATCTTATGGTGGGTGTTGCCTCAACCCATCCCTTGCTGACCCAAGCCTCTTCTTCTTCCAACATCCCATCTACTACCACTACCCAAACCCAATCCAACATTCTAAACTCTAACCAAACACCTCCTACCACATCCCAAACTTCCCATATAGGTTTAACTTTACCTTTAGTTACCTATACTCTACCTACCATGGGGTTATCTTCTACCCACATTTCCACCCTTCCCTTTATTATAACCAATCCACCAACTTCTACCCCATTTAAGAACTTCATACTTCTATACCTCAAACACTTCCACCTATTATCACTAGATTCACCACTCAACATCAGCCTACCCAAACTCAACCATAGCTTTAAGTCAACCCATATCCATCCCTCAACAAGCACCCTTGATAACCTATTAATATGTCCCTAACCCACAAGGATACATAACACCTTCCACCCAGCTATTTCTGCCAATCAACCCTTATGTGGTACCCTCCCAACTTCTCATGAAAACATACCAATATGTGGCTTCTTCAACACCCTCTATCACTTATCCATACATTAATGCCACCTAACCTTAATAAAATTTACTAGATAATTATGCATCTTACCAACCTTAGCCATATTTGGTCAAGACGTTAATGGAAAAAATGACCAACCTAGAGTCATCTATCTCTAGGTCTAAGAACCTTTTATCTTATGATCACATTTATAATGGACCCATTCATCCATCTATTCACATCCATTCTTATCCTCTTCAATGAGAATTACCTAAGTTTTCCTAATTCCAAAGCAAGGAAGACCCCCAACAACATTTGAGATCATTTCATCATTCTTGTTATTTGATCGCATATGATGACACTCTCCTTGTTCAAACCTTCCCCATATACTTATCAAGACCATCCCTTGATTGGTATAGTGCTCTTCCCATGCACTCCATATTTTATTTATCCCAACTAGCCCAAATATTTTTAGATCATTTCTTAGTAAATATATCCAAAAAGGTTTCTATTACTAACCTCTATTCTATTAAGAAATTTAATGATGAGTTAATTATTGATTTTGTGGCTAGATGGAGAGGTCTCATCAACCAAATTTATTTATCCCTACCTCAACTTGAGTTGATTGAACTCTTCTCCAGGGGATGTGCCAAACATATTTCCCCCACCCTTCAAGTTCAAACCTTTGGAAATTTTGATGAGGAATTCACCATGGCATAAAACCCTAAAAATTAAGCCATTGCTGAAGGGAAATTGAAATTATAGAACAATAATTCTAGATTTAAATCCAATGACCCTTCCTCCACCAAAATAATTAACCAATCTAATACCAAAGCAAAATCATCCAAAAACTCAATCATTATAAAAACCTCTCCACCTCCAACTATCAACCAACCACCATAAACCAATTATTTCAACCCTTCCTATCAATAAAATTGAAACCAAAATTGAGTTACTCAATAAAAATATACTCCCATTAGAGAATCTTTTGCATCAGTTTTGGATAAATTTCTCAAATCCAACATCATCTAGCTTCTACCAATTAAACCACCCCAAAAAAATTGATTCTTCTCACCCTATGCTAGGTTGGTATAATGGGAATAGCCATTATTCCTTTCACTGAGTCATAAGACATGACATTAATAGATGCAATATCTTTAAGAGTCTTGTCCAAAACTTGATTAATAGTGGATAAATTGAATTTGATAATCCTTAATGCACCTCCTAATTAGTCTCTTGACATCCACCACAAACCTTTTCCCAATCATGCTCCTTCTACCCATCACCATGACAACAAACCTGAATCATCTCATTCTCATGGGGCACACATGATTAATGTTATTAATAGTGAGCTCATTATTGAGGAGATAATTACTTGAACAACATCTTCCTCTATTTCACTTATGAAAGTGGTGGACTCACCTCCTATTCCTTTGGATACCTAAATGGAGGACTCAATCACCCCTCATTAATTTGATGATAACTTAGCTTTATATACCTCTCTTTTGGTGGAAACACCGAAGGAGACAACCATTGCTTTAACCACCCCTTCTTATTCCACTCCACCTATTCAAGTGGTAAAACTACCCTCCATTCCTTTGGATACTCAAACAAAGGAAGAAACCTTATCTACTCTTTCACTTTGAGAAAACACACCTACCTCCCCCATCATAAAACCATCCATGCCCTCTTTAGAAACAATCCCTAACGAAGAGAAGGTTACCTCATCTACCCAACCACCAATTTAGAACCATCCATCAAAAATAAGGATAGAGAAACCTTTCCCTCTTATCCACCTAAGGGATTAATATTTTAAACTAATGACCAAGGAAATAAGCCCATCTACAAGCCCTTTTCTAGGCTAGTCCAAAGTTTAGAGTTCACTTCTAAACCCAGCTTTGATAGAGCTATATTTTGGCATCATCTTGGACTCCCTTGCTAAAATAAATCTAAATCCTCAAATTCACTTGAATCCACCCTTAAAACCATTATTACCTCCTTAAAAAATGCCTCTTTTAAAACTATAATTGAACCATCCCAACCATCTCCACCTAAATTTTCCAAATTGCCTTATGTTTCTCTCACTACATAGATCAAAAACCTAGGAATTCTTCCCACACCTAGTCACACTAACCCCAATTTAAAGTTAGACTTAACACCATCTAGTCCACCAAATAAAAACTCAACTAAACAAACTAATAAGGTAGAGTTACCCAAGCCTTCACCTTGAACTAGACCCATACCACCTCCTTCTCACTTGCCTTCCATCTTATGACCCCATCCTTATACCATACTAATTACCTATTCTTCCTCTAGGAAACCATCCCCATTTTCTCCACTTACACCTATCAAACACTCTATTTCTTCATAATTTTTAACTACCTATCTACCTCTACTTTCCCACCTATAGCTAAACCTTTATCATCCAAGTTTTCCATATCCAAATCTTTAACCTCTAAACCAATCATAACTAAGCAATCATAAATACCTACTAAAACCATTCCTCTAACTACAACTTCCATAGTAAATCCTATGCCCAAGAAGGTTCTCACTCCTGCAACTAAAAACCCATCACCTCCAACACCTTTTCTTGAATCTTATTCAAACATTTTAAAATTTTTATTTCAAACCTCTTCTATTAGCTTATCTCTAATCAAACCTTTTAACCCTTCACATCCTAAACCAATATGGTTCAATGAAAATTTGATTTGCCTTTACCATAGGAATCCTAGACATGATACAAATAAATACAAATATCTCTAAACACTTGTCCATAACCTTTTGGATGAAGATGATCTATTGGAGGAATCTCCTTTAAGCCCATTACCTAACCAAAAACATAACCAACCTATCTAATAATCACCTACTCCATCACTCCCACCTAAGAGTGAAGAAGAGGAATTGAAGAAAACATCAAAACCACTTATCCACACTATTCATATGGTTACCCAATCTTAGGCCCAATAAAAAGATAAGGGAAAAGCCAAAGTAACCATCCCATAGACATACCATTCAACCCCTCAATCCACCAACAAAACCCAAACATATCCACCCTCACCTTCACAACCACCAAAACCCAAAGTATCCATTTTGGGAGCTTCTCCCTCCTACCCTTCTACATCTATATAGTTGTTAGTGTTGAAATAAATTCACCAAACATTAGTGAAAATGAGCCTCTATACTAATCAACACCTTACCCCACCATTTCTAAGCACTGATTGAGGCTTTGCAATCCATAGAGGTTCAACCAGATGATCCTCAACCTCTTGCACCCTTTATTGGATCCATCCAAATTTATACCCTCATCACCTTTTAGGATTCTAAAATATTACCTATTCATACTAAAGATATTGATCGTCCCCTCTTCATCACAACATACATCAATCAAACCCACATCAAGAGGATCATGATTGATGAAGAAGCTGGCATCAATATTATCTCATCCCATGCATATGACTAGTTTTAGCTACCCAAAAATATCATGTTAAAAAGTAAAATAGTCCTTCACTCCTTTAATGATACCATGGCTACCACCTTAGGGACCATTATCCTCCATATCTACTTGGGGCCTCATACTATTCCTAAACTATTGTACATTATAAAGGGCGAGTTATAATACAATGTGTTACTCAAATGCCATTAGATATGTGTTATGATTTTCATCCCTTCCACCTTACATAGATGTGTCAAATTCAAGCATGAGGGACAAGTTATTACCATCAAAGCCAACCCTAGTCCTTTTGCCTCTTATAATATGACATATTGGGCTAACAATGTCCTTTTAGCTCCTTCATCTACATCACAACCAAATTTTAAAAAACCACCACACCAAACAAAACCATCAACACTCTCACCCATAATAGTGATGAAGATTTAACTATCTCATCTATCCATTCATCCAAAATTCTGGTCAAGGACTGCTTATAATTCATGTTCTAATGTCTCTCTCTTAGGCAGTGTCATGTTTTAGTTCTTGATGTTTTCCCCACTCTACAAGAATATGGGAACCCCAAATATGACCCTTCTTATGATCTCAACATCAAAACCATCATCCTTTTTAGGATCACTAATAATAAAACAAATTTCATCTATGGGGGACTTGACTAACCACTTATCACTCCCACCACTACCCCATTCATCTGACCATTCATCACCAATTTTTCTTACCTAGACAAACCATCCTTTGCCAAAGCTTACCTTTACCGATGCACTTGGAAGGGATTTGGTCTTGGCCTCTATGAATAGGGACCTCATGAGTTACCCATAATCAAAACTCAAAAACCTCATGAGTTCTTTAGCCTTAGGTTTTTACCATTAGAAGAACCCATATCACCAAAACCCATTGCCACCATCAATGAAGAACTTTCATCCTCACCAACCCCATCTCCCTCCAAATTTGAGGACTCTGATATCATCCCATATAGATTTTTTTTGATAAATACCATTATTTTAAGCCCCTTGACCTATCAAAAGGATGGTTTAATTAAAACCCCTCCTCTCATCCATCCTAAAATGGTTGAACATGATCCTCCTACCATCAACATCATTTAACATCAGGATGATGATTTCATTCACACCTACATTGGTGTAGGGGATGATTTTATTCATAAATCCCTTCCTCTTGAGAATCAAACTATGCTGAATGAATCCACTCTTGATGTCAACTTGGGTACTCAAGATAACCCTCGTATCATCAAAATTGAGCAATCTTTAAATTCCATGAAGCAACAAGATTGCCCTTCTTTCTTTCAAAACTATAGCATAGTATTTTTCTTAGTTTTATTAAGATATGTCTGGGATTGACCCTTATATTTCCCCCCATAACATTGTTACACATCTTTACGCTAAATTGGTTTGATAAAAGCTTCATATAATTCATCCTCACTTATCCCTCTTTGTTAAAGAATATCTTCAACGTTTCATATTTGTCAACGTTATTTATCCCATCAATTATCCATAATGGGTTTTTAACATCATTCCCACCACCAAACCCAGGGGGGCATTCAACTTTGCATCAAATTTTGTGACCTCAACCTTGCTTTTCCAAAGGATGAATTTCCCTTGCCAAACATCAACCAACTTATTGATCTTACAACAAACCATGAAATGTTATCTCTTATGGATAGTTTTTTGGGATATAATCAGATCTTGATTTCCCCTAATGATCAACATAAAACTTCCTTTATTACCCCATAGGGAGCCTTTCATTACAAGGTCATGCCATTTGGACTAAAGAATGCTAGAGTAACCTATCAGTAGGCCATGACCTATATTTTTCATGATCTCATCCATAAAATCATGGAGGACTATGTGGATGATATCCATAGGAAATACAAACACTATAAAGATCACCTAGCTATTATCCCCATCATCTTTGATTGACTAATCCATTATCATGCCAGGCTCAACACTAAGAAATGTATTTTTAGAGTCTTATTAGGAAATCTTCATGGTTTCATTATCTCTCACATGGAATCAAAAGAGATCCTACCAAAGTCAAAATAATCTTGGAGATGCCTCCTCCTACCAAGTTTACATAAATTCATAGCCTACAAGGCAAACCTCAATCCACTTATTGCTTTATCTCCCGGTTATTAGATAGATGTCAACCCTTTCACCATCTCCTAAAAAAAGAAACCTCTTTTAAGTGGACTAATGAATGTCAAAAAAACTTTAATTTAATCAAGGAGTACTTCTCTCTCTCTACTTATCCTCATCCCTCCTAAGGAAGACCAACCCTTTTACCTATATATGTCTACCAAAAACCAATCCCTAGGGGCAATACTTTCTCATCATGATAAATAAAATAAATATCAAGCAATCTATTACATTAGCTAGACCCTTATCAAATATAAAACTTAGTATACCCATCCCAAAAATTCTACCTTGCTTTAGTATTTGTTACCAACAAAATCCATCACTACCTTGTTAATCATAAAACATATGTCATCAAAAACACTAACCCCCTCAAGTATTGGCACTTTAAGCCATACAAAAACTAATGTATGGCTAAGTGGATCATGTTCTTATATGAGTTCAATATTGAGTTCCTTATGCAAAAGTCCATTAAAGTACAAGTCATCATTAATCAATTGGTTCAATCTCCTCTACCAAACAATCAATGTCTCCCTCTTGACTTTATAAATGATTTTATTGTAACTCTTTCTCAGAAAGAACCCAAATACCAAATGACCATGTTATTTGATGGCTCCAAATGCCAACATGGTGGGGGTGCCAAAGTGATTCTCATTCCCATTAATGGTGAACTTCTTCCCCTTTATTTTAAACTTGACTTCAAATTCACCAACGACATAGCTAAATATGAAGCCCTAGTCATAGGTCTTCAAACAACCCTAGCTTTGGAAGTCAAAATAATCAGTGTATTTGGTGACTCCCAACTAGTCATAAACTAGGTCAACAAATCTTATCAATGTGAAAATTATTTAGTTCTAAAATATAAAAAACTCATGGACTTACTCTTATAATCATTCTATCATAACCTTATTCAATTAGTTCCTTGATTTACTAATAAATTCATAGATACGATGTCCTCCCTTACTTCCCAAATTCCATCTAAACCTATCAAATCTAAACTATTTATCACCATCCATCATTTTATCACACCCTCATATATAAATTATGATATTACTACCATTTATAGATTGGAAACATCTCCTTCCAACATTTGGTATGACCAAACTTCTAACTACCTTAACCTTGGCATTATTCCTCCTAACCTTTCAATGAATCCCTGAAAGTTTTTGTTTAGGGTACCTCTTGTTACACCATACTAAGGGGAATCCTTTACAAATGTGGCTTTGAATACATCCTTCTCCATTGTTTGTGTAGCCATGAAAATTCCCACACTATCAAGGAAATGCATGATGGAATCTATGGAGGATACTTTAGTGGCCTAGTTATTGCTAAGCATATCCTTTTCCTTGGATACTATTGGCCCACCCTCAACCAAGACTATTACAACTATGTAAATAAGTGTGTCAAATTTCAATAACATGTTAACTTACATCATGCACCTACCCATATCCTTAAATTATCTATAGATTATTGTCCCTTATTACAATGGGGTCTTGACCTTATTAGGGAAATTAATCCTTCTTCTTCACAATGATACCAATATATCATTACCATTATTGAATATATCACAAAATAGGTGGAGATTGTCCCTGTTATCTCAACCAAATCTAAAAAGATTATTAACTTCATCAATAACCATATCATCTGCCACTTTGGTGTTCCCCATAAGATCATCATTGGTAATGGAAAATATTTTAAAAATAAAAAATTCCAAGGTCTCTACAATGCTTTTGGCATCAAGTTAAGCTTTTCATTGCCTTACTATCTACAAGCCAATGGATAGGTGGAAGCCTATAAAAAAAGTCTCATCAAAATGCTCACCAAAGTAGTAAGTGCTTTAGGTTAGGATTGGCACTTACACATCCCTTTTACTTTTTGGGCCTATCACACTAGCATTCAAACCTCTGTGAGTGTTACCCCTTTCTTTCTCATCTTCAGTGTAGAGGTAGTCTTACCTCTTAGAGTCTAGATTCCATCTCTTTTCATGTATTTAATATAAATCCTTTCTGAGAGTGATTATCATCAAGAACACCTCATACATCTTTAGTTACTAGACAGACATCACCTCATAACCCTTAATCATCTTTGTGTTTATCAAGAACAAATCAAGCATGCATACAACAAATAGATGAAAGAGTGAGAGTTCAACATTTAAGACCTCATCCTTAAGGAAAACAAACATGTAACTAATATGGAGAAAATCAAAAATGGTAATTGGTTACAACATAGAACCATGTGATTATCTGTCATAGATACAGCCTAATCCTAAGCATGGGTACCATGGCTTTACCCATGGCATGGTTCTCATGGATAATTTTCATCTCTAATTAGATGGAATCCCATGACTAGTTGTCTTTCAAACCACCCCCTCATCTATAATTAACCTTTTATACTAAGGTTTCACCTTCATCAAGGTAAACCTTTGAGTTTAAATAGACTTATCCATGTCTAATCTAGTATTTAAAATTGAAAAAATTGGATACCAACATATCACTTGGGTCCATGTCTCTAGTATTATGGACTGCTCCCTTGAAGGATAGTTTCCCAACACTTACAATTTTATTAAAAATAAACTACTCCCTTAAATGACAACTTTGAAAATCTAATTTTAGATAATTCCCTTAAAGGATGGCTAATAAATAATCATTTGAAGCTCTCAACATCGATCAACTTTAGTAACTTATCAAAATGAAAAAAATCAACAATTAACCCTATGTTAAAACCAAAGTAAGTAAGCCATAATCAACTCTTATAAGTGTTATTTATAGGCTTTCTATATTGATTAGTCTACACATTATCCCAGTATGCCATAATTGGCTCCTATATATGGCATTGGTAGACTTCCCACATTAATTAGTTTACATATCATATTAAGGCATGGAATTATCTATTATAGTTATTTGGTCACCTATAAAATGGGAAAGTTAACCTACATCTCATTACCATTTCACCCCTTTCCCATTCAACCGTCTACTTATCACCTACTTTCCCTTCACACCTTTTCTCAAATAAAGGGAATATGAGCTTACTTGATGAAAATTGATGAAGACACCCTCTTTCTCAATCAAATCATGATATTGCAAAGCATTCAATAGTCTTATGTTTTCTAAGTCAATCCACCTATGTTTTCTTATTGTTAGGTCCTTGCCAACCCAAAACATCATGCCTTTTCTTTGCCCTCTATTAGTTCATGTGGACATATGTTTCATAAATCTTATCTCTTTCTCACATTTAGTTTGTTACCTACACCTAATTTATATTCTTTTATTATATTCTCATAGTAAATCAATACATTCAAACATCATTCTCATCAATGTGGTAATCCTCATACCTCATAACATTATAAACCATGAACCATATCCTAACAATAAAAAACATCAAAAATCATAAACCATAAACAATAACAACATAACATTATGACATCATAAGATCATATTACCATCATCAAACATCATTAAAATCATCCTTACAACAATTTACTCATGTTATCACATTATCATATATGTAAACAATAATTTTCAATGAACATGCTTACATCATCATCCTATCTATAAACCACATTGTCACAATCATCTCATAAATAGCATCATCCAAATACATCTATCATATATTTAAAATCATGAATAAACACATCCTCAAATCTATATGACCCAAGCATCACCTAAACTAAAAAGTTCAAACATCTAATAAAAATCATGTTTCCAATCATACCATCATCTAAACACATAGTCACAATCATCCATCATATTCATTGATGTGTTATCTAAACACAACCTCAACATCATCAAATACCTAACCAAAAGAGCTAACATAAACATAAGCAAGCATAACCACACCATGATCATAATATAAATTATATCATCATCATCATACATAATTACATAGTCAACTAAACATCACAAACATTAGAACATAATCAACATGTCATCAATATAATCAAATTTCAATGATATAATTAGAATAATCAACATGATCATCACATACATCAATAAGGAAACACATGAAATAATGTATCTAGGTATCTTTTGTTCATATAAATCTCACATCATTATCATGCAAGCCAATATCAAAATCAAAATCATATACATAATCTGATCTATCAAGCCCTTAGTACACCACTACCACTAGCCTAGTTTGTAACTACACCTACACTACCATCTAGTGGTGGCCCCCTGATGTCCTTACTTATCCCAATATCAAGGCCCACTATCCTAGAGTATCTATCAAATTAACCCTTACTAGGCTAGGCTTTTACTCTTTGTATCTCATCTCTAGTGGTAACTACACTAGCACTATCACCTCGTAATATCTCAACTCCTCCATAGTGGCCAAGTACTATGTCCTCAAAATTATATTAGGTGGTTCTCTTATTGCTAATATGGCCAATCCTACCCTCTGTCTTAGTGAGTCTCTCTCTTAAGTCACTATCCCAAGAGAGATCCTCACCTGATCTCACTTGCTAGTCAAATTAGTAACCTACCTATGTAAGGTGACCACCTATCCTTGTAATCCTATGATCTAGGCTTGTGTTACTATCAGTGCTGCCTATGCTTGTCTATCTAGTCTACCACCCTATAATAGTGGCCCATCCATATCCATAGGTTATTAACCACCATCACCCTATCTAAAGTTAGCTACTACATATCAAGCTTGGTAACAAGCTATATATCCATCTATAACATCAACATAATCTATGCAAACTCTCATTGGTAACTCCTCTTAGTGAAAAATGATGTCCCATGGCTATGGATATAAAAGTAAGAACTCAACATATTCCCTATTATATCGATGTAAATCTAGTGGGATCCCCTACATCAACCCAAACTACTCAACATATTCCCTCTTGTATTAATGGAAATCTAGTGGGATCCCCTACACCAACCCAAATTGTCTCTACAACTTGAACCCTAGAACCCCCACAACCTTTAAAAATTCACCTAAACCCCCAAATTTATCTATGTAAACCTATATAACCTAATTTTATACCCAACAAACCCTTCCTCAATCTAACTTATCTATTCCTTGGGATCATTAAACACAATCTAAAAACTAGGGCTTCATCTCTTCTAAACCCCTTCCATAACCTACCCAAATCATTCACCACTAACTAACATTTAATTACAAAAAAACTAATTATAATATGTTGTTAATGCCTACCTCATTATATGATCTTTGACATGGTCAAATCCCTCATACCACTACCCAATCACATCCTCATCCACCCTCCCTTTGGTCAACCCTCAAACACACACACTCCACCACTCACAACACTCCAAATCAGCAAGTTAAACCTATAAGCAAAAAATATCACAAAATATGTATAAAACATGCCAAATAAGTCAAATGGTAATAAATGACTTACCATGTTACTTTTTTTCTTTTAGCCTTTTAGTGTTTTACCTGACCATCAATAGTCAAGGTGATCAATGATGGTTGACCCTGGAGAAACCCCTAACCATTGATGGTTATGTTTGTCACTTTTCTTTCCCCTTTTTCAAAATAACCCACCTCACTATCAAACTTGTGGAGAACTGCATTTAGCTTGAAGTTTTTTGGATATTATGTCCATAGAACTATATAGGTAGTGTCCACTTACGTAGTGCACATGGAGTTAGCTCAGCCATCCCCTACCAACCCATGCCCAACCAACCAACCACTACCCCATGTCCACCTTAATGTTATTCATTTTTGGTCCAAACCATTCACTTGATTTGTGACAAATTTACATGGTAATTTTGACCACACTAACTAACCTTGACATTTTGAAATCATGAACTTTGCACCACCTCATGCACAACCCAACCAATTGTTTTGTTTTATGGGAGCACTTCGTAACCTAGATACTTGTGACCAACATCGACCCAATCTAAATGGTTTGATAGGCCTGACCTGATTAACTATGACCAATGATGTGGACCAGTTACTATTGTCACATGTCCCTTTAGACTCAAACTTATTTTTATCAACATTGATAACTTTGGCCTTTGTGTGATCTTGACTACCACCCTTAGTCATATTCTATGCACGTGTTTTCATCTCAAATTCCCAACATTTTTATGTCACCCAATTTTTGACTTTCTAGTTACCATTTATCACACCCTAACCTAATTTCACTTTCACCTCATCAACTCTCAATTTGAGGGGAAACACCTCCTCCCATACTCAGGGCAACCAAACCTTGACTAGTGAGCCATTTTTATTCTACAACTTATTTGATCAACTTTGTATGATAAAAATGGGTAAAATGTAGACACTCAAAAACTACACTTGATAACTTTTGATGTCAAACTACCTTTTGACCCTCATTTGACCTTGCTTCTAGTGGACCACCTAGTCAATTAAATGCATTTACTAACTTGACCCTATCAAACCCCTAACTTAACACATTTAGCTAAACCATTTAATTCACCCCTTTTTAACTTTATTTAACCCATTATCTTCTAGCCCCTTGATCATCGATGGTCAGCCTAACCATTGATGATTGACCTAACCATCAATAGTTAAGTTTCAAAGCCTATTTTAAAGTTTTAAATCATTGACAACTTTATGCAATATAATTATCTCCCTAAATGGTAATGTGATTTTAAAACTAGCTTTAAAACATCATAAATTAGAGACTTTATCCCCCTATCAAATTAGTAACATCTTTCATCCCAATTAACAAATTCATCCTAAAAAAGGAGAAGAAGAGAAAGTGAAATGAATACACAATCCTGCATCCAAGCTCTCTTACATACATGTATTTTGCATCCTTTCAACAAGAAAATAACATCATCAGAGACTTGAAACTCTATCAAAATCACTTTCAAAATTTGAAGTAATATCACTCTATCTAAATTACTTCAGCCTTTCACCATCAAGTTTCAAGTATATATCACTTCTTTTCATTGATTTATCTTATTTATAACCTCCCTACCCTATCCAACCCATAGATATCATATTTTCCACCCCTCATCCCTGTAATAGACCTTTGTATTCCCAAATACCCTATTTGCACCTTCTTTTTTGATCACTTCTAGAATTATATAGTTAACTATTGATCATTATCACAATCATCTATGGTCACTTCAACCATCGATGGTTACCCAACCATCGATGATCAACCTAAACCACCAATGGTTTACTTGATCACTAACAGTCACTATGGCATAAAAATACAACAAGCTATTTTTTAGCCCCATAACCCTAGTCAAAGCCAAATTTATCTATTTATTCTTGATTACAATACATTTTTTGTTTTTTTGGACCAAAATTTGACCATTTTAGCATAATTATGGATGGGATTTACTACTTTTGGTCATTTTTATATTACCTAGCATTCTACTTTCTTTGTATGGATTTTTTTTTATCTTATGCAAGTAGATATTTAATTTATAATTTATAACTTAATTTTTATAACATTGGATTGATGGCCTCCTAGCAAGTAATATGCTTTTTGGATTTAGATCACCCTAGGTAGTCCACTCAACCATCCAAATAACAACACCCTTTTCTAGTGTCTTTATTATCTAAAAGGTATTTCTTCCTAGCCAAAGAGGAGTTCACATCATCATCTATATTCATGTGTGCACTTTATTATGTATTCTTATATATACCTTATTACTAGTTTCATTATTTACTTTTAAAATTAAGAAATGAATGGAAATTAATCTAAAACACCCAAAGCAAAACCATAAACTAGTAGGTCAATTCTATCAAAGTGGATGATCTTTAAATTATAGTAATGTTAAAAACATACCATGGTCTTAGGGTTAAGTTTTGAAGTATCTCAAGGCTCCCAATTTTCAAAAATGGAGGGATGTTGACCTCAATAGTTCTTCATCTTCATAATAACCCTAGGTAAAAATGGGTTAGTGGGCACACAATATTAATCTAACCCCAAATATCCCTCTATTAATTAACATTTTTGACATATCCGATTCTCCAAAGAGGGCCTCAAACTAATGTCATTCTCCTCTTTGTGTTGATGCTTATGTGTGAATCATGCAATATGTGAAAATCCAGTGCAGGAGTGAACTACCTTATAACTTGAAAAATTTAACCCTTGGGTTGATCCTTCAGTAATTTAAAGTTGTGTATATGTTTTCCTTATGACTAATATGTAAATAAGAGATAATAGGAAAGATTTGATCATTGTATTTTTTAATTGAATATATTTTTTAAGTTTCTTATTGAGTAGATAATAAGTTTCTAGGTGACGTATGAATGAGGTTTGATCTTGTATTTATATCAATATTGTTAGATAAATGATTCAAATTAAGTCACTCATGTTGACCACTAGGATACATTTAATTTTAATATTACAAGACTTTAGGGCACTATAAACTTGCATCATAGTAGGACACTAGCATTGATATAGGTGTATATCATATATGTTAGTGTCTAGGGAGAAGTAAAGTAGGTATAGACTTAAAACTTATAGAGGTGTAATAGAATAAATTTTTAAAAATTATAGTCAAGATATAAGATATAGGACATAAAAAAAAAATTGGTCATACTAAGATATATACCAAAGGATAACAAAATAGACAAGATGTGAGACTTTGGAAATTGGAAAATTTCTAAAACCTAGAGGAACAACCAAGGTTTATGTTTACCAAGTGTACAAGATTGAGGTGGTATATAATCCATGAAACAGTGTATACAAAACCAATCACATCTAAATTTTAAACATATTATTAAATATAAAATTTCACAACTAATATATTCCAATCATATTTACATATCAATCATAAAATGAACCATACTACAGGTTTGAATCATTTAAAAGATAGCCGATGGGCAATATTTGTCAAGTTATAAACAAGATCACTATATGCATATTAATATGGTATATGTCACCCTTATCTTATTAAATTCCCACACATAGGAGATAAATTCATAAGTCCAAGACCCTCTTTGGTGTATTTTCTATGTAGGCATCACTCATAATAGAGGGCTATTTGAGTTCAACTCGACATTGTGAGCCCACTATTGCATTTTTTGGTAAGGTAACCTAAGGTGGATATATAGGGTATAAGATATAATTATTGATACATATCCTATGCATTCAAGATATATACATTATACAAAAGATGATAGAAAACCCATAAATACCCAAGTGGTTGTAAACACCTAAATCTGGCCACTGATAACCTCTAATCAGACTTTTCACTAATTTCCACTCAAAACACACAATATGGTTTTAAAACACTAAAAAACACTAAATGGTGTGAAAATGATGTATTCAAGTCTTGAATTTTTCTAGAGTATCCCTAAATGGGGTAATGTAATTTATGGGCTAGCTAACTTTGATCAGATCATTCTGAGTCAAAATGCCAATTTTGTACCTGGGTGCTCTGGATTGCTCTTTCTTGTGAAATCTCTTGCACAAGTTGTGTGGCTTGGTTATTTATTTTTAGTATCATCCTAAACGGGATAATGGTTCCAATGCATTTGGCATAGAATCTCAATTCTAATCTAATTAAATTTTAGACCATAACAAGGCATTTTGATCAATTTGAGTAATTTGTGCATAAAGTGCTTAAGCATGCTTAAGAGCTAATTAACCCAAATCAAGGCCTAATAAATAATTTCATGGAAACTTGTTGAATAATTATTTTTGTAAATTATCTACATCATCAAGTGACCTCATTTCTTGGGAAGACATCTTTAGGCCATAAATGCCATAAATATTAGGATTCATGCCCTCTATGCCTCTTAATTTCCCCATTTTCCAATGTCATGATGAGGATAATTAAAAACTTAATTCTAAAAATTGAATTAATCCTCAACCATGCATCTCAATATTGAGATGGATGGTTAAGGTTGATTCTAATCAAATCCAAAAATCTATAAATAAGAGGCCTCATTACATTAGTTCTAAGCATTTTTAATGCAGAGTTATAATGCAACATTGGTTCCAAAATATTCAAGAAAATAGTGTTATAATGTCAAATTTATTCCAATCTAAGATAGGAAATAAGCCAAAGGTGCCAAGGAGAGATGGAGGTAGCCAAGATTCTATTTCCAAGGACTTCATGAGCACAAGCTGAGCAAGCCACCACTACAAAGGTATTTGGAGCATCCAAGGAAGGTGAAGGAATTCTTGTATTTTATTCCATACTTTTTAGTTGTGTTTTTGTTAACTAAGATATCCCTAGTGTCTAATCCTAGAGATGTTATGCTATTAGTGTGTTTTTTTAATTTTGGAACTAACACCATACTAACCATCCTCTCTTGAGTCAAATTCCTAAATCACATAATGGCACACCTAATTGGATAAGATGCATCCTACACAAGAAGGAGATTATTTTGCAACTTTAAAATACTTATTTGAGCTCTTAGAACTCTTACAAACTAATTTTATAACTTTATTTTTCCATTTTTGGTTGCCATAATTTTTACATAGTAACTGACATTGGTAGAAATAATGACATCAGTTACTTGGCTTAACCGATGTCAATTAATATAACTGACATTCATTAGATCTCGATTGGCCATAACTGACATCAGTCACTATATTTTTCCAAAAACATAGACCTGAGACCTTCTTTTTCAAAGTTTGTTATTTCAAACTCAAAGGGGATTCAAATCTAAAAGATATGCTAATAATTTTACTACAGGACCAAGTGGGATATTTGTTCAAAACATGTTTAAATCACTTTTTCATGCTTAAAATTTGATTAGGAGCCTTTTTTTGGTGTCTAACAAAGAATTTTAGGTGTTTTTGGTGAATGGTTTTCAAATTTTACATCTAAGACCAAGGGGTCAAATGAAAACCACCAAACATTTCATTTGGGTTTGAAATTAAACAAAATCATCAATTATTTCTTGCAATAGTTGTATAGTTTGATTTTATTTGGCAAAAAGAGGAATGTTGCATGTATGCTCTTCCATTTTTCCCCTATAGGAAACCCTTAGAATAAAAATCACCATTCCTATTACAAATAGCCTAGTCCAAGGCTTATAAAGAAATTCATTTAAATCGCTCCCCAAAAACTTGTCAAAGTTTGGGTGACCTTGAAAACAACCTTAAATTCTTTCTATTTTCATGCTTTCTTTGTTTTTATGCATCTTGGCTTGTGAGGGGGACTTCATCACCTCTCACAAGTTATTTAGGAAAGCTTTGAATTGAGGTTTCATCTCCCAACATTGACTTCATTTGGCTCTTTTGGATTTGCACATGGGATGTAGTGGCACTTTACACATCATACTACACTGAGCGAACAACAAGATATAGTGGTTACAAAAAGGACTAGACATTTTTATAATAAGACAAGTGATACAGACCCAAAATCCATGATTTTATTTTGAATTATTTGGTGTGCAAGTCATTTTATAATTGATTCCCCTAGAGCACTTGAAAAATTTCTAGATTTTAGACAAATCCCCACTTGTCATATAAATATTATTGGTGCAAGGTATGCCTCAAGGTCCATATCATAGTACTATAATTTGAGAGAATGGGGGTGTAAAAAGCCTACTATATAATGTGTATTTACTTTTGGATGAGCACTTAAAATCCAAATGATGTATATTGATGGATTCCAATAATACCAAGCAACCTTGTTAGTTTAGGATCTAATAATGGTTAATTAGTTGGTCTTGTCCTAGTTTAAAGTCTTGTGTGGAGTCAAAACTTGGTATAAATGAATAATCCAAATTCAAACACATGGTCCTCATTTTACTTTCAATAAATAGGTATTATGCTACCCACATGAGATCATCTATTTTCCTTGTTCAGAGTTCATCAAAAGCTTGAGAGTCATATCATCCACTTTGGCACAGTTATGTTGCCCAATTGAGTCTAGACCTTTACCAAAGTTGTTTAAGTCCTTCACTTAAAATTTAAACTTGAAATTATATCTTTATAATTTCATAGGGTTTTTGTGTTAAGTGGGTTTTCCATTTGCACTAAAGTTGAGGGAACTTAGATTTAATTTCAAATTTAGGTTGGAGGCTATTTTAGACTCATAATCATTATCATCACTTAGTATACTTAAGCCATTTTGTGCTAAAAAATTGCACTTTTTAAGTCTATACACCATAACATTTTGAGTCAAGAAAGGTATTTTTATGCTACCAAATTGTAGGAAAACATCTTTTCCTTAAGAGAGTTTTTGAAACAATTTTTTTTGTTGCACCTTTTGGGTAGTACAGCATCATTACACTACCTAAATCATTTCAAATGTTGTTTCATAGACCCTCTTGCATAGATTTCCAAATTTGTTGCTACAAAATTAGATTGATCAAAGTGTAATTTTGATACTTTGTCTAAAGCATAGTTATACTATTCACTTTTGTCTAGCTTGTTTGTCAAAGGAACCAAGTTTTATACCATTATTTATGAGAAAATAAACTATTGCTAAAGTGCCTTTTGTTTCATACCTTATACCTAGTTGATCAAGTTCATGTCGAAGAATCTAATTCATAGTGTATACTAGAAGTGCTTTAAATATATTAGATTAAAACTTTAATTTATTTTCAAAGTCTATCTTTTGATGTCATTTGGCCAAGAGTCTTAGAATATGCCTTGTTTGAGCCTAAATTTTGATGCCGCATTTGGCCAAAATACCTAAAAACTTTTAAATTCCTAGAATAGATTGATTTAAAACACTTTTACCTTAGAGTTTGGTATTTTGATTTTTGATCCATTTACTTGCTTATCTTTGTGTGAATAGTGAAATGTTAGATATTTTATGCTATCTTGTTTCCTCATAAATATTTGAATAAACCTTTTGATCCTTTTGACAAATTTAGACCAAGTTGAAGGCATCATTTGTTTTAGATTCTATCCTTTTTAGAGTTTTTAGAACTCTTTGACCTTTTATAACAAAGAATTGACTATGGATCCCAACATGTATTCCTACACTCATAGTGGAATCTTGTACAATCTAGGGATTAGTAATGTAGTTACACAAGAAGAAATGGTGCAAGACCCCTATGTAGATAACATTGCTTATGAGATGGATTCTTATCCCTCTTATAATACTCAATTAGGGGCACAAAGCCAAGATCCATTAGCTAGCTATTTGGTTAACACACCACCTTATACAGAACAAGACTAAGAACAAACCATGAAATACTTAACTACAATACCCATGGTGGATGAGCCAATACGTCAACAGTCATATTCTACTAATTTAGCTTCCACATATGATCCATTTTTATTTGAGTGACATTTATTAGAGAACAAAGATAAGATTTTGGTTAGTGACATAAAGGTAGGGGCTAATTTTATAGTAGACTTCCCACATGAAAATTTACGAAGTCTAGTAAGAGTGCCCCATAATATCATTTATGATCAACAAGATTCTTCTAGAAATCCCATGGCTCTAGTCCAAACAACATACCAAGACTGCAATATATCTAATCGAGGCATAAACATCATAGAAGATCACTTTAACCAAATACAAATAGCATACCAAACCTACTTGAATTTAGCACATGATTTAAATTAGATGAAAATGGTAAGTAAACCTCTCATTGACCTAGTTCTTCAATAGGAGTGTTGATGGAATTAACTGGACAAGAAAATTTGAGTTTTAACCCATTTATACAAACCACTTCAATAGATAACTTGATACATATGCCAATTATTGAAGAAGTGTCTTCAACTTATACACTGAATAGTGAACCAAATGTAGTGGAAAATGTCCAAACAACATCTAATTTGATCAAAGTGGTACTAACACATAAACAACTAGCCAACAACATGTGCTTATAGTTAATCCCATGAGTAGATCATCATACCAAATAATAAGAGTTTTTGTACCCCAACCTTAATGAGCTACTTCCTCAAGATTAGGTAATCAAATAATGACCAATATCACACCTTAATGGCACAATGTGATGAATCCTACTCCTCTTTAATAGGGAGTGAGTAGTATTCCACAATAATAGACACAATCTAGTGTATCAATGTAACAAAGGATAAATGCATTTCCAACTCAATTAGGGGCAACAAATATTCCACCCCACCAGGAAGTGATGAACACACCTTTTCAGCCATATACTAATATGCCAATCCAAAACTAAGCAATGACTAGTCAATAATGTACAAATATTGGTCAGTGATAGATGTTGAATCTACAACCTACTTTCACTTCCTCATAAGGATTCATGAAAAAAGGATGTCCACATGTTTCTTAGGTACCTAATAGACAACCATTGATTCAAAATTTGCCACAAATATAGAGGTAAGGTCTTGGTCCATAAGTTCCCACTCAATAACAAGGTTTGATTAGTTGGTAGTATGTCCCTTCTCAACCACAATAGGCAAAGTATAATTATATTCCTCCATCCTAACCACAGAATTCCCTAGGTCAGACCTTTATCACCAACTCAAACCAGAATATCATGCAACCAAATATGCAATTTCAAGTGCATCCCAATCCACATATGCATATTCTTATTCCATTCCCCAACTAGACCAATATACCCCAATAAGTGTCTCGATCATACCCTAGTCAAAGTGTCCCACTTGTGACCTCTTATCCATTTACCCATACTAACATTCTCCCTCAAATCAATATCCCTTCTAGTTTTCTCTCCCAATAATTACAATAACTAAAGGATGTAATTGTTGCTATTCAGGTGGGGAAGCAAACTAAAAAGTTTAAATTGGATGACGTATGTTCCTATCCATTCAATATGGATTATTTATATATACCATTTTCTATAGGATATGAACCACCCAAATTTGATAAGTATAAAGGGAAAGGTGACCCTAAGGCCCATTTAAGTAAATTCTTTATCATATGTCAACTAGTGGCATATAGTGACATATAACTTTTGATATTGTTTCTAAGGAGCCTAACTGGACAAGCCTTAGAGTGGTTTTTAAAGTTTCCCAAGAATTCATTAATAGACTTTGATGATGAATATTCTGATAAATTTGTGTAGCGCTTTTCCTATAATATTGACCATGAGATTTCACTAGTAGACCTAACATAAGCAAAGAAAAAAGATGGGGAGAGTTTTGAAAGTTATTTATAGTGATGAATATCCCTTGCAATCTATTTCACCCATAGTTTACTAGATAAATAATTAACTATTGTGTTTACTAAAAAATTGCATAATGAGATAGCTTATCATCTAGAACTACAATGTGTACATATGTTCAAAGAGATCATTGATAAAGGTCTGTTGATCGAGATGGAACTCATCAATAAAGGGGTCATCAAACTTAATTCAACTAATCAAAATCAAGGTACCAATCATATAAATGACCAACATCCCATCTAATAACAAGCATCACAACTAGCACAGACCAATAATCATGAAAGACCAAAGTAATTCAACCACAATAGGAATGTTATGGGAAATGGAGTAACTAAATCTCATCATGTCCAAACTATGTAAACATCATCTACACCACATTTTTAACTTACTCCTACCTATAAAAGTCTCCAACAATTTCCACAAGTACATCAACCAAGACTTGCGCAGCAAATATAACAACCTTTACCATTACAAACCCCTCCTTCTAGAAGAACCATCCCTTCACATCATGTCTTTACTGACCTAGGATAACCTATTAAGTTTATATTTTACAACCTTACTACCACCAATATTATTAGTTGGCCCATACCAAAAAATTATCTCCAAGTAATTCCTCACCCTGATTGGTATCATGAAAATGAATTTTGTGACTATCATTGGGTCAACAAGCATAATCTATGAAGATGTGTCTAAATCAAGAATTTAATCAAGAATATGTTGGAGAATTGGGAGATAGAATTAGATAATAGTGCTTCCAATTCTAATCAAACTCTTAGGATCTATCAAAACCCCTTTCCTCAACATAATAATCAATAGTAGTAAAACAATAAACAATAATAACAATGACCAGTGTAGTAGTAAAATTAATAGTATCAAAATTAAAGGCCAAACTAGTAGAACCAATAAAATCAATATCAGAACCCACATCAATAGAATAATGGACAAATAAAATGTTATAATAATAACAACCAACAAACCTACCATGTATTTTCACATGACTACAACATGGTTGTAGGTCATATTTTAGGGGGTAGCATTAATACCATCTCCATTAATCCTTGACAAAGTACTAATCAGCCTGGAACATTTCTAAACAATAATATTTAGCTAGATCACTTGAATAATCCTTCTTTGACCTAGGAATGCATGTAGGCAAACCAACAAACTAGGACTCCCACTTTTGGATCTTATAGCAATATCTCATTTTTACCATGTGACCACATGCAAGTGCATTGGTAATCAAGACTTGTCCTATTTGGTCCTCGACCATTTCCAAAATTTGTTAGAAATAATGGACTAGTATTTAATCTTGATTATGTAGTCACAACTAAGAGGTTGAAGATTATTATCCTAGGCCCACAACCATCCACCACTTTGCCTATCATCCAACCAATCATTTAGCCTTGAAATAAACCATTCATTACTGACCAAGACAAGAAGTTTGATATTATAGAACAATTTTATAATACACTAGCATAAATTTCTATATCAAATTTGTTGTGGATGTTAATAATCCACAATAACATCTTAAATGATTTCTTGACCTAGTCCACTATTGATAGTGACATATCCTCTAATAAATTTAAAGCTTTGGTTAGACACCTAGCTCTAGCCCAATAAGTCACATTCAACCAAAGTGATATATCTTCCCTTGGCCCGCTCCATAACAACCCATTATATATAGAATTTAATATAAGATGGCATAAAGTGAAATGTGTCCTTATAGATAATGGATCCGACCTCAACATAGTGTCTCTCAAGCTCATCAAGCTTCTTGGGTACATAATGACAGATCTTCAACCAAAAACAATAACTATTAAAGCCTATGATAATTAGGAAAGAGAGTCACAAGGCACAATTATTTTTCCAATTATTATTTGGCCTTTGACCCATGATGAACTTTACCATGTAATTGATCTAGATTTATCATACAACATGCTTTTAAGTAGGCCATGGTTACATGAGATTCATGTAGTCCTGTCAATACTACACCAATGTATTATGTTTTCCCACTCAGGGATGGAAGTGAATATTTTAAGAGATTTACACCTATATGAACATTGCAAGCATCTTGAGGCTAAATTTCAAAGCTATAATTATCATTACGACATGAATCCAAGTTCTAATTAGGATAAAGGAAAGGCTATACTTATTAATCCTTCATCAAATAATTGCATAGATCATAATACCTTGGATTTCCTTTCCTACATGTCACCTCATGAAGCTTCTAATCATTTCACCATTTTAGATAATGGATTGAGAGAATATGTGACCCATGACACATTTCACATTACTAATCTTCCTCAAAATCCAAAAACCTTTGGGTGACCTAAGGTCATCCCACATATGCATTGGCAATGAAAGAACAAAGATAAAAGACCTATCACATTTATACCAACATCAGCCTCAGAATTGACCCTCTTGAAGGGGATGAATCATGGTTATACAAAAATAACCAAGCTGATTTTTATAAAAATACAAAGTATCATATTCCCAATAGGATGATGGAGCATCACAATTATGAATGAAGAGGCCTCAGACCAAATTAACAAGGAACCATCGAGCCTATTTCCATGACTAAGTATGAAAGACCTTATGGACTTAGATTTAAATTGTCTGGGGGTAACCCCACATATTTTATTCAAACTCCATCATTAGTGACTAGTGATGATGATGCCAATAGTGAATTAGAGTCCAATCATAGACTTACCATTGATAACCTAGTTGAAACTGACCTATTTGATAATACTACCATGTGTACCCTTACCCAAGCCATTTATCACAATCCATTGCCATTATATTATCCCTAATTGATAGATTGGGACCAACAAGAATCTAGTCTATTTATTGATGAGTTCTAGAATGATGAGGCATTCTATGATTTCTTAGGCCTTAGAGACAATGTTCCATTAGGAGATCATAAATTAGGATTCTTAATCACATTAGATCTTGTAGCTTATTTTAGAGAGTGAGTGAACACCCTTAGCCAAAAAAAAAGTAAAACATTGAGGTCTCAAAGTGAAAATGTCTTTGAGGCACTTCTTGACTAGGGTAAAAGTAAAGATAAAGGCTAATCTAGTGGTGAAAATGTATTTCAGGTGCCATTAGATGGGGGTATTCATTCTTCTTCAAATTTAGATCAGGAGACCACTAATGATACTTGCCTATGGATCTAAGTTAAATTTTAAGCAATAAGTATTTGATCAAATTCTATAAGAATTTTTCACTATTTTTGTTACATGGCAAAATCTCTGATTAGGAGACTTAGATTCATCATGCCTAGGTGAAGTTGAAGAGCGATTCCTAACAGAGGACCCTAACATAGTCCAATAGTTCAAGTCACTACCTACTATCCTAGAAGATGGATCAACCCTCTTAATCAAAGATATAATAGGGGTAAACATTAGAACTCTATTAGACTTGAATGGATAAAATTAGGTGCATCCCTTACTAAGGAGGAATGTGATGTTTTTAAATCTCTATTGAGAGAGTTTGTTGATATATTTGTATGGGAGTATTTTGACATGTCAGGTTTAGACCCCACCTTGGTTCTACACCACCTTGTGGTTAATCTTAATGTTAAACTAGTAAAACAAAATCTATATAAGATTCATCCTCACATTTTTGTATTGATAAAGAAAGATTTGGAAAAACTCTTAGAATCAAGATGTATCTGATCCATTAACTACTCAAAATGGATCTCTAATATAGTACCTCTTAGCAAAAATCTTGAAGTAATCTAAATTTGTATTGATTTTTGAGACATCAACAAAGCTTGTCCTAAATATTATTTTACATTACCTAATATTGACATGATCATCAATTCCATGGTATGTTATGAAATACTTTCACTCATGGATGGATTTTAAGGATATAATCAAATCAAAATAACACTAAAAAATTAGCATAAAATAACGTTCACCACTCCATGGGGAGCATTTTGTTATCAAGTGATGCCATTTGGTCTTAAAAATGTTGGAGATACATATGAAAGGGCCATGAATATCATATTCCATGCTATGATACATGATATTGTTGAAGACTATTAATGACATATTGGGAAAATCCAAGACTAGGCTAACCATCCACTAGTGTTATGTAGGATATTTCACATATTACAAAAGTACAAAGTTAGACTCAATCCAAAGAAATGTGTGTTTGGTGTAACTTCAATAAAATTACTTGGCTTCATTGTGTCTCATAGAGGTATTAAATTTGATCTGGCTAAAGTCCATGCTATAACCAAGATGTCATCACCAACCAATTTAAAGCAACTTCATAGTTTACAGGGTAAGGTCTAGTCAATCCAATGTTTAATCTTTCAATTAGAAGATAAGTGACATCCATTTACACATATTTTAAATAAAGGATTTGTATTCCATTAGGATGATCACTACAAAACAACTTTTTAATATCTCAAAGATTATATTGTCAATCCACATATTTTATTACCTCTTATGCTGACAAAGACATTCTTGTTGTACCTATCAGCTACTAATCATGCCCTAGGGGCACACTTGGCTCAACATGATGACAATAGAAAGGATAATTCTATATACTCCTTAAGCCGTACCTTGGTTACATATGAACATAACTATGCACCTATTGAAAACACTTGCCTAGCCATGGTTTTTTTACTCAAAAACTGCATCATTACATGTTGAATAATAAAACCATGGTCATTTAAAAGGTAGATCCACTGAATTATCTACTATCTAAAATAGATTTTCAATGTATAATATCTAAATATATCATTCTTCTTAGTGAGTTGAACATAGAGTATGTCAATCAAAAAATAATCAAGGGACAAGTTCTTACAAATCAACTTACTGAAACACCTCTCACAGACACCTAACTACTCATGTTTCAATTTATTGATGAATCCATCATGAACATCATGGACATACTCCTTTAGGAGTAGCCATGGAAGTTTTACTTTTATGGTTCATTCACTACACATGCTTTGGGGGTAGGCCTATTGTTTATTACACTACAAGGGGATCTAATCCCTAAATCATTCAAAATCAACTTTCCTTGTATAAAAAACATGGTTGTGTCTGAAGCACTTGTAGGACTTATACAAGTAATATAGTGGAATATATCTCATGCCCAATTTTATGGTGATACTAAGTTAATCATAAATCAAGTTATGAATCATTTTTAGACCAAAGATGACAAGTTGGTTCCATATAAAGACATGGTTGACGATCTTAAAAATCAAATTTCCAACATTTAGTTTGATTACATACCAAGGGATAGTAACAAAACTATAGATGCCATGGCTACTATTGGCTCATTTATTTGACTAATAGATAAAGCTAGAGTATTAGTTCTTTGTCAAAAATTTGTTAGCACTGGCTCAGGAACCTTCAATCATTGCCATGATTTGTGATATAATTGGTCCTAATTATATGTAGTACTCAGACCTTTACAACTACCTTCATGTCCAAGTTATACCACCTAAACTATCTCAAAAACAAACCAAAGCCTTCATTCATCATTCCAGTCATTATGCTTTACTTGGATCTACTCTTTACCATCATAGTTTTGATGGAACTCTACTTCATTATTTAACTTTGTTAGAGTCTGCACTAGTGTTAAGGGAAGTTCATGAAGGAATATGTGGAGCCCATTCTAGTGGGGTAGTCTTATCCAAAAATATCTTGCATACTAGTTATTATTGGCCCACAATGGATGTAAATGCCACTAAATATGTAAAGAAATGTGATAAATGTCAATGGCATGCTAATTTGATTCATTCCATAGCAAAAACTCTAAAATTGATGTTGACACCATGGATATTTTATACATGGGGACTTAACCTCATTAGGAATATTAACCTCACTTCCTCTGGTGTCCATAAACATATCCTTACTACCACTGAATATTTCACTAAGTGGGTTGAATCTATACCCCTCACGTGAATGGAAAGAAAATTTCCAAATTTATCTTCAACCATCTCATCTACCACTATGGTATCCACTCTGACATTATATCTAATAATGAAGGATCATTCAAGAACAAATTTGTAGACTAGTTATGTACTGAATACAACATCACACAATACTTTTTTATGGCATTTTACCCTCAAGGTAATGGTCAGGCTGAGGCATCTAATAAATCATTGTCAACATTCTCAAAAAGATTGTAAATGATGTTGATCATGATTGGCACCTCCAAATATTCCCTTTCCTTTGGGCATACTATACCAATCATTGCACCCCCATAAGAGCCACTCCATACTCACTTGTTTATGGTACTAAAGCCATCCCTCCCATTGAGGTTAAATTTCCTTCAATATACATATCTTTCAAGCATGTCCTGGATGATCATGACTATCAAGTAACTCACATGCAAGAGTTGGATCTACTTGATGAAAAACACATAGCCATGCTCAATGATATTTAAACATACCATAATCAACTCAAAGGCCACTATAATTAGTGTGTGAAGTATCAAACATTTGAACTTGGTGATCTTGTTCTCAAAAAAAAACCAAAAGAATACCATAGCTGAGAAGAAACATAAAGGGATATTAAAACCAAACTAGATAGGGCCTTTCATCATCACTATAGATTATGGATCAAGAGCATAAAGTCTTGCCACACTAGATGATGATGAAATTCTAGAGCCAATGAATATTATTCATCTCAAGCAGTAATATGCTTGAATGCTAAGGTGTATTATTTATAAGTACCATTTTAGTTATGCCTTTTTGTCACTATTATTCTTTGTACACATTCCATTCTTATCTATCATCTTTGCCATATCCACTTTCTACTTCTGACCTATCAACCCAATGTGTTCTAAAAACCTAGCTAATTTGACCTTGGTTTTTATCATTCATTAAATTGTTTTAGCATCAAGGTATTTAATTAGTTCATAAGTCTATTCAAGAACTTTAGATAAAGATCATATTTTGGGATAGTGTGACAAAAGTTTTGGCAGTTGCATCCTTTGTTTGTTATTCTTTCTTACCATCAGTCTTATTTCTAATTATAACCACCTTTAGGAAAATTAGTACCTTTGATCTATGTCATTGTGTCCTAGTTATAACTACCTATGGGAAAACTAGGGGAAACATTAAACCTTGATGTACCAACTTGCCACTTCTTATATGACATTGTGGCTTTATACTAACTATGCGTATTTTTTTTTGAATTGATTATTGCACTAGTTGAATTCTTCGCTGTAAGGATGGAACTATAGTGACTTGAGGTCCTACTCTAGGACTATGTAGGCAACACTTGATACTTGTTGAGGTTAGCTCAATCACCTTTTCCATATGCTCTCACCATTTTTTGAGCAACCTTAAGTTTGAACACTCTTGCCATTTTACGAGCTTGAACTCTCCAAAATAATTCCATAAACATTTTCAAAATCATTAGAAAAGAACAAAAACATTGACCACTTCTTTTCCCTAAGGATTCTAGAAACCCTTACTATGTTACAAATAAAACATTTGTCATTTAGTTTCCCCATCCTTTTTTGGCCTTTTCTATCACACACTTGTCATTTTGCAAGACCATTCCTATTATTCTATCACATCCATTCTATTTTTTTCATCAGTTATCATTTTCTTCCCATTCCTTGAGAGAAATACATTTGGCCTAAAGTTTTTTATTGGATATTACATCCATGGAACTATGTAGGCAGTGTCCACTTACCTAGTCCATATGGAGACAACTCATCCACCCCCTTCCTTTTCTTCTATTCCCCTGTTTTGTTTATTTGTTAAGTTGTCACCTATTTTATAGGGGTAATGTTCATTAGGTTTTTATTGCATTGTTTGTTTGTTTGTTTCTACTTATTTTATTTGTTTGTCTATCTATTTGTTTGTTTTGAGCACTATTACCTTAATTTAATTTATGTGTATTCACTAGGTGATTCTTTACCTACACTTACACTTAAATCCATCCATATTCATATGCTTACATTATCATCATGGTTTTTATCATTGGTTTATTATTTTCTATTGAGTATTGGATTATGAGAGTCAGTCCTCATGCATATTTTAACCAAGTCCTCATGATGTTATACCATGATGCCTACTGACATGTGCTATAAAAAACCTTAGCTTCATGAAGTCTATTCAACAATGGTGGCATCTTTTTAGCACTGACATCTTGATTCCATCCTAATCGTATCCCAAATAGAGTAATTAACCATGAAAGAATTTCAACCTTTATTAGTTTAGATGAGCATCTCCCTACTAATAGGTTGTTCCAATTCATCATTACCCTCTATGTTAAGTTATCATCATCCTTGGCCAAGTTTATCATGTTTTCCATAATCAGGGTCCAATGATTATAACTACCTATGGGTAAATCATTTCAAACCATCCCACCTACATTTCTTAATGATTATAACCACCTTTGGGAAAATATTATGTTGTTACCACTTTAATTTTTCTACCTATATAGGGGCATCCTATTATCTTGTATGTTTGTCCTAACTGGGGAAATTCCATCTTCTCAATGATTATAATCACCTTTGGGCAAATCATTGTGTTATCATATGACATTGCCACTATCGGGGTACCATGCTTATAACCACCTTTGAGAAAACCATTTTACACCATCCCACTTGTATTCTCAGTGACTTTGATTACTTTTTCAATATCATTATGTTTTCACTCCATCATCTTTCCTTTCTTTGGTCCCCTCATTTTGCTTCTTTCTTTTTAAGGGAATGTTTGCTGACATACTTGTGCCAATCATTCCCTCAAGAGCGTATCATTTAGTTAGTTTATCATCATTAAAATTTTAGGCATTTAATACCTTTTAATTACTTGAGAATATGTTATTGCACTTATAGATTACAATGCCTTCCCAAATAGGGGTAAATTGTAGACACCTAAATCTGGCCATTGACAACCTCCAATTAGGATTTTGGCTAATATCCACTCAAAAATGCACAATTTGACTTAAAAACACTAAAACATGCTAAATGATGTAAAATTGATGTATTCAAGTGCCTATTTTGGCTAGGGTATCCATAAATGGGGTAATTCAATTTATGGGCCAGCTAAGTTTGATCAGATCATTTCGAGTCAAAATGCCAATTTTATATTTCAGTGCTTTAGATTGCTCTTTCCTATAAAATATCTTACACAAGATGCATGCCTTGGTTATTTGTTTTCAGTAGCATCCTACATGGGATAAAAATTCCAATGCATCTGACATGGACTTCCAATTCCAATTTAGTCAAATTTCAGACCAATAATAAGGCATTATAATTAATTTAAGTAATTTGTACACAAAGTGCTTAAGCATGCTTAAGATCTAATTAATCCAAAGCAAGGCCTAATCAATAATTCCATGGAAACTTTTTGAATACTTATTTTTGGAAATGCATATTGAATATCTACATAATCATTTGACCTCAATTCTTGGGAAGACATATCGAGGCCATAAATGCTACAAATATCAGGATTCATGCACTCCATGCCTCTTAATTGCCCCTTTTTTCAATGTCATGATGAGGATAATTACAAAATTAATTCCAAAAATTGAATTAGTCTTCAACCACACATCTCAATATTGAGATAGATGGTTGAGGTTGATTCTAATCAAATCCAAAAATCTATAAATAAGAGGCCTCACAACATCATTTCTACGCTTTTTTGATGTAATGTTATAATGCAAAATTGGTTTAAAAAGCTTCAAGAAAATAGTGTTGTAATACAAAGTTGATTACAAGGCAATCCATGCCACAAGCCAAAGGTTCCAAGGAGAGATGGAGGTATCCAAGATTTCATTGCCAAGGACTTCATGAGCACAAGCTGAGCAAGCCACCAGTACAAAGGCATTTCGAGCATCTAAGGAAGGTGAAGGAATTATTGTGTTTTATTCCTTACTTTTTAGTTGTATTTGTCATTTGCTTTTGTTATCTAATCTCTCCCTAGTTTTTAGGCCTAGAGATGTTATGTTATTAGTATGTTTCTTTCATTTTGTAACTAACACCATACTAACCATCCTCTCTTGAGTCAAATTCCTAAATCATAAAAAGGCATAGCTAAAACGGTCCTTACAAATAATACACCTTAGAATTCAAGCATAGTACCACTTGAGATGAATAATGTTAATTAGCTCTAGAATTTTATCACTATTTGGTGTGGTAAGCAAGCCTATATGCTTCTGATCCATAATCTATAGTGATGAAAAAAGGCCCTATCTTGTTTGGTTTGAATTTCCCTTTATGTTTCTTTATGGCCATAAGCATAACATAGTTAGTTTATCATCATTACACTTGTAGGCATACAAGACCTTTTCATTCTTTGAGAAGATGTTACTATGCTTATAGCTTTCAATGCATTCACAAAGAGGGGCAAATTGTAGACACCTAAATCTATCCATTGATAATCTCTAATTAGGCTTTTGATTAAATTTCCATTCAAAATGCATAATTTGGTTTAAAAACACTAAATAATGCTAAATAATGTGAAACTAATGTATTCAAGTACTAATTTTGGCTAGGCTATCCCCAAATGGGGCAATGTAACTTATGGGCCAACTAACTTTGATCATATCATTCTGAGTCAAAATGCTAATTTTACACCTGGGTGCTCTAGATTGCTCTTTCCTATCAAATCCCTTATAAAAGATGTGTGCCCTGGTTATTTATGTTCAGTAGCATCTTAGATGGGATAATGTTTCTAATGCATCTGATATGGACTTTCGATTCTAATTCAGTCAAATTTTGGACCAATAACAAGGTATTCTGATTAAATTGAGTAATTTGTACACAAAGTGATTAAACATGCTTAAGAGCTAATTAACCCAAATCAAGGCCTAATCAATAATACTATGGAAACTTGTTGAATACTTATTTTTGGAAATAAATATTGAATATTTTCATCATCAAGTGACCTCATTTTTGGGAAGACATCTCTAGACCATAAATGCCATAAATATCAGGATTCATGCCCTCTATGCCTCTTAATTGCCCCTTTTTCCAATGTCATGATGAGGATAATTACAAAATTAATTCCAAAAATTGAATTAATCCTCAACCACACATCTCAATATTGAGATGGATGGTTGAGGTTGATTCTGATCAAATCCAAAAATCTATAAATATGAGGCCTCACAACATCATTTTTAATTTTTTTAATGCAAAGTTATAATGCCAAATTGGTTCTAAAAGCTTCAAGAAAATAGTGTTATAATTCTAAATTGATTCCAAGCCAAGCCAAGCCACAATCCAAAGGTGCCAAGGGAGATGGAGGTAGCCAAGCTTGCATTACCAAGGACATCATGAGCACAAGCTGAGCAAGCCACCACTATAAAGGCATTTAGAGTATCTAAGGAAGGTGAATATTTTTTTTTGTTTTATTCCTTACTTTTTAGTTGTGTTTGTCATTTATTTTTGTTAACTAGTCTCTCCCTAGTGTCTAGGCCTAGAGATGTTATGCTATTAGTGTTTTTTTCATTTTGTTCTCATTTTGGAACTAACACCATACTAACCATCCTCTTTTGAGTCAAATTCCTAGATCACAGTGGTCACATCTTTATGTAATTAACATTTTGAACAAGATAATTATATCGAGAATCAGAGAATAGGATCAATGTAATTATCTTATCTATAGGTTGATAATGTAAGTGTTTGGTCAAATATAAAGAATATTTAAAGAATATGATGACTAGTTCTTGAACATTATAGAAATTTTTCACACTTGTACATCTCATATATGTTTGCACATCATTTCATAAGATAATTTATTTTTCTTCTTCATGATTACACATTAAAAATACTTTTTGGCATTATACTTTATATATTTATTATTTTTTATAATTCAACACTAAAATTAAATATCATAAATTGAATTATATAATTTTCATTCCTTTAGGAATAGTATAATTCACTCTCAAATATCCTATTCCTTATAACCCTTAATTGAAACAAGGGTTAAATATTTGGTTAACCCAACCACTGAGTCTTATAGGCCAATCATAGCTTACTCAAAGCTTTTCAGCCTCCTAAGGTATTTATTTGGTGTTATTATTAAGATATGTTCTATTATTTACATACAACCTAGATGTAACATTATATTAGGTGGTGATACTATAGAACATCTTTAGTTACCCCTTGGGACACCTATAACGTCTCAAGATAATACCATGTTAAATTCTCCTAATAACGAGAGTGTAAATAATGATAATGAGGATAATCAAACAAATGAGGATAATGAAAATGAGCCATTAGATCAAAAATATGTTAAATATCTTGCATTATTTCAAGAGTGCATTCATGAAACTCCTCAAAATATCCATCAAAATATCCATAATATCCTACATATTATGTAGACACTAAAACAACTAAAATAATTGATGAAAAACATGTACATCTATTGATCATGCTATTAGAAATATGGGACATCCCCATATTCATGTCTTTCTCCCCTTGAGAAATAAATTACATATTATATCTAGTGAGGACATGGGTTATGTGTTTAAACCATTATTCTCAAAAATAAATACACTTATTTTTACCTACTCCATGGTAACCATTAATATTTTAACCTAGTTATCATTTTCATTACCTATTCCAACACAAGTGTTTGCCCTCACCGTGGTCCCTTCTTAAAATTCAAACTTAGTGGTTAAAATGTGTAATATATTTTAAAATTTATAAAAATTTTGAATGATAAAGTTACAAACATTGATAAAAATTATATGAATTCATCGCATGTTATCGATTCACAAGTTCTATTGCATATACCACTTTCAATTGAGATTTTTTTACCCCTTAAAAACTAGTTTTATTATACCCAAGTTAACACTTTATGATGAAAAGTGTGATCCTAAGAAACATATTTTATCCTTTTATGTGTAATCCCTTGATTATGCTTATAATTCAAAACTATTTACCAAATTATTTCCAATAGTATTATAGGACTATACTTAGAGATGGTTATATGATCTACCAATAAAATGAATAAGAGATTTGAAACCCCTAATCGATCAATTTTTATCACATTTTTTAATTAAAATCATTAAAAATATGTCATATGCACAAATTTATAGGATCAATCAAGGATCCAATGAACCAATTAATGAGCGTGTCTTGATATATAAGACAATGTTGGCTAAAATGACAAAACCAATGGTAGATAAAGAAATTGAAGACATTAAAAAAATTTGTTTGTTCAGCATGGTAATTAATTTTTGGTTTTCATTTATGTCAAAAAATAGTATGTTTCTCATGCATGAATTATAAATAAGTTGTGTTTGATAGTTTGGAGAGATATGGCACATTTGCAAGTCTATAAGGATAAAGAAGAAGTTGTGAGGCATCTATAGATGCCTTGGTAAAGTTTTGGTGTGTCACTTGATCATTTGGAAAGATAAACATGAATCTTATATCTTAAGAGAAGCTATACCATCACTACACATAATGAAAATATGAATGAACTAGAAAGTTTGTGAATTTAATGTAGGTATTTAGAAAGTTAATCAAGGCCAAACGTTTTCATGGAGATGTTGTCTATAGTGCCAAGAAGGTGCCTTGAAGGTTTGGAATCTTGAAGTGTTTTGTATATAAAGTTATAAACCTTAAAAAAAATTATTGTATACTATGATGGGAAAAATACCATCGAGTTTAACTACATTGAAGTCTGAGGTCAACTAGTCAGTAGATCTAATGGTGCATGTTAAATAGCAGATTGTGATCCAATGACATGTGTAAATTCAATTTGTCAAAGAATGAACATGTTTATGACATGTGTCTCAATCTCATTTATTTTATATAATATCAATATTTTGTGGGTGTTCATACAAATAGATATCGATGGTGTAGGTTGAGTCAAATGTGCAGAAGGCATGTAGAGCTTCCAAGTGGCACAATCACAGGAAATCATATCAAAGATCAACAGTGAGAATTGAAAGATAAATACTAAGCTACTTCTAAAGATATCAATGGTGTGTATTTTCAAATTTAATAGTAATAATGAGATGATTTCAAAGTTTCCAATGTTTAATCTTTGAATAGTGACCATTAGAATTTCAATATTCAAATTTCTAAGGGAAAACTAGTGCTCAGTATTTTAATAATATTTTTTTAATCTAGGACAAATTTCTTGGTGATGTAAAAATAAAAGTTGTATAGGACTTAAAATTAAATCCATATAACCTATTTATAATATTTTAATGTCTATATATTGAAACATATTGATCTCCAAAGTTGACTTTGTGTTTGACCATGTGTTGCATGTGACCCGAGAAGAATAATTGAGTTGGTTTTGATAGTATCTTGATGTTTCAAGATCATATAAATATTAAAGAGAGTTATATACTCCTGAAAAATATTTTTATGGATTTTTTAGGTTTTATCAATCCATATTTCGTGTGAACAAAGGTCTAAATGATTGACTAAGTTTATTGAATGATCTGGTAGTTTGAGTGACTATTTTATAGACACAAGTTGAAGGTCTTATGAGTAGAATTAAAGAAGAAAATAAGTATGGAGTTATTTTATAATTATCTAAATATTATGATAAAGGATTTTTTTAATTATATACCCTTGATCAGCTATAAAATGTCAAAATAAATTGACTATATTTCGACTATATGTAGCTAGTCTGAGTGGTCATTATGAGAGAGTTGATTTGAGTGATTAGAACCTATGTTAAAGTTTATAAATAATATGGAGGTATATCTAAGGTCATAAATCATTAGCCTATGTGACCTTATCATATGTATCTGAAATATTTGAGTAGTTTTTTTATAAGTTTGAGACTATGTTTTCTATGTATAAAGACTTGAAGAGGAAGGAAAACTAAATGGTAGGTTCAAGGTGTGAGTTTGTGTTCTAAGTGGAATGGAACCATATAAGAGTAATAAATGGTATATTTTAAATAGGTTTGATATGTTCAAATATTTGGTAAAGGATGAAGGTTGGCCAAGTAGTTTCACATGTAACATGTGAGTATGAATTCCTAATTATTTTAGGTCTCACCAAGACCTAATGGTGGTTTAGGTATAATGAGGTAATGATCAAACTATGAAGACTGTGGTTCTCACATATAACAAGTGTAAGTACCTATGTTAAATTTGGTTTAAATATATTAAGTATATTAGCTAACCAAGATGGGTTAAAGGAAGAGAGTGCTATAAATACAAGGCATAATTAGACTAATTATGCTAGTTATGTGAGTGAGGATTGAAGTGAAGAAAATTTGAAAGAGAAGGTAAAAGTCAGTGAATATTTCATATAGTAAAGAGGATTAGTCATGTTGATATGAGCAAGTTATTATAGGTGGATATATAGATCATTAGACCTAATGAGCCTAGAAGAAGCTGATTAAGTGAGTAAGCCCTTGAGACTATTTGGGAGAAAGAGTGAAGGTGAAGAGTGAAAAAATAGTGGTAATCATTAGTTGAAGTGTATAAATAATTTTTCAAGATGATCTATTTAGGTAGCTGAGTGGGTGCTTGGTTAACTAGGGGGTTATTTCTTACTTGCAATATAAATCTTGTTAAAGGTCTAGTTGTAGTGGGTGATCAAGTAGACACAATAAGTATCTCTTTATGGGATTAGTGTCTCACTAAACTAAGGGATGGGTGTTACGTGATCAATTAGTTTTGGTCTAAATGTTAGATATTATTTTATAGGATTGTAGTCCATCTTATAAGGTTTAGTGGGTTTTATCTCTGAAGAGAGTTTCCCACATATATGATGTCTTCATGTGATGTATGCTTTGAATGTATGTGATTTCATGTTTATGTTTCTTGATCTAGTTGATGTATGTTTAATTTTTAAGATTTGGGAATTGAATTAGATTAACTTGCATCACTGATTTACCCCTCCCCCCATTCTTAGTGAGTGTACCTTTAATAATTGGTATTATAGTAGAACCTTATGTACAATTTTAACCAATTAAAGGTGATCCAAGGTACAACTATGGCTAATAAATTGAGCAAAAAAAATCTTGAGTTGAGATAAATGGTCAATAGTCTTGAAGAATAAATTATTCATATTGAGATTGGGAAGGGTATTTCTAATTCCAAGGATGTTGAACATGAGATGAGTCTTGAAGAGATTAATTAATAGATCATGAAACATAGTGAAAAGATAAGTCATCTTCAAACCATGTTTGAGAGATTAAGTGAAATATCCAAAGAAGATAAGGTCACCATTTAGGATCTTGAAGATCAATTTAGGGTTATAAAGACTAATATGAGTTCAAAAGAGGAAGAATGTAGTCATCTTAAAACTTAGTTAGAAGAGACAAATGCCAAGTTGAGTTCAAACCAAGGTGAGCATGATGAGTTGAAGTCTAATATTGATTCTATAAAGATCATGGAAGAACAAGAATGTAGAATGATGACATGCATAAAGAAGCTAAGAGGGATAAAGAGACTATCTAAGCTCTTAAAATTTAGTTAGAGGCTAAAATTTCAAGTATGAGAGATAAAGAGGATGAGAGCATTCAATTAAAAACTAATTTAGATTCATTAAAGGATGAGCATGAGTAATTCATTATGAAGGTAAAAAAGATTGAGAAAGACCAAGAAAGGTCATCTCAATACAATAAGTATGTAAGCACCAAGATCGATAATAAAATATCCATTAGGTAACAAAGTACCATGAGGTATGAAAAATATTTTAATGGTCATTGTTACGCTTGTCACAAGTTTGGTCATAAGGCAAGAAACTATAGAAGGAAGAGTAGTTGGGTAGCTAGAGGTATGGATAATATAGTCTACTATAATTATCAAGACATGGGATATATTACTAAATTTTGGCCCAAAATGCATGGGAAAAGACTAACCCCAATATGGAGACCTAAGATAGTCAAGCTTGAACATAATGAACCTAAGAGAGAAGATGGTATGTTTGCAAAGATTCATAATATTCATAAAGAAGGTATGAATAATGCTATTTGTTTTAGTTGTCATCAAGTTGCTCATATTCAAAGATTTTGTACAATCAAGCTCTCAAACCATAAGAAGGAACATGGACATCCTAGTGATCTCATGAAAGGTCAATCCTTGGTATAGAATCCTACGGAAGTGAAAACCAAGATAACTAATTTAGTTGAGATAAAAGATCAAGTTTGACTACTTGCTAAAGTAAAAGAGGAATTAGATATGAAGAAGGTTCAAGAATGAAAAGAGAATGTATCATCTATCTAGATAAAAAAAGAGAATCAAAAGTCAGTTCAAGTCAAGCTCAAGGAAAAGACCAAAGTGATATTTGATGCTTGTTTTAAGGTATGTATGAATATAAGAGAACATCCTACTATTGTTGAGCAAGTTTCATGAAAATAACATCAATTTTAAATGCCTAGTGATGAGGTCCTCTCTTCATATGAAAATGCATGTCATGAATATATATTATCTCCATGTATTGTCAATTCATTCATAAAATAAAAGGAGAATATTGTAGTCGATGAAAAAGTTACTTCTCTTAAGCCTAAGAAGAAGAATAATAAATATTAGTATCAAATGACCAAGGAGGAGAAGGAATATGAGGAGTTATGGGTAATTCTTAGCTTCATATTGTTCCAGGACATTGAGGGTTAGGATGTCTCTATCTAGGTTTCAAAGAGACACTTGATAAGTAAGAGGAAGCATGGTGGATACCAGTTAAGCTTTGTTTGATGTTTCAATACAACAATATCATTTTAAGATGTGCATAATGTGAGGGGGGTCATATGTGAGATGCTCTAGTCATGGTTAAGATATGAATAAGTATACTATAGATGTGAACTCAAGCATGTTGATATGATGACTTGATCAAACCAAGTGAGGTTTTTTGACAAGGTCTTGAATCTTCATACATGAGCAAAGAGAGATTATGAGTTATGTAGGTAGATAGGTTTAAGGATCATATAATCCCAATTTAAAATTAGAGTATGATTTTAGAATAGATGATGTGAGATGGAGCATGATGTTAAGGGGATATTTCTAAGATATGTGAGCAGTTTATCAAGTCCAAAGTTTAAAAAAGTCCAATTTCAAATTGGTGATATGATTGAAAATATGTAAGTATCCTAAGCATATTAATATCATTTGAATGCATACATAATGTTGAGGAATGATTTATATCATGTTAAGGAAGAAACCCTTTGTCATTAATGTCAAAGGGGGAAAAAGATCAGAATAAAGAAGTACAAATGAGAATAAGTCATTTTGAGGGTGTTTTGCCATCAATGAAAAAGGGGGAGATTGTTGAATATGGTCATTGATGTTAGGTTTTCATTGATTTCAAAGAAAGTAAATGGTTATAGTGTATGAATGATAAAGAAGTTGTGTTTGATAGCTTGGAGATATATGGCACATTTGTAGGTATATAATGACAAAGAAGTTATGAGGCATCTATAGATGTCTTGGTGAAGTTCTATTGTGTCACTTGATCATTTGGAAAAATAAAAATGCATCTTATATCTTAAGAGAATATAGACCATCATTACACATCATGCATATATGAATGAACTAACAAGTTTGTGCATTTAATGCAAGTACTCAAAAAGTCAACTAAGGTCAAAGGTTTTTATGGAGATGTTGTTTATATTACCAAGAAGGTACCTTGAATATTTAGAATCTTGAAGTGTTTTATAGCTCAAGTTATAAACCTTCAAAGTTTCTCTTGAAAACTATGATGGGTTAGAGACCATCAAGTTTAACTACATTGAAGTATGAGGTCAACTCATCAGTAGATCTAATAGTGTATGTTAAATCATAGATTGTGATCCAATGGGGTGCATAAAGACAATTTGTGAAAGAATGAATTCACTTTTGACATGTGTCTAAATATAATTGATTTGATATAATATCAGTGGCTCATGGGTGTTCATATAGATAGAGATTGATTTTGTGAGTTGAGTCAAAGAGTCAAATGTGTAGAAAGCACATAGAGCTGCCAAGTGGCACAATTGAGGGAGCTCAAATCAAATATCAATAATGAAAATTATAAGACAAAGACTAGGATATTTATGAAGATATAGATTGTGTTTATTAGTTAAATTTTTCTAGGAATCATGATATTAAGTCAAAATATATGATGTTTAATCTTTAAATAGTGACTATTGGAATGAGTATTTAAATTTCTGAGGGAAAACCAATGCTTAGTATTTGAGACATATCTTTTGATCCAATATGAATTTAATGGTGATGTAAAAATAAAATTTACATATGAATTTAAGATGAATCTAGAGAACCTAGTTATAAGTTTTGAATGTCTATAAAATCAAATATATTGAGCTCCAAAGTTTGCTATGTGTTTGACCATATTCTACAAGTGACTCAAGAAGAATAATTGAGTTATTTTTTATAGTATCTTGTTGTTTCAAGATGATATAACTATTGGAGAGTGTTATAAAATAAATTAATACTATTTTTATGGATTATGGAGGTTTTATCAATCCATATTTAGTGTGAACAAAGGTTTAGATGATTGTCTATGTTTATTGAATGCTCTGGCAGTTTGAGTGACCATCTTGCAGAGGCAAGTTGAAGATGTTTTGAGAAAAATTGAAGAATAAAATAAGTATGTATATTTTATGTAGGTATCTAAGGCTTATGATAAATATTTTTTTATCATTATATTCCCTTGATTAGATATAAAGAGTCAAAATAGATTGATTGTATTTTGACTATATGTGACCAGTTTGAATAGTATTATGAGAGAGTTGATTTGAGTGCTTAGAACATATGTTTAAATGTCTAAAGCACATGGAGGTGTATTATATGTCTTAATTAATTCACAAATGTTATATAATGTTATGGATATGTGAAATATTTGAGTATTTTCTTCATAAGTTTGAGAATGTGTTTTTTGTTTATGAAGACCTGAAGAGCAAGGAGATTTAATTGGTAGGTTCAAGGTGTAAGTTGGTGTTCCAAGTGGCATAGAACCACATATGAGTAATTAAATGTATATTATAAATATTTTTTATATGTTCAAATCTTTTTTAAATATTTAATATTGTCTAAGTGGTCTCACATGTAACGTGTGAGTATGAAAGCCTAATTATTTTAGGTCTCACCAAGACCTAATGGTGGTTTGGGGATAATGAGGTAATGAACAACCTATGAAGAGTATGGTTCTCAAATGTAAAATGTGTATATACATATGTTAAATTTATTTAAAATTTTTAAAGCATCTTTGATGACCAAGATGGGTTAAAGGAAGAGAGTGGTATAAATATAAGGCATAATTAGACTAATTATGCTAGTTGTGTGAGTGAGGATTCAAGCAAAGTAGAGAACATTTAAAAGAGAAGGTACATGTTATTGAGGACCATAATAGATAGAATAATATTATTCTTGTTGGTTTTATAAATCTATTTTAGGTGGATACATAGGTCATTGGACTTAATGAGCCCAGAAGAGGCAAATTAAGTGAGCCCTTGAGACTATTTCGGTGAAAGAGGGAAGGTGAAGAGTGAAAAAAAAGGTGGTCATAATTATTTGAAGAGTATAAATAGGTCTCAAATATGATATATTAATGTATTTTATTAGGTTCTTGGTTTCTTATGGGATTATTTCATCCTGACAAGATAAAGCCTGCTAAAGGTCTATTTGTAGTGGATGTTCAACTACACAGGGGCAGTAGCTCCTTATGGGATTGGTGTCTCAATAAACTAAGGGATGGGTGTTACTTGATAAATTGTTGATGGTATAAATGTTGGATCTTATTTTATAGGACTTTTTGAGGTCAACATACCCCCATTTGTAAAAATTGTGACCGTAAAGATATTTTGAAGCTTAACCTTGTAAGCATGACCTATTTTGTATATTATTAGAATTTGAAGATCATACACTCTGTGAAAGTTGGTTACTGAGTTTTGTTTAAAACTTACCTAACATTGCCAATTATATTTATTCATATCTTTAACTTGAAAGTTTCATGGATCCCTTGCTGATAGATTCATGTTTTAAAACCTTGGCATAAACCCTTAGTTCAAATTCAAATTTGGTTAGAACATTTGGTGGGAATAGTTTAAATATGTTTTGGACTTAAGCCTAATTTTTATGTTGAGGCTTGGGAATATTTTTCAACATGACCAAATCTTAAATTAAAAATTATGCTTGGTCCACTTTTATTTTCCCCTTTGTTCCTTTTTAATCTATAATTAAGTCTAATATTATGCTATTTCGGTCCATTTGTCAACATCTTAGCCTAAAGTTTTAATAATAAGGCCCCATCATATTTATTAACATGAACAAGACCTTAATATAAACAATTTAACCTAAGTTTTTGTTTAGTTTTGAGTTCTAAATTAATTTCCTTGTCTTTATAGATCTAACAACCTATGCTTCATCATGGGGCATGATTGAATAGAGTGAGGAAGGCCCGGGTCTTAACTTAAAAAACATGTAACTCATAAGATCCAATGATCCATGCTTCCATGTGGCAGATGACATGAAAAAATACCAATTAATTTCAATACTTAGTCCTTTAGACCAAACCTATTTAAGGACTCATATCACAATAAATGGTGATTGCTTCATCATTATTTGAAGATTAGATAAAGTGAATACATCATTTAAAATTCAAAAGCTTAGGAGCTTTATATAATTTACACATGACACCCCCACATTTAAAGATTAAAAGAAAAGGGGCTCACATGTCAAAAGGGACCAATCATAAAAAAACTCTTGAATCATGATGGGATGGCTCTCACTTCATCATGATTCTTGATCCAATGGAAAAAATTGAGTTTGAGATCCCAGGAGGCCCTAGGGAGGTGCCAAGAGGAATTTTCACATTGGGACATATTAATTTGATGAGATTAAATTTGACATGTGTTAAATCATCATCTAATGCCTAAAAGGATGTATTTGATGTTTGTGTGACCATAAAATTTAAGCCCATAATAGCTAAGAATCATAAGCCTAAATTTGACATTCATGTGACCATCATTTGGCATTCATGAGGGTGTATTTGATACCCACGAGATCATCAAATTTAAGCTAATGAATTATTTTTCTCAAGACTAAGATAGATTCCAAAATATTTCTAAAAGGCCTATAAATTACTTTCTAGATGACTAAAAACCTTTGAGGGATGTTAAAACACTAGAAATATTTGAACTACAAATGTTGAAATGGTTTTTATAAGTCTAAATATTTGTAGAAATGGATTTATTCTAAGCCTATACCCTAAGGTCCCCATTGTATTTGTTTGAATTCCATGAAACTTAGGTTGGATACTTATATTAAGTCTTATTTTAAAAGAGTCTTTGTGACATGAAACTTATCCCAAATGCTTTTAACCGAAGGTTTTATTGTGTTTATTGAATCAATAAATCTCTATGTCAAAAGTTGGCACTTGATAATTATATTATTCTGACCCCTTTAGACATGTTATAAGAGATTAACATTATTATTTTATCCCAAAGTATATGTTTTGTTTATTAAACACAATGTAAACTTTGGCCTAAAATATTTATCCATGGTCCCCTTTATATAAACTTAGGCATAAAAACCTTAGCCTAAGGTTTATTTCATGTTTAATAAACATATAATAAACCTTAGCCTAAGATGTTTAAGCCTAATTTAAAATCTAAGCCCTTTTGATCTAAAACATAGTGTAAAATGTTTTAACCTAAGTCTATTTATATGAAATAGACTTAGGTAAAAACATTTTAGCCTAAGTTCCTTTTTATGATTATGCACTAAGTTAAACCCTATGTATTTTTGTAGATCTTATGACTTGCACTTAATTATAGAAGGATGATCTAATAGCTTGAGGGTGCCAATGAATTTTCAATGAAGTTCTAAGAGCTTATAGGTTTAATGCATGTAAAATGTGTGTTTAACAAAAAACTAACAAAGCTGCTAGATCTCGAGAAGCTTGTAGAGGTGCCAAGTGGCACAACCATGGGAGTCAGTACAAAGGGAACCAATAACAAGAAAGAGCCTAGATAATAATTTATGGCCCATACTTATCCAAGGATCTTGATCTAATGATTAAAAATAAAAGGGCATTTTTAAATGCAAATGGCTAGCAATTCAAGGTATTTATGAAAAATGTCACAAAAGGTTCCAAATCAATGCCACATAAGCACCACAAAACCAAAAAGAGATAAAATAAGAGATCTTGGGTGCCTAAGAGTGAAAACATGTAGATTCAAATGTACAAATCAAATTTGAATCACATATGATCTAAACTCCAATTAATCTACCACCATTAATGCTTCAAAGCCCTAAACTTGCACAAAAGGACCATAATTAAACTTAGATTGATTATAGATAATTTAGGATAAGTTCAATTGTGTTTTGAGTATGAAAAATATAACTAGTGACCATTTGAAATCTAGTTGTGAAAATTTTATAAGCATAAAATCCATGATAACTTAGAGGTAGCAATTGAGACATGAGAAGGAGCTGTACATGTCTATAAACAATAAAGAAAGGATTTTTAAAGATATTGAGCTAGATGTTGCAGCCCTAAATAATGGTAATAATAATTGGTATGAGATATTCTATACCACAGAAGAAATGAAGCCCATAACCAAAGAATAAAAAAACATTTCCATACTTAATAGGAGATACTATGACTTAGTCGTAGTTGAAATGGTCAACCTCCACCATGTTGCTGCCAGACTAGAGGTACTTCATTGCATTGACCCCCTTATTCCAATTTTTATTGAATGTATAATTGATAATGATTGTATTATCCATGAGGAAATCTCTAAAATATTTTCTTACATTTCCCCACTATCCTTTGAGAAGTACTACAAGCTTCTAAAACCCCATGTGGACCTACCCACAATCAAAGGATGGACTAATGAGAATGACCTAGATACCATCTTCAAGCCATGGTTGCTCTAAGGGAAACATGTACTATGGGAATTTGAGGGAATAATCCCAATTGTCTATTTTATGGAGGGAATTAGGGTAATCATGACCCTATTAAATATAATATCTAGAGCCCCTATAACTATGTATGTAAATAAAAGTTGGGTATCTTATGTCCACTTTATGGTAGATAAAGAGCTAGTTCCTCTAATAGTGGATATGATTAGTGTTTTCCTAGGGAAACAATTTACTACCATTAAGAGGAAGACAAGAAATCAAATTTTAATGATGTTTTATCTGTTAGATGATGTGATAGCTTTTACAAGGGTCCCAAACATAAAAAACTAGTCTCTAAAGGATAGAACCATAATTTCCCACCACTACTCAAAATTTCACATCTTCAAGTATAGACACCACATGAAATTCATCTATGACTATGTCTATCCTACATTGGTTTAATCCATCATAGGAATTCCCAAGCCCATGATTCACCCTTTGATCAAGAATTATGTGAAGCTAACATGAGATATCTAGTTTTACCCATATTGCACTTTGAGGGAATTCTAACCCAACTATACAAGTTGCCTATCTACATTCCTCTCAAGCTAACAGAATAAGAAATTACATTTCAACTCTTTTATGGTGTTGATGCGATCTATAAGGAGAAAAGGAAAGGTCTCCTCTATCCCTTTCCTTAGATAATTAGAATAATAATGCTACAAGATTGGAAGTAGGTGGATACCATGTCCAGGCATAGGGACTCTTTTGTGTTTCAATTGGATGATCTCAGGTAGTGGGACCCCAATAATGTGGTGGGACCCCATTTAAAGAGTAAGTAGCTACCTAAGTCAATCTATGAGCACCAATTGGGCCCTCATGACACCCTATACATAAAGGCCAACAATTTTGAAGAAGTGCTAGCTAGATTCAAGAAAACTAACCTCAATCTTATGCATAGGTTAACTAGTGATGAAAAGATAGTGGACATATGGAAAATGCATCCCCTTCAATACCATTTGTTGCCTAGACCTTCTAGGCCACATCAGGAATAACCCTAGTTGGAAGTAGCACAAACCCCAACATAAATTATCTAGGGCAGTAGTAAAGAAGATTTTAAGGAGAGACTTGATGATGGACCTTCATCCTTAGCTCCACCTTAGACACCACCATCCCCAATCTATCACCTAGATATGATTACCCTTGATCTTAATGAAATAGTAGATGATGCCCTCAAGGTCCTTACTAAAGGATATGGCTCTAGAGGAGGAGAAGAAGAAGAGTAGGTTGAAGAAGCTCAAGATCAAGTAGAGGGAGTTGAGTAAGAAGATAAAGGGAAGGAAGTTGTCTTAGACCTAGTCCTAGTGACACAACCAAAGAAAAGAAAAGTAGAACTAGAAATTGTCCATAGTAGACAAAAGAGGTGAAAGTTGACTCTCACTCATCCCATAAGTGAAATAAACTTATTTAGTGAGGTGTTACCCATTCATAGACCAATCATCTCTAATTGGTTTGTGTATGGAAATTTATATAAGATTCCTTCCTACTCACACTCTTGGGGTTTGACCCAATCCATTAGTGTTGATGTGCATGAAGAAATGAATCCATAGATAAGGGATTTAATGAAAGAACAAGAAGATAATAAAAATAACTACTAAAAGGCCATATGAGAAAAATATGGATGTTTTAGAAGCATCAAGAATCACAAATATAGAGGTCCCATAACCTCAAAAGTTCACATATTTATCTACCACCATGCAATTCAATCCAGAGATAGTTGTATTAGAAAGGGTAAAAAAAAGAAAGGCCATGGTGGGGATAGAGGAATTCACATTCAAAAAAGTTGAAACTTTTATAGTTTTAATTCCAGTTGAAGGATAATATCCTAGTGAACAACCCATCCATGAGGAAGATATTGAAATCCTATCAGAGGCTCACTTTGACCAAGTCAGAGCTAACATTGGGGGCATGAAATAAAGGATTCAAATTTTGGAAAAGAAAAAAAGATAAATTAGAGACCCATTCCATTTTATCAGTGCCTAAGTCTATAATAAACATGTTTTAAGCATCATTCTTTGATATGTTTGATTCATTGAAATCAATAAAGTTGAGGCAAAATGTATTAAGCCAAGAAAGTGAGGTGGTTAAGGGATTAATAACATAGTGGTAGGAGGAAGAGACCAAGATAAGGTATCTAAATAGCATTTTGATTAGGGATATAATCCATAAATTCAAAACCATCAACCTAGCTAACATAAATGTTGTATTGGGGATAGTGGTGGACAAGATCAAGACTCTAAGTGTGTGGATAAAGAATTTAGATCGACTCTTAGTTGATGATAGGGAATTGATTACTAGAATTAAATATTTCCTTGTCATCATGTTGACAAGTCATACCAAGACTATAGCCCTAGGAATTATTGATGATGTAGGGTACAAACATAAAGTAAATTTAGTGATGCAAGAGGTAAAGGGCAAAAGACAGGGTCAATCATGTAGTGATAACCATAGGATTTTGGGCATGATATTCACAGTTGAAGGAAAAATTATAGAAGATAAGAGAATAAAAGAAGCTATTGATAGAGATGATAGGGAACTTTATGACTTAGTGGATTATAAAGTTGTCTAGCTTTTGAAGCCCACTGTAGATTTGGAGCTGGTAAAAAAACAACATTAAAAGCCTATGGAACTTCTTCAAGAACAATAAGGAGCCCTTCGATAATGGGCCCACTAGCTAATTAATATTTCTCTTTGTAAAACATTATAATATTTGAAATAGGGAATATTATTTTGTAAGTCATATGATAGTCTTTTATCATATTTACTCTAGGTCATCCTAGTGTAGAAAAGTAAATGTATTCTAGAACTTTCTAAAAAAGGATACATGTCCTTATATTTTGTACATTTTGTATCTTGTAGTTGACTAGTATATTGCTTGATATTTATATAAAAGGCATTCATTACCATCTTGTAAAGAGAGGTATTTTTGAGAAAATTTATATACTTTTGAGCAATTAATACTATCAAGGAATTCTACAAAGATTGTCCAAAATTATCATATCAATTTTTAATGTAGCTTTCTCTCAATTGTTGGTTCTAAATCTTAAATTTGAATAGTTTTTCTAAATTTTGAATCTACATTTATGATATAGGGTTTCTAATTTATGTCTATGCTAAATTGATTTAATGATCTTGAATTTTATTCATTTCATTTATTTTGTATTCAAATGTGCTTATGCTATTTGAGTTTAGTAACAATTCTTTAAAACAAAATCTAGTTCTTACTTATATGAGTTCATATTATCCTTAGAAATTGTCCTACTATGTGGTGAAATATGAGATTATGCTACTTTGAACCATATATTGGTTAAATACAGGTTCAGTTATAATTAAAACTTTGCCATGAGATTTGAGTTAATGATCAATAATAACTTATTTTCTTTTTGCCTTACTCTTCCCATTTGCTTCTTTTTTAACTATATCACTATAGCTTAAATTTCATTATAAATATCCATTTAGATTAGTTTGTAGCCTGATTTTTTTATCATAATTCACTAAGTATTCATATAAGATACTTGAAATTTATGAAGAATTAGACCATGATGGCTCCCAATGATCAATTAATATAAATTTGTGGGGACAATTAAACATTGATTTACCACTATTTGACCATAGGTAATATTAAGTTACCACAAACTACTACTCCTATTATAGATTCTTAAAATTCTAAAATGAGAAGTGTTCTAGAAAACTAAGGATATCTTTGGTACACATAGAGGCATTAATAGGTCCCACTAGCACTAGAAGGAGAGCCAATCTCCATGAATTGGTTGGATATTTGCTTCTCTTAGTCTATTCTGATCTAATATTGGCTATATAATTGTGCTTTCAAGTAATCCTTTACTTTGAAGTGTAAATATCATTTATCTTTATAGTCTTTGACTTATCTTTGTGCTTTCTTAGACAAAGATCACAATGCTTCGAGGTTTGATGATTGTTTTTGGTAAATTTGGCTTAAGACTTGAGAATTCATGGTATTTGAGGTTAGGATAAATTTTTTTTATTAAAATTTGGCATATATTTCATATATATAAGTTTATTTTAGTTTATACTTATCAATATAGATCATATTTGCATAATTAGACACATCTTTGAGCTAGTTTAGTCAAAGTATTACATCCTTTTTTATTCTCTATACAATATTTGAAAAATAAGCTTAATGCATAGGTTAAATCCTTTTTATTTATAAATATTAACTTGATACATCATATTTCAAAAAGGATATTCAATCTTCAAGCTAGAATTGCCAAGGATTTGAACTAGATCACACTCAGAGACAAGGGAACCCTTACTTAAACTTGAGGTTCATAGAAGAGCTAGGCATGATAAAGGTAGACATAGGAGATCCAAATATTTTCCAAATTCACTTATTTAAGGTACATTTTCTTTAAACCTTCATTTAGGTATGAACTGGTTGGGAGAATCTTCAATTAATTTACCAAGTGTCGTACATGATCTCCCACGTAACCCTAACAAGTATTTGCCTACATTTAGTCCAATTGGTATAGTGAATGTTGAAGAGCACATAAAGTATTTTAAAGCTAATTTTAGGTTTCTTAATGTTGTGAATGAAGATGTAACATGTAGTTTGTTCCAATTTAATTTTTTTGATGCTACTTATGAATGGTTTTTAAACTTGCCTGACAATTATATTAGTAGCTGGGATGGTTTCACTAATGTCTTCATCGACTAGTTTGGTAAGATTATTAGTCCATTTGTCATTTATCACCAATTCATGACCATTATAAGGGATGAGATAAAGCCCATAAATTCCTTTAATTCTAGGTTTTATAAAATGTATAGTAGGACCATAGAACCTTATAAATATGATGATCTTTTAGCCCTAGAAATCTACAAAGATGTAGTGGATCCCATGACCTCTATAATTTTGAAGAGATATATTCCATCTATAACTTCATTAGCCAAGGCTTATTCTAAATCAATGATCAAATGCATCCCTAGTGACAAATGACCTACTCAATCTTAAATATTAACCCACATATGCCCATTCTGAACATCTTCCTCAATAATAACCAAAATATTCCATCCTTGAACCAACTCCCAAATCTAAATCAATTTCCCTTAAGTTATGTTTCTCCAAATTATAACTTAGGATTATTGAATCATCCTACTAATGGATTTAATGCAAATGATCAAAGAGATTTAATACCATCTACTAACAATAATGAAGTACACAATTCTGAAACTCCCAAGAATGAGAACATGTCTATCTTAAAAATGGTCCAAAAATTAAGCGCTAATTTCCTTTAATTGCAAAAACAAGTAGGCAATAGTGGGGAAAACTCTGGTAGGAACTTCTCATTTCAAAGGTTTAATAGGCCAAACAAAAAGTTTTAGAATGATAGTTTCCATAATATCAAGGCTAATGAACCATTTTATAGTAGTAAGACTATGGACATTAATCTTATTGATATTGAATTACCTGATTATTATAGAGTGCATTATATAATCAAGCATGGAAATATTGATTGTATAGAGTTTTGAAAATATTTTGAAGCTTTCCAAGAGGAGTTGGATAAATTTTAAGTGGTCCTTAATAAGGATAATGGTGTAGGTAATTCTGGATGTAAATCTTTTGATCAATCCTTTATGGCGTAGACCTTTGATTTCCCCTTTCAAGAGGAGAATGAGCTTAATGATATTCCTAAAGAGATCCATGCCTTTCAAAAATTCTTGAAGAAGACTTATCCCTTAAGGAATAGAGAGTAGATCTAGCCCTTGAATACCTTAATTCCTCCAAATAACTTTGGAACTCCTCTAGATACTTCTTTAGGCAATAATCTAGAGCAACCTAAAAGGAGTACCTCTAAGCCCAACATTGATATTCCTAGTTCTTCTAATAAAATTGGACACAATATTGTTGAAGATATGAATAAGATAAATGATAACATCACCTTGCATGAACTAACATATAATATAGAAAAAATGGACCTCTTTATATAATCATTGTTAAAGAAGTCTAACAAAACACCTAGGGCTAACCATGCTAATGTGACTGTGCACAAAGCTAAGGTAGAGTCTCATCCCTCTATTCATTGTTAGGATGTTCAATAAGAATTTACACAATTATTTATTGGACTCTAGTACCTCTACCAATATCATGCCAGAAGGTATTTGAAAATAGCTTGGGTTGACCTCTATTAAGTCTGATAGAGTTGTAAATTAGTTAGACAAATATAGAGTTAAGGTAATTAGGGAACTTTTAAATGTCTATATGCAATTATCTTTTGAGCCTAGGGTGTAATATTTTATTGATATTTAAGTTATTGATATTCAATTTGTTTATATTCCTAATGTTTATGGGATATTATTGAGTAGGGAATTGACCAATGCATTGAATGGTTACAAGTCCGCAAATTACTCACATTTGTGGCTACCTTGGAAGGGATTGCCAAACCAAATTAGGGTTGAAAGGGAACCAAGGATGAATCACATGATCATTGAGTATAATGCTATGAATGAAAGGGTTAACATAATTGACTTAAACTTAGGGGTTTTCACAATAAAGGCTACAAAGGTATGTGATCATAAAAGTAATTATATTTTTCCTATACTGTGAAAGTTACATTTTGATGGTTTTAGGTGTAAGACTAGATTTGGAGTTAGTGTTGTCCTAACTGATCTTGTTGTCAGGAAATACTATGTTTCTTATAGGATCCAATTCCCTTACACTAATAAACGTTTTGAGTATGAATCCCTTATCCTAGGTTTGTAATTTGATATAAAGAATAAGGTCAAATAACTACTAGTCTATGATGAATTAGAACTAGTGGTTAATCAAGTGAGAATCAAATATCAATGCAAGATCTCAAATCTTAAGAGGTATAAGTTCAAGGTTTAGGATATAATTGAGTCCTTTGATGCTTTTATAATTATTTCCATTCCAAGAGAAGATAACCAAGCTATTGATGAGTTGGAATTTACTATAGCCAACCTCATGCCCAACCAAGATTATTCCAACTTCAACATTAAGTTGATCCCATGTCCTTTTGTGCCTGATAATGTTAATCATTTTAAATTATTCAATGATGATCAATATATATTACATTTCATGACCAAATCTAGAGCATTTGATGCTCATATTATTGATGGTACTGATGAAAATACATCTAAGGGCGACCAATTTGATGGTAAAGTCATTTAATTAAATGACAATAAGATCCCTAAGGGGATGATTGATTTATAGAGACTATTTAATTAGGACAAGCTATCTAAGGTTTCTAATATTTCCAAGGTAAGTGTGAAAGACTATAATATAATGGACCTTAGCCCCCAAGATCAACCCCAACTGGTCAACATGGTAAAATCCTGCACCAACATTGAGAACAAGAAGGCCAAGTAATTAATGACTAGTTATAAAGATGTCATAACATAGTCTTATGATGACTTAAAGATGTTTGATCCAAGGGTCATCACCCATAATATACCCCTTAAAAAATTTGTAATCCCTTTAGGTAAAAGCAAAGGCCAATGAATCGTATCCTAGAACTAATGATCTTTAAAGAGGTCAAGAGATTACTATATGCTAGAATTACGTTTCCCATCATGCATTCTACCTAGGTGGCTAATTTGGTGCCAGTTAGGAAGAATAATAGTGATATTATACTATGCATTGACTTAAAAAATTTAAACAAAGCATCTTAAATGGATAACTATCTTTTACCTTCTCTTAACTAGGTGATTAAATTTATTTCAAGTTTAGCTATGATGTCTTTATTGATGGATTTTTTGGTTACAATCAAGTGTTGGTTGATAGATAAGACATGATGAAAACAATGTTCATAACAAAGTGGGGGACCTTTGCTTGAAAAAGGATGCCTTTTGAATTAATAAATATAATAGCTACTTTTCAAAGGGCCATGGACCATACCTTCTAAGGCCTGATAGGTAAATGCATCATTATATATATGGATGATCTAATAGGTTTTTATAAAAATATATAAATTCACTTTATTCACTTACAATAAGTTTTTGAGAAATGTAGAAGTATGAAATCTCATTAAACCCAAATAAAAGTATATTTTGTGTTACTAAAGGCAAATTATTGGGTCATGTCATAACTAAAGATGGGATCTCTATAGATCCTAAAAAAGTAGACGTTATATCTAAGATAGATCCTCCAAATAGTATAAAAGAGTTTAAGTCATTCTTTGGTAAGATAAATTTTGTAAGAAAGTTCATTTATAGCATTGCAGAGATTGTCAAGCCATTAAATGAGATGATGAAGAAGGATGCCAAGTTCACTTGAAATAAAGAGTCTAGGAAGGCATTCAATGATATCAAGGAAGCCATTAGCCAAAATCCAATCCTGATAAGTCCTTACTTTTCAAGGGATTTCTATCTCTACTCTTTTGCATCTGACCATACTATGGCTATAGTTTTAACTCAGACAGTTAATGGATGTGTTTATGGGTACCAACTTAAAAAATGCTAAATTAAACTATTCACTAATTGATAAGTAGGCATATGCATTAGTTAAGGTAGTAAATAAATTTAATCACTATATCCTTAGAAATAAGTTGCATGTTATTTTACTTGACCCTACCACAAAGCTTATGTTGAGATAGAATAAGCCAGGAGAACATAGAGGTAAATGGATGCCAAATTTGTATGAATATGACATAGAAATGAAAATGTCAAAACTAGTAAGGTACTAAGGCTTGATCTAAATTATTGATAATACCAACCCCAAACTAAGTATTATGCAAGTGGATCATTAGAATTTTCAATCTAGTTAATGGTATGATTCTCTTATTCATTTACTAACTAATGGTACATATCCTACAAGAATGACAAGGGAGCAAAAAAGGGATCTAAGGCTCAAAGTAACCCATTATTTGATCAATATTTGGGTCTTATTTAGGAATAAATTTGAAGGGGTCTACCTGAGGTGTGTCTTAAGAGAGGAAGCTACCCAAATCATGAGCATCTTCTATGAGAAGTTGGGTAATGGACACCCTTTTAGGAAGACTACTACATATAATATTCTTAGAAATAGCTAATTTTGGCCAATTATCTTCAAGGATGCTCATAAACACATAAGTTAATGCCACACTTGATATATTTTTAGCACCAATGAGCCTAAAGAAGCAATGCCTTTGTAACCAATCATGGTTGACAAACTATTTACACAATGGGGATTAGACTTTGTGGGGGTGATTAACCCCAATTCATCTAAAGTTCACATATTCATCTTGACTACCATGGATTATTACATAAGGTGGGCTGAGGTTATATCCACTAGATAATGTAGAATAGAGGAAGTGATTAGTTTCTTGGAAGAGAACATCTATATTAATTTTTGAACTCCAGTCTCTCTAGTGTGTGATAATGGTTTTGCATTTATGTCCATAGAAATGATTGAATAGGCATATGATAATGGAATTTGTATAATGTTTTTAGCTAATCATTATCCTTAAGGAAATAGAGTCTCTAAATCTACCAATAAGAATCTAATGAAGGAAATAAAGAAGTCTATTGAAGATAAACCCAGAACTTGGCACAAGCTTTTTAAATATACACTATGGGATGATAGGATAAGGATAAAGCAACCCTTAAAAGCATCACCTTTTTTTTTGGTGTAGGAAACAATCTTCCCTATCAATCTCAAGTTTCCCACATAAAAATTCATGTAAGAATGTATAGAGTAAAGTCAAGTTCTTGGAAATTCAGATGGAAGATGCAAGGGAGAAAGCCTTTTTTTATTATAGTATCCATAAAACCATAGTGAAGAGATGGTTTGACAAAAGTTCAAAGATTAAGGTTTTAATACAAGGAGACCTAGTTGTCCTTTGGGACAAAGAATATAAGCCTAAGGGAAAGCATGTACAATTCACACCTTTATGGATTGGTATATACCAGATTGCATACACATTGGGAAATAATACCTTTAAACTCAAAGATATACAAGAAGCAAAGTTCATATTTCCCACCAATGGGCAATACCTCAAGCATTACTTCTCTGCTAATCCTCTTGAGGACTTTATGGAGTAAACTATAACATGGTTATACTTAGTGTAGGTAGGCTAGTTAGTTTCTTTTCAATTCTTCCTTCTTGTTCCTTATTTATATATAATCATATTTATATATTTATTTGATTTCATTTGTTTTAATACTTTCCTTCTTTGATATTGTGTGTTTGATTTTATTTTCTTGTTCCTCATTTCCAATAAGTCATTTTGGACAACCTTGAGCTCAAAATCCCAAAAATAAGGAGGGTGGGTATGAACATAATATATATGTTGACCATGAATGTAAAATATGAGGCTAATGTTGTTATTTGAAGAAATTGGAAAATATTGATGAGTAGGTCAACTACTTTATGAGAACTTAGACATTGTCTTGACCTAAATTTGGTTTTAAAAATATTTTACTTATAGGATAAAAGCTTAATTTGTTGAAGCGCAATCATGCTTGCATTTAAAAAACATCCTTGCTTGGAATAATGGTTGTAACCATAAGTAATTTTCTAAGGATCAAACACTTGAACAAATATTTAAACCCAGTTACCCTAGTTGCAAACCTTACTAAAATCATAAAAGATCTAAAAATATAAAAAAATATAATAAATAATGCAATATAAAATTTTAAAAAATTCAAGTATAGGTGATTATGGTATTCTCCACCAGGGCTATAGATGCCCAAATGGTAGCGGAGAAAGGCCTTGAGTGGAGCCAAAGGTATCTTTGTTAGGGCTATGGATGCTTAGTTAGTATCATATCAATGTCCAAGCCTTCCATAAATTAGAAGCATATATCTTAACGAATATATAAGCATGATCTAAGTTAGTGTTAATGATTATATATATGGAACCTAAAATCTATCCCCTAAATCCCCTGGCAAATAGTAAATTGAATCAAAGAACACACACAACATGGCTATGTCTTAATGTTTGATCCCAATTCTACAAGTGTAAGGTTTGTTTCAATCATAAAATTGATCTAAATAATGACATGGATCAAATGGAGTGGATGACCTAGTTATTTGTCTAAACCAAAGTCTTTAAGTTCTAACATATTATTATGTTTTCCCCAAAAAATTTCACTTATTGAAGTCAACATACCCCCATTTTTTAAATTTGGGACCCTTGAGATATTTTGAAGCTTAACTTTGAATCATGGCTTGTTTTTAATATTATTAGAATTTGAAGATCATCCACTTTGTGAAAATTGGTTATTAAGTTTTGTTTTAAGCTTGCCTAACATTGTTAATGATTGGTCTTCATGTATTTAAGTTGTAGGTTTCATCGAGCCCTTGCTGATAGATTCATGTTATAGAATTCTATCATAAACCCTTATTTCAAGTTCAAATTTGGTGGGATCATTTGGTAGGAATCAATTAAATATGTTTTGGACTTAAGCCTAATTTTTATGTTAAGGCTTGGTCATATTTTTAAACATGACCAAACCTTAGCTTAAAAATTATGATTGGTCTACATTTATTTTCCCTTTTTTTCTTTATTTATTTCTAACTAAGTCTAATTTTATTCTAGCTTGGTCCCTTTATCAACATCTTAGCCTAAATTTTTAATAATAAGGCCCCATCATATTTATTATCATAAACATGACCTTAGTCTAAACACTTTAACCTAAGTTCACGTTTAGTCCCAAGTTATAACTTAATTTCCTTTGGTAGATCTAATGGCTCATGATTCATCATAGGGAATGATCTAATAGAGTGAGGAAGGCTTGGGTTTTATCTTAAAAAACATGAAACTTGTAAGATCCAATGATCCATGATTCCTTGTGGCCTTTTGATCAGATGACATGAAGAAATTGTAAAAAATCTAATCACTTAGTCCTTAAGACCAAACACATTAGAGCACTTAGATCATGATAAACGGTTCTTGCTTCATTACAAACCAAAGATTGAATGGAGTGAAGACATAATTAAAAAGTCAAAAGATTAAGATCTCTACAAAATTTCCATGTGACACCCCCACATTCAAAGATTAAAATCAAAGGGGCATACATGTCAAAAGCGGCCAATCATGAGCAAGATCCTAGATCGTGAGTAGATAGCTCTCACTTCATCATGATTCTTGATCTAATGGAGAAAATTGAGTTTAATATCCTAGGAGACCCCATGGAGGTGCCAAGTGGAATTATTATATTGGGATATATGAATTTGATGAGCTTAAATTTGGCATTAATTCAACCATTATTTGACACCCATGAGGATTATTTGACTTCCACATGACCATCAAATTTAAGCCCATCAAAACTAAGAACTTCATGACCCTAATTTTAACATTCATGCAACCATCATTTGGTATTTACAAGGATGTATTTGATGTCTGCAAGACTATCAAATTTAACATAATGAATTATTTTTCTCATGACTAAGATAGACTCCAAAATGTTTCTGAAAGGTCTATAAATTGCTTTTTAGATGACTAGAAACCTTCATGGGATGTTTAAACACTAGAAATATTTAAAATAAAAATGTTGAAATGGTCTCATAAGTCTTAATATTTGTAGAAATGGATTTAGTCTAAGCCTATACCCTAAGGTCCCCATTGTATTTTTTTTAATGCCATGAACCTTAGGCTAGAGACTTATACTAAGTCTTATTTTAAAATAGTCTTTGTGACATGAAACTTATCCCAAATGCTTTTAACCAAATGTTTTATTGTGTTAATTGATATAATAAATATCTATGTCAAAATTTGGCACTTGATCATTATATCATTTTGACCCCTTTGGACATGGTCTAAGAGCTTAACATTAGTATTTTAGCCCAAATTATATGTTGTGTTTATTAAACACAATGTAAAATTTGGCCTAAAATATCTAGCCATGGTCCCCTTTATATAAACTTAAGCACAAAAACCTTAGCCTAATGTTTATCTCATGTTTAATAAACATGGAATAAACCTTAGCCTAATTATGTTTAAACCAAAGTCCAAAATTAATCCCTTTTGATCTAAAAATTAGAATAAAATGTTTTAACCTAAGTCTATTTGTATGAAATAGACTTACGTAAAAGCATTTTAACCTAAGTTCTTTTTTATGATTATGCACTAACTTAGAACCCATACATTTTCATAGATATTATGGTTCATGATTTATTGTAGAAGGATGATCCAATGTCATGAAGGTTCCAATGAATTTTTAACAAAGTTTTGAGAGCTCACAATTTCCACATGTGGAAAACACCCATTCAAAAAATAACTGACAAAGCTATTAGAGTTCAGGAAGCTCATGGAGGTGCCAAGTGGCATAACCATAGGATTCAATACAAATGAAACTAATAAAAAGCAAGATCCTAGATCATAATCAGTATCCATTAATAACCCAAGGATCTTGATCTAATGGTGTGAAACAAAAGGGAAATTTTAAATGCCAATGGCTAGTGCTTTAAAGGCATTTATGAAAAATGCCACAAAAGGTTTCAAATCAATGCCACATAAGTGCCACACAAGCAAAAAGATACAAATGAAAAAATCATGTGTGCCCAAGAGTGAAAACATAAAGGCAAAGGTCCAAATCAAATCCAAAGCATGTATGATCCAAAATATAATTGAGATACCACCATTAAAGCTTTGAAGCCTTAAACTTACATAAAAGGACCCTAAGTAAGCTCTGATTGATTAAAAATAATTTAGGATACATTTAATTTTGTTTTGAGCATGAAAAATCTAACCAAAGACCATTTTAAATCAAGTTGTGAAAAATTTTCAAGCATAAACGCCATGATAGCTTAGAGGTAGCAATTGAGAGATGAGATGGAGTTATACCTATCTAGAGATAATGAAGGAAGAGTTTTCAAAGATATTGAGTTTGATATCACAACCTTGAACAAAAGAAATAAGAATTGGTCTAAGGTCTTCTTGACCATAGAGGAGATAAATCCCATCACCAAACAATAATAAAGGATTTCCATGGTTAACAAGAGATACTATGACCTGGTCATAATTCAAATGGATAGCTTCCATTAAGTTGCTACTAGACTAGAGGTACTTCATCACATTAATGTGCTTGCTCTAATTTTTATTGATTGCAGATTGATAATGATTGGATTATCCATGAGGGAAGCTCTAGGAGAGTTTCTTACATTGCCCCATTAGCATTTGAGAAGTATTAAAAGCTCCCAAAACCCCATGTGGACCTACCCACAATCAAAGGATGGACCAGTGAGAATGACCTAGATACCATCCTTAGGCCATGGTTGCTCCAAGGGAACCATGTATTCTAGGAATTTGAGGGAAGAATCCCAATTGTCTAGTTTAGGAAGGGAATTAGGGTAATCATAACCATATTAAATAAAATATCTAGAGCCATTGTAAGTATGTATGTCAATAAAATTTGGGTATCTTATGTCCACTTTATGGTAGAGAAAGAACTAGTTCTTTTAATAGGGGATATGATTAGTGTTTTCCTAGGGAAATAATTTATTGACATTAAGAAGAAGACAAGAAAGTAATTATTCATGATGTATTATCTATTATATGCCTTTCAATCTTCCATCAAGGTCCTAAACATAAAAAAATGGTCTCTTAAGGGTAGAACCACAATTTCTTACCACTACTCAAAACTGCACATCTTCAAGTATAGACACCACATGAAATTCATCTATGACTACATCTATCCTACATTGGTGGAAGACATCATAGTTATTTTAATTCTTAGGATTCCCCATGTGACCAAAAAGAGTGTAGAGTTGATGGGAGATATATGATTTTATCTAGATTGCACTATTTTTAAATTAAGGGAATTTTGACCCAATCATACAAGCTACCTATCTACATTCATCCCAAGTTGGTAGAAAAATAAATTTCATCTTGGCTCATTCATGGTGTTAATGGGGTCTATAAGGAGAAAATGAAAGGTATCCTCCATCCTTTTCCTTTGAAAATAAGAATAATAGTGCTACAAGATTAGAAGTAGGTGGACACCATGTCCAAGCATAGGGACTCTTTTATGTTTCAATTGGATGATCTCAAGTAGTAGGACCCCAATAATGTGGTGGTAAACCATTTGTAGATCAAGAATTTACTCAAGATAATATATTATCATTGAATAGGCCCTAATAATGCCTCATACATAAAGGCCAGTAATTTTGAAGAAGTGCTAGCTAGATTCAAGAAAACCAACCTCAAGCTTGTGCACAAGCTAACTAGTGATGAAAAGATAGGGGACATATTACAAATGCCTCCCATTCAAAATCATTTATTTCTTGGATGTTTTAGGACACCTTAGGAGTAACCCCAATTGTAATTACCATAACCCCTAACAAAAATTATTTAGGGCATTGATAAAGAAAACTTGGAGGAGAGACCTAATGAGGGACCTTCATCCTTAGCTCCCCTTTAGAGACCACAATCTCTAGTCAATAACTTAGATATGCTTTCCCTTGAGCCTAATTAAATTATATATGATCACTTCAATTTCCTTATTAAATAATATGGATCTAGTACAGAAGAAGAAGAATAGGCTAAAGAATCTTAAGATAAATAAGAGTGAGTTGAGCAAGAAGATAAGGGGAAAGAAGTTGCCCTGGACTTAGTCCTAGTGGCACAACCAAAGAAAAAAATTAGAATTGGTAATTGTCATTATTGTAAAAAAGAGGCCAAATTTGACTCTCACTCATCCCACAAGTGAGATCAACTCATTCAGTGAGGAGTTCCCCATTCATGGACCAATCATCCCTGATTAGTTTGTATATGGAAAGATGTAGAAGATTCCTTCTTACTCACACTCTTGGGATTTTCCCCAATCCATTAGTGTTTATGTGCATGAAGAATCCAAGCCATGGATAAGGTATTTAATGAAATAAAAAGAAGAGAGAATAATAATAATTACTATAGGGATAAATGAAAAAAGGATGGATGCTCTGAGAGCATTAAGTAGAATAAAGATAGAGGTACCACAACCTCCAAAGTTTATAGAGTCATCTACCACCATGTAGTTCAATCCAAAGACAATTGGATTATAAATGGTGATAACAAGAAAGGCCATGGTGGGGATAGAGGAATTCATATTCCAAAAAGTTGAACCTTTTACAAGTTTAAATCTAGTTGAAGGGAAACATCCTAGTGAACAACCCATCTATGAGGAAGATATTGAGAACCTATTAGAGGCTCACTCTACCTAAGTTAGAACTAGCATCAAGGGCATGAAACAAAGGATTCAAAATTTGGAAAAGGAAAAAGAGAACACAAAGACCTAGGCCATTTAATCAATGATTGAGGCTATAATAAACATGTTTGAAGCATCATTATTTAATACATTTGATTCATTAAAATCAATAAAGCTAAGGCAAGATGCATTAAGCCAACAAAGTGAGGTGGCTAAGGGATTAATAATAGAATGAAAAGAGGTAAATACCAAGATAAGGGATATCATTATCATTGTGATCAAGGATAGAATCCCTAAATGTAAATCCATCAGCTTGGCCCACCTAAATGCTATATTGGGGATAGCGGTGGACAAGATCTAGAGTCTAAGTGTGTGGATAGAGAATTTGGATATACTCCTAGGTAATAAAAAGGAATTGATTATTATAATTGAACAACTCTCAGGCACTATATTGGTAAATGCTAGCAAGACTAAAACACTAGGGATTATTGATGATGTAGAGTACAAACATAAAGTCACTTTATTGATGTGAGAGGTTAGGGGAAAAATCTAGGGTCAATCAGGTAGTGATAATGATTGGATTTTGGGCATGAACTTCATAGTATAAGAAAAAATTGTAGAAGCTAGGAGCATCAAAGAAGCCATGGCTAGAGATGATAGGGACCTTGATGAATTAGCTAATCAGGGAGAGGTATACCTCTTGAAGCCCACTGTAGATTTTGAGATGGTCAAAGAATAACATCAAAAGGATATGGAACTTTCATAAGAACAAGGAGACCCTTCAGCAATGGGCCCACCAGCTAATTAATATTTATCTTTGTAAAACATTATAATATTTGAAATGTGGAATATTATTTTGTAATGCATATGATAGTCTATTAGCATATTGCCTCTAGGTCAACCTAGTGTAGAAAACTAAATTTATTCTAGAAATTTAAAAAAAAGGATAGTTGTCCTTATCTTTTGTATATTTTGATCTTGTAGCTGACCAATATACTGCTTGATCTTTCTATGAAAGGCATGCACTACCATCTTGTAAAAAGAGATATTTTTGAGAAAATTTATATACTTTTGAGAAATTAATACTATCAAATAATTCTTCAAAGATTGTCCAAAATTGATGTGTCAATTGTTAATGTAGTTTTCTCTCAATTTTTGGCTCTAAAGCTTAAATTTGAATAGTTTCTCTAAATTATGAATCTACATTTGTGATACAAGGTTGCTAATTTGTGTCTATGCTAAATTGGTTAATGGATATTTAATTTTATTTATTTCATTTGTTATGTATTTATATATGCTTATGCTATTTGAGTTTAGTAATAATTCTTCAAAGAAAAATCTAGTTCTTACTTGTGTGAGTTCATATTATCTTTAGAAATTTGCCTAGTATGTGGTGAGATCTGAGCTTATGCTATTTTCCATCATGTATTGGTTAAATGTAGGTTTCATTGTAATTGAAACTTTGTCATGATATTTGATTTAAGGATCAATAATCACTTATTTTCTTTATATCTTACCCTTCCCTTTTGCTTCTTTTTTAACCAGATCACTATAGCTTAAATCTTATTATAAATATCCATTTAGATTAGTCTGTAGCCTAATTTTTTTTATCATAATTCACTAAGTATTAGTATAAGATACATTTAATTTATGAATAATTTTACCATGATTGTTCCCACCCATCAATTAATATAAATTTGTGGGGACAATTAAACATTGCTTTACCACTATTTCTACACAAGTAATATTAATTTGACACAACCTACTACTCATGATTTGGATTCCTATAATTCTAAAATGAGAAGTGTTATTGAACACTAATGATATATATGGTACACGTAGAGGCAAAAATATTATTTTATTCCATCTTGAAGGGTTCAATGGGTTTTATTCCCCAAGAGGATTTCCCACATATATGATGTGTTCATGTGATGTATGTTCTTATGTATGATTTGGATGTATGTGATTTCATGTTTATGTTGTTTGATCTAGTTGATGTATGATGAATGTTTAAGAGTTAAAAATTGAATTATACTATCTTGCATCACTTATTAATCCCCCTCTCAATGATTTTACCTCTAACATTCTTGCTCCCTTACATGAGTCTATATTTTTTTTAAAAATTAAATATTTTGATGGCTTAAGCCATATTATTTGAGATAGAGAAATCAAAATTATATCATTAAATAATATTAAGTATGTATATAACACACCAAATACATCTAATAAAAAGTTTCCCATAAAACCATGTTACAAGATCAAACCTACTAAGGATAAAACTGATGCAAGTAACATAGTTAATGCAGTGTCACAATAACCTAATAGGATCATATTATCAAATGCACCTAATAAATAATTTAAATGTTTGCCTAAGTTTATAACTTTTTTATTTCCAAAGATATTATAATTTCATCTACTATCTCTCCCTCCTCATATGGTGGTTGATAATATTTGACCTTTACCAAAAGAATTTGATGCTAATGCCTATTATTATTATCACCAATGTGTGTGTAATTCTATGAATATATTTTATAAACTAAATAAAAATATATAATACCTTATTGATAGTGATGAAATTACCTTTGATTATCCTCTAATATATTTTAAATCATAACCAAATTAATATCACAAACAAAAGATATTCAACAATTCATTTCAAGAACATTATAAGAAAACTCTAGAAGTGCAAATGACATATCATGCACATACTCCTAAATTAAATTATGGACACCCATTAGATGATATTAATGGTACATTTATATTTGAGATACCTCTTATGGTTCCAATACCTTATATTTCATTTGATGATAGTGAGATTGTGGATGATGACTCAAATATCCATTCCTTATTTAGCAGGGCATATATTTATCATCAACCTATACAAATTTTTATGTTCAAAAATGGTGCTAGTGATAATATGTGTTCCATGAAATTACTCAAACATTTGGGATAAAAACATGATGATTTATTCCCTTTAACTAAAATTATAAAATCAATCTATGGGAAGATATAATAAGTTTATGGTGAGATTAATTTACCTCTTCATGTTGGTCCAACACATGTTACCATAACCTTTTAATTTATATCACATATGTGAGTCTTTAATATTTTATTGGGATGTCCTTAGATGAAAAATATCCATAAATTACCTTACATATTGCATTTTTTTCTTAATTATATTCATACAACCAACTAATAAGGTAATTAAAGTTTTCATGATTCCATATGAACATCCATTGCAATAGGAAAAGTGTGTTCCATGATAGTTTATTATAAAACCTAATAAGGTCAATCATGCATGAAATTGTAAGTATAAGGAAATCCCATCTCTTATGAATCCCATAATTGAGATTAATTCTCATCAAATATATATAGTGGAATCTTCAAGATCCTCATTCACACCTCTAAAGCCTATCTAGTTACCTAAATTAGAGCACCACATTTACAAATGGGTAAAAAGACCAAATATTACACTAGGGAAATTAAAAAGCACAAAAAAATGTTTTTCACAAAACTCTACACCTTCTATTACTAATTCACTACCATAGAGTCCTATGAGACATATATAGAGTATCACAAATTCTACACATTCAAACATGGCACATACATATGATCCTTGGCAACATGACTAGTTTATTATATCGCATTAAAATTATATATCACCCTATGATAATACCTTAAATAAGATCATCATATAACACTCTCATTCAAAAATATTAAAAAAATCCAAAATAAAATTTTAAAAATACAAAAACATTCAAATAAATTAAAAATAACATAAATATTTAGCATTTCACATGTTTTCTAACTTTTTCATATGTTGATTAATTTATTTTAGTGTATAGCATATAATTTGTATACACACATATATATCATGAGTACTTAAGTTTGATACAAGTTTACATTAGACCCATGATATGTTAAGCATGTAGATGATGGACCTTTCCTCTTCTAGCCTAATACACTATGTTGGGAGCATCTTGATTCTATATGATCATGTTTGAAATAGGTTTAATTGTTTTATGATAATTTTCCATTATATTATTGATATTATATATATTACCCATGCCTATTCTTATCTAACTATCTTACATAGTGTATTTGATATGTTATTATACATGACATTTACTAACACATTTATACAAAGACTAGTATCACATGATTATGATAGTTATTTATGTCTAATTAATTAATCTATTTAGATTAGCTTAATTGAATGTATTTATTGTTCCCTTATTTTTTATTTATTATGTAACATTTTCACTTGATTACCACATTTAACTAAGTGTTGCTTATTTATCCTATGCGTGGATATTTTCACATGTATTCTACTTGAATGTGCAACATTTGAACATGCCCCTTGTTTGCATTCTCATTGGACCCCTTTTTACATGACATTTGAGTACTCTTGTGTGTGTGGTTTATTATTTGTTGATATTGTTATATTATAAATGTTTCCATGATACATTTCATGAATTTGAAGGCATGTTATGTATGCATACTATGATCTTAATTTATATATCTACTTATACATGAAACTACTATATGATTCTTTTAATACATGATTCATATAGATACAACATAGTTTTCATATCATTTTTTGATATGGTTAATTATCAATTTTTCAATCCCTTCACATAAAAATGGGGGAATATAGATAGGGCCATGTCATATAATACATGACTCCACATACATAAAATGGGAAAAATTTTATTTAATTTACATAATTTTACATTATTTAAATATACTTTTTGGATAAAATTATATGCATTAGGCACATATTTGGGACATAATTTTTTTATATTTATGATACATATTATACACATGTCATAGATTAGAGGTCACATTTTGATACATAATTCATATTGATACATATTTGAGGTGCACATGAACCAAATTATAGATACACTTTTAGATTATACATATATTTATGCACTAACCTTACCAAGATGCACCATTTTATATTTTATTTACTACAATTGTTGGCCTTTTTTTTTAGTATTATTCATTTTTTTATCTCAAGGGGATTTTAACTATGATTATATTATTTTAATTTTATATGGTTACACCATTTGACTCAGGAGAGATTGGATAAATTTCATAAATTGGTTGGATTGGTTATATAAGATATTGATACACTTCATTTATTTGATTGATATTCTATGCTCTCAATGGATTTGGAAAAAATAATCATTATAATTTATTGGGGGAATGATCACACTCCAATTAACATCTTCACATCTCTAGGGTTTCTTTATAAATATCTCTTGAATGCTTTAGCTAGGAAGCATCTCTACCTAGATAAAATTACCAAGGGGAAACATGGTTGCATCAACACACAAGTGTACTCCTTCCTTACTCTCTTTATTTAAATTAATTTCAAATTATGTGAAATAATTAAACCTATAACATTTTATTTGTTTTATGTCATTCACATACAACAAATTAAAATGGGTTTAAGTAAATACAAGGTGTGTTATACACACTACAGTGTGCTTTATTTCCTTTAACTAGTAATTTCATCCTTATGTATGACTAGATAAAGGGGAAATGCATATGATTAAATATTTATTTATATTTTAAAATATTTGAGTACACTAAAAAATATATCTCAAGGATATACCATTTATTTTTACCTTCCTTTCTACTAAAAGGGTTTCACTTACCACCTCACTAGGTTTAATTACTTATTTATTAGTTTAAACTTGATTACTATTATTATATAGATCACTTGTAACCATATAAAACCTAAAACATCATACATATATCCTTAAATATTATTTATATAACCTCAGTTAATTTCTTCCATCTTGCACAATTGTGTTTAGATAAGACAATAACATTGACTCTATTTTATCTATTCCAATGAAAATGTCCTTACCCTACAAACACTCAAAATTTACAAATATTTTTATGTATATGGGTTGGAATAATGATTATATTAAATTTTATGTGAGGATAATTTTATAAGATCTATAATAAATATAATTCAAATATTACTCATTATTCATTTAGAAAATATCAAGCAATCTCATCTCAATCTTAGAAATACTATTAAATTTCAAAGCACACAACTAAGATATTCTACCATATTCATTCATATTTGCATATAAATCATATTAAAAATCATACCATAGGTTTAAATAACTCAAAATATAACCCATGATACATGTTTTTAAATTTATAATCTTTATCATTGTATGCATCTTCATATAATATATTACACTGCTATAGACACACATTCCTACGCATAGGGTAGAACTACATAAGTATGAGTATCTCATTGGAGTATTGTATATGTAGGAAGAACTCATTAATAGAGGTATATTTAAGGTAATCTTGACACCAATATCCCACTAACCTAGTTTTTGGTAAGGTAATCTAAACTAAGCTATAGATCTAGGGTTTGATATATAAAAATTAATACAAAACCTATGTAAGATCTAGATACATCATATGAATGGTGACAAAAAATCTAGAAAGACATAAATGGTTTCATATTGATAAAATTAATAATATGTATAAGACACTTTCATTGAGATTTAGATTTTATAATTGACACAAGTGTCCAAAATTTGATACAAGTGTCTTGCTAGTGAGAAATATTATTTACATAATCTAGCAATTGGTTCTTAAACATAAGACAACTTATTTCCCCACTTATATATCTTAGACCTAGATTTTAATGATTTAATAAGATAAATATTATTTATTATTTATGATTATGTAATATATATACTATTTGTAATTTTAATTTAAATATTTAGTACATTTCATATTGTATCACTAAAATTGAATATCATAAACTACATTATTTAATTGTTTTGATTTGAAGAATAGTTTACTTAAATTGTGAATATATTATTACTCATAACACTTAAATACAAATAGGGTTAAATAAATGGAATGATTTAATATGAAATATAAATTCCAAAAGTGTGGATGGTTGAACATGTAAACTGGAAACATTGATGGGTGTGAAAATTTATAAATAACAGATGGGATAAATAATGGAATGGGAAAGTCAAATGCTTCAAAAGTGGGTAGAGGGACCATGACATATATCTATGGAGAGTGGAATAAATTAAATAATGACATATTTAAATGTTAAGTTAAAAAATAAATAAAAATTACAATCACTTGAAATGTTATTGGTTTACCAATACAAACAATGAACTTTTATAAGAATCTTGTAGTGGGTGTTTTCAAATAACATGTAATCAATTAGGTAGTGTGAATAACTAATGATCATATCAATCAATTATCCATAATGATGAGTAACAATGTAGGATGGATGAAAAAAAAAATATTTAGAAACCAATCATTTATGAGAACCAAAATCAATAAGCAATAGTCAATTTGAATATGTTAATGATGAAAAATAGACATCTAGATTATACTAATGATTGTAAGACCAAACATGTAAGAGTAGTTTAAAATTTAAAATATGGAAATAATGCCTACATTTTAAAATTTATAACTAATTACTAACATTTTGAGTAAACTTCATGCCATATAACCATACTAAGAGAATGGATTTATAGTTGTAGAATGGATGGAAACAATTTTTGACAAATTTGTCTAAAATATGAAGTAGGAGAAACTAAAAATAAGGAGTCATAGTCTCAACAAGTAGGATTTCATATTATTTGGAATGGTGTTTTTATTATTATAGTGCTTTAAGAACCTATAAAAAAATTGAATTCATAACATTGACAAGATAGAGGCACAAGATAATAAGGGTCTGTGGCTATAGAATAATTTCCTTTTAAAAGTTAGAATATCAACTAAAATTATAAGAGAAATGATAGATGATTCATCATAATTATTCTTGTATTTATTTTCAATATTTTCCCTCGTTTATCCAAAAAAATATTTTTCCAATCAAGGTTCTTTATTTAGTACTTAGTCAACCAGCAAGATGGTTTTCTAACAAAGATTTCCAACAACATTTTAGGGTTTTCATTGTTTTTTTTTTTTTTAACTTTTTAAATTTTTGACAAAATTATGACATAGTGAAAGTTACAAAGAGGTTGTACCATAGCCTTTACAACTTTTAAATCAATCTTAAGCTTGGGTATTCATATGAACTTCTCCATAGGTTTTACTTATTTCCCAACATCAACCTGAAGCCATATTAAAAGGAATTTAACTTGGTGTACATGAAATCATGAATAAATTCATAATACTCGTATGGAAATACCCTCATTAGAGTGAATCTATTATACCAAAAGAGTCAAAATTATTGTTTTTAAAATAAAACACTCTCCAACAAAGGAACCTCAAAAATGGAAAGAGTAATATTTTACTGAGAAAATGTTTTTTAAATGGCCTTGAAGTGATGGGAAGTTGAATTCCAAAGTTCATCATATTGTGTGGGTTTTTGAAGAAACTTACATTGAGAAAATAGGTGGGTGTATGTTGTTGTATCTCTTAAAAAAGATAAATTTTATGAAAACAAATTTGTTAACAAACTGGGCAAAAAAGGATGTGCTTCATCAACCTATAGACTATATTTATTATCTATTCATTGATAGATTATGAAATTATGTATTTTAATCTTTGGTAGAATAGTTTTGCTAAATTATTTAAATGATACAACTATATAATAGTTGAATCATTCATATTTAGTTAGTGCATGATACATTAGGTGGTGGAATCATAATTATACATAAGGATATGGAACCAAATTAATGGAAAATAACTACATAATAGAATATATAACTCAATAATTTCATACAAATTTACCATATAAGTGATCCCTATAAATTTTTTTTTTTATTATGTATCACATGGCATGGTTTAAATTTCCATCCTTTTGGCCAAGGATAACTATTTATGCTCTATTAGATACATAAGTGAGGAAATTTAAAGGAATCTATCCAAAATGGTCCTAAAATATCATGTGTAGGATGTCTTGCAAACCTAAAGAGATTCTTGAGATGGATTATTCTAATCAAAATTAGTATAATTGGAAACCAAATAATATTTCTACAATTTTTTATAAGATTTATCATTAAATACAAGCATGCCAGAGAAAAATCTTAACATTAATTAATTTTTGAGGTATGTATAAATGTTTGATCATATCTACCTCATGTGATTATCCTTATGGTCTTGTGGATGATGCTAATCATTGTTTTAGATTGAGGTAAAAACAAGTTTTGAAGGGACCCAAAACCCTTTGACAGAAATAAAAGGATAGATCAATTAAAAGCACCAGGATAAACAATCCTTAGGCCTACTAGGAACTAGCAGCAAAATCAGGAGAAACAGGGCATCATCATTAACCATTTAGTATTCCGCCCCCTAAAATTCTAACTAAAGATTTTCTATCTATATTTTAGGGGTAAAATCTAGAATAGTTGCCTGCCTGCCATCAGCAATATTCTGCTTACTTTTTAATTCTCTGTTTTTCTTTGCGGATCTTCTTCCCAGTCGGTCTAGAGAGCCAACATCTGGTTTCATTTTTAAGATCTGTACATCTCCTTTTCCAGATTTATCCCTAGTAGAAACTAGGTGTTTTGCCTTCATTTTCTGATCTTTTTTGCTACTTCTTGTTTCAACCCCCTTTGTAATGGTCTTTTTTTCTTTTAGCATCTTCAAGGGGTAAACATTCTTAGCCTGAATCACCCTCGTCTTAAAAGGAAGAGGATCACCCTCTTCTAATTTATTATTAGCTCCATCCAAGAATTTTCCTTCCTCCAGCTCATTCTTGTCTTCTACATCTCCCCAGCTGTCTTCTATCTTTTGATAGCCAACAATTTGTTTTGTTAAATCTATCAACTCATCTTTTCTTTGTTCAGGATTTCTGATTTCTGATTGCAGCCCATATCCTTCTTGCTCAGAATTTTCTTTCTCAACCATAGATTCTTCATCTGCATCTGATTGTGGACCTTTGGGTTCTTCAATAGAGATCTCTTTCTCCTCCTCAGCATGCAAAATGTTAATATCTTCATTCTTCTTTAGTTCTTGTTGATTATTTTCTTTATGTATCCATACTTTCTTGTGCTGAACCTTGGTCTTTCTTTCATCCAAAACACTGCTTGAATAATTTTTCCTTTTGTAAGGATAGTTTCTGGCCCAATGCCCCTGTTTTTTACAAGCATAGCAGGAATTGGGCAGATCTTCAAACACAAACCTTTGGATTTTTTTACCATGCTTAGAAATTAAATCCACTTTTTTTGGGAGGTTGTTCAAATCTACAACTTTAACATAAAGTCTGGCATGTTAAAGTTTGGATCTGGTAATCGTTGCATTGTCCAATGCCACTAGTTCACCAAAAGAGCTGGCTATACCTCTAAATATGTCCTCATGCCAAAACTCTAAGGGAAGTCCAAGCAGTCTTACCCAAATGGGAGTGTTAAAGAAGAAGGAATCTGATAGGTCCATGTTGGGCTCCCATTTTTTAATAGTTAAAGAACATTTGCCAAAAGACGATGGTCCTCCACATAGAACCATATTCATGTCCTCTTTATAGTTGAAATTAAACATAAAGAAACCATTCAACATTGGAGCCATTTCAACATCTCCTCGAATAACCCATTTCCTTTTAACCATCTTGGTGAGGGATTCTAGGTCTGGTCTTGCCCCTAAAATTTTTCCAACTAGGGTGAATTCCAAAGAAGACACAGAAAAATCTATTAAAGGATATGGGATAAATACTTGAAACTCACCTTTCTCCCAGAAAGATTTAGTAATAACCGGCGGGAAGAGAAGTTTTTCATTGGGTTTCTTGCCAAACAGAGAGGACCACTTCTTTTGTTCTGAGTGCTCTGCCTTCTGCACTTCTGAGGATTTTTCCTTGTTTAAGTGCCCATTCTCTTTCTCCTTTTTAGTCTTTAGCCCCAACACAGCAAGAGAATAATCCTGTTGGGGAGTACTGGTACCATAGAAAGGATCCAATCCATTCAAAGGTAAACTAGTCTTTTTATCAGCAAAAAATTTAGCTCCTTCTTTTTCTTTTTCCTCTCCTGCTGTCCCTCCACGGTTAGTACCTCCTTCCTGGTTCTCCACCCCCGGTTTCCCATTCACCTTCCATCCTTCATTACCCCTTTCTAGAAGGGTGTCTTCTTTCTTCCTCCCAACACATTTAGATATAGGTTTTGGGAATGCTTCCAACGCGCCCAACACGCCCAACACTCCCAACGTGCCCAGCGCATCCCTGCGCTTCATTCAAATAATCTTGGTTACTATATAAATGAATTTAATTTTTTATAAAACATTTCCAAGGTATCATTGATGTGTCTTTTTATACTAGTCTAGTGGTTACTAGTGCACTAGTCCTCCCACACACTAAAATTTAACATACC
>JARHVA010001197.1:302500-445000 GCA_037957365.1 Torreya grandis
GTCATATCAAAGATTCATGTCTTTTAATCATGTTCAACAAGGGGAAGGGGAAACCCCACAATGCATAAGTTAAATTTATTGAACATAAACACACACACACACACATTAAAAAAATAAAAGAGGAAAAAAAATACAATCTAAAACTATACATAAAGGGAAACTATTAGCAAAGGAAAGGAAAAAAATAAGAATACTAAACATAGCCATTTATGGCCATAGAAAAGTATGAGCCTTTATAGGTCAAAATTAGGAAAGATGAGGACACCACTTATAAAAATTTGATTAAGTGTATAATTTTTTTAATTGTGTCCATGGGAAATATATGAGGCATGGGTGGAAATAAAAATACTAATTCAAACACTTGACCATATACAACTAGGATGTGAAGATTAATTGTATCTAAAAAAGGATGCATGCCACTCACATTTTTCTATTAAATATAATTATATGTTTTGAATTTAACTTTTAAAGAAAAATAAAAAGATACATGCCTACACCATATTCACTTTTTTTCCTATGATTATTCAACAAGGAATCATTGAATTTAATCTTCTTTATAAACCTCCAAAGGTGAGCTTGGACCCAAAACCTCATGATGCTCAACATGACTGAGAACATATTGATAATTGATTCTTGTTTCTTCTTTAAAATATAAAATGTTCTCATGTTCAAAATTATCACATTCATCTTCTTCATCAATATGAATCCCACTACTTTCATCACTCATCTCATTCTCTTGGAAGGAGGTTGAATTTTGTTTTCTAGTGCATTCTTATATGACTTATTCCTTTTGGGTTGTATTTTATAGATTTTATTCAGTGCATCAAATGAAATAAGCTAATTCCCATATTTTATTTTTTACCATAGTGTAATTTGGTCCATCACTTTCTTCCCTAACACCAATAACTTACTCTTTTTATACTTGTTCCATCATGGAAATATTTTTAATTGGGAAAACGTATCTTTGCTTGATTTGTATATCCCCATAGACATCCTTCAAAAATTTACTCTTTTTATATCATCAAAAACTATGTAAATTATATTTTATTTGAAGGTCGAGATGAAGAGGAAGAAATTATCATTGTATCATCACTTAAAAGTATCAAATCAACCTCTAATTTAGGCTCTTTTAAAATATATATTTTATTTATTTCTTCTTCTTTTTCCACCAAACATTTCAAGTGTACGCATATTCTAATTTTTGCCAAATATTTCATGCTTGTAACCAAAATCATAACATGGGTAGTGATAATGAAACTTATAAAATAATAAGCATGGGATGCATTCTGTCATTTCAATAGATTCACCAATATGTTTTCTAATGGGAAGAATACCATTAAATTATAGAGATCAAAGGCACCTTCCAATCTATAACAAAGCTGATAAAATAGTTGATGGAAATTTAGGTCACTTTTGCATTTTTTGGTTTTATAAATTTCCTAATGAGAAGAGACACCAATTCATCAAAATTTGTAGAAATCACATTTTAAATGGTTATTCCCCTCTACGATTGAGAGGGGAAAATCCCTCATAGGATATCTATATTTTTTAGTATTTTGTGTAATTTTAAATAGAAATCAAAAATAGAAAACAAAATGGGTAAAGGGTGGAAAATGAGAAGAATGGAAGAGGATATGAGAAACCCACAACCACATGAATGCAGAGAACCACTAGAATAACTCAGATTTGAATGAAGTAGTTGGAAATTATTCTTGTCACCCAAATAAAATCTATGAATAATAGATGTAATTAATATGAAAGGATTTCTTGGAAGTACAAAGTGACCTAAGAACTCAAATTATTTACACTTGGTTCAAATCTTATACATGAGGTTTTCAACACAAAGTATTGAAATACTAGGAGTTACACACAAGCAAGAAAAGAGTATAATTTTAATGGATTTATTATATATGAATATTATCACATAATTAAAAAATAATGAACATCAAAACCCATGACTCTAAATATTGATATCAACCATTTACTTGCATTTCATTGATTAAATATGGAAAATTACATATCTCACACATAAAGTTACATCTAGCTCTTTCACAAGAGCTTAAAAGAAAGAAAAAACCTTTTATAATTGACATTTATCCTATTTATATCATGTTTGATGATGAAATGATTTTTTAAATTCTCACTTTGAGATTTCATATTATCACTTTGACCTTTCATATTTTCATTTTTTTCCTATTATATTATACACTTATTTTTTAGTAGTGGTTCAAATAAATCACCAAGTTGTCCCATTGAACCTTATCCATAGGTGGTAGAGTTTGGAAATAGTATGTGCCATACCCTAACCTATGAATCTAGGTTATGAGAAGGGGAATATAATAATTTAATCCATCAAATATTTCATGAGGATAATGTATACACATAATATTTTTGAACATTATAAATTACTAATGTTTTATCTCTTTCAAGGACCTATTGAGTCTCAATCTCTCTGAGTGCATGCCTTAAAAGGTTACACTGTGAAAGGAGTGGGCAAACCATTGGTACTTCTAAGGATTGTTATCCCCTATACCACCATTTGATATCAATCTAACCTTCTCCTAGACACTTTCCTAATCTTTTTATTCTCTCTTACACACTCCAATATTTTGTTTTCCTTCTTTAGCCCTTCCCTAAGCCTAAAATACTTTTTGATGGTTTATGTTACATTTTCAACCACATCAACCCTATATTCTAATTGATAAAACATATTTAGGGTCTAAATCATCCCCTAGTTCACCTAGACTAAGACCTATATTTTTTAAACAATAATATACATAGGTGATTGGGTGAACCCTATGATTTAAACTTTTGGAAAGATTTGGGGTTAGATTCAAATACATATACACATTCATTTTGCCATTTCTTAGAGATATCAATATTTAATTATTAATTTATGCTTATTTAGAATCTACTCTTCTGCCATTCTACTTGAAAGTTTATATCTTAGGGTCTACACTTAGAGAAGAATCTTATCTTATGGAAACATCTTGGATGCTTTGGGATTTCTTAGTTATCCTTATAAACCACAAAACAATCTTACAAAACACCTTTGCGAAGGGAGATATTGGGTATCGATGGGTTCATCTTCAAGATAAGTATCTCTAACTTTACTCCTATATTTTAGTAAATAGAAGTATCATAAGTAATGTCTTTTGAATATATTTCTCTCTCCATGAATTAGGATTTTAACTATACATAAATTAATTAGGATTACCCTATGCTTGTTTATTTTTATTTGTACTAATACCTACTTTATGCCATAAGATTTGGTGATCAATAGAATAGATTTCACTTTACTTTTCATTATGCATTGCTAATATGAAAACTTATGACCTATCTAGGGTTACTACATAGTGTTTCTTGACTAGAGGCTTTAGAACACTATATAGTGATATTTTTGTGGTAGGAAATCCTTTGGTTAGGTCTAGAAGATCCATTTTGGTCATGACCCTTAATATCTATTGTATCAACAATAGAAAGTGTATGTAGGATTTATCTTCTCTGAGCTAAGATTGAATTATAGATCAATTACATTTCACTTTGCATACATTTTTGTGAACCAAACCCTTGTAGGTTTTCTTTCATGCTCTTATTTTGTCATCATATTATATTTTTATATATTTTTCATACTATATCAAACCATTTGGTATAGTTATAACATTTTGTACATAAGTTTAACACCCAATTTATCCAAAATGACTATGTTATATTTGTCTAAACCTTTACCAAATACATGTTACTAGATCAATCAGTTTGACATATTATTCTTTTTTAGATTTAGATTCACATACATAATCATACCATTTGACTCTGTCTACAATTTTATTATGTTAACATATAGGTCTACAAACATAGTCAACCAAGTTGACTCTATTCTCAAATTATTTTTTAGCACATAGGTTTTACAAACTTCATAAAACCAGTTGACCCTATTTGCATAATTTAGAATCAACATTTGAACATCACTAAATAAAAATTTCAATCTAAATATCTTAAATCCCATCAAAGTTAATTATTTATCTCTCTCTATCATTTCAATTTTCTTCTCTTGATACTATATTTCATAAGTTTACACCCTATGAAACTACATCCATAAAATTAACTAGGTCAACTTGTTTGACAAAGTTATGTATCATGTATTCTGTCTAGAATATAGAGTCAACTTGTTTGACTATGTTCTTATAGATTATACTTCTATAGAATAGTAGATACATAGTAGACTTAGTTATGAAATATGCATACAATGTCACCTAAATTGACTCTATACTTTTCTCAATCAAGGAATTAACCTCTATCTTCTAGTAATTAATTCATTTTTCATTTTTAGTCACTTGCATGCATAGAGTACCAAACATAAATTAAATAGATGGTTTTTAAAATTACCATTTTAGTCACACTATTTTTTTTATTTTGCACACACTACCAAATCACATTACATTCAAAAAACATTAACCATTTGTCTTTCCAAGGTCTACCTACTTGGATTTCATCACCAAGGGGGAAGTCAACTTGGTTTTATAGCTAAGTATAAACATATGTTTAATGGTATATATTGGAAAACCACTTGATACACTCATCACTAAAATATTATGAAGTCATGGGGTAGGCCTAATACCAATCATGTACCATTGCCAATATAGATCCTTTTCAATCAAAACATCTTGAAATTAGCCTTAGATTACATTCTAATTCCTCATTACAATAAACTTCCCTATCATATTAAATTAAAACTAATTATAACTTAATAACACTTAGGATTACCAACTAGTTAATATTTACTTTTTAGTCTTTACTTGTTATTTAATCATTGTATGTTGTATTTCAAAACTTGCATTAACCAACATTGGTGCAAGGTTTGTGTTTCATGTTTAAATTGGATCAACCACATTGATCTAATTGTTTATATCCTTAATTTCATTTTGATTCAAAATTATCTTTCAAAACCTTTTTCTATTTTAGAACACTATCATCTCTATTGACACAGTCTCTCATAGACTATTTAGCCTTTTTTCTTATAATACATAGTTGACCTGTCCAACTGTGCCTCTTTATCTTCATGTTCATCCCTTTTCTAAGATTAGATAGTTTACCTATTTGAATATGTCCTCTTATTTTCTTGGCTTATTCCCTATTCAATAATATAATGTTGACCCATATAATTATGTATTCTTTTTAGCCTATTTTCAATTTCATTCCTAGCAATACATAGTTGATCAACTCAACTATATCCTCTTATCTTTATTTTTTGTGAATTTTCTTCACATACTCTATTGACCTAGTTTACTCTATACCTATTAGATAAAAATTATTCTATCCCTATTTTCACTCTTATTTCATAATCTTAGATCCTTTCATTAAGCATTATGAAATTCCCTATCAGAATCTTATTGGAAAACTTGAATCTATTTAGACATTATATGGGGTTCTCTTTTCTTGATCTCTTTACTTCCTAAGATAATCCTCACTCTTGTATTACCTCTCCTCTCTCATATTTATATTTTAACATGGTTTAAATCATTCCACAAGATGAGATTTATGGATCAAATCCTTTTCATACCTATTAAGAAAATTCCCATTTTCAAACATCTCACCACAATGTGGGGGTAATTGACACAAGTCTATATAATAATACTATAGGTAATCCACCACATAATATCCCTCCCCCTAATAATAATTTATGGAATCCTCCTATAAACACCAAACCACCAATTGATACCACTTAGATTCTTACATAGATAGTGTAACAAGTGAATTTAATGAAAATATCTAACACCTCCCAAATGATGCAACTACAAGATCATTTGATCAACATGGATAATCAAACACCATTTATTCTCCCTCAAAACAATCAAAATTTTATTCCTCCACCTCTTAGAGATTCCATAGGGAATGTCATCCCCCAACCTAACATGAATAATAATATGATTCAACACATACAAAACAATCCTTTAGCCCCTTTCATTATCTCTATTGATATTGGTAATATATCTCCAAATATTAAATATGATGGGACTAAAGACCTTGCATCTTTTTTCAAGGCATTTGGAAATCTTTATAAGGAGTGGATGTAAACTAATACTTTCACAACAATTAACTTTTAGTTAAAACTTTCACTAGTAATGTATTAGAATGGTACAATAAACTCCCCTAATAATCCATATAGCAACTAGAAGATTTACTCAACCCTCTAATTAAAGAGTTTCAACACAATGATCTTCATAAAAATTGCCTTAGCCATTTCATCAATGCTAAGCAATCTCCCACTAAGTTAGCTCATGATTTTATCAAATAATGGAGATATGTGGCTCATAATGTTGATCATAACATGAATGACATAAATTTGTTTAGAACATTTATATCAACATTAAATCCTTCACTTTAATACAAATTTTAGAATTTTACTCCTCAAATGCAAAATGAAGCTCTTGACCAAGCTAAACATTAATACTTCTTAATGAAATAGTTTGAACCTAATAATAAAATCATTAAAGGATATTTTTAGCATTCAACTAATGCAATAATCAATAATCCTCCTCAAACCAAACTAGGATTAACCAAAGTTAACAATTCCCAACCTTCTCATATGGCAAAGGAAACAATTTTTATCACCCTCTAAAACATTCACTTATCCCAATAATCCTCCCAAATGGTATGACCCTAATCACTTTTGTTAGTTCCATGCCAACATTGGTCATTCCCATGAAACATGTAAAGGGATTACATTTTTCTCTCTCCTATATGCTTGGTGATTCACTCAATCATGAAGCCATGATGCAAATACATCATCAAGATTACCTTCATGCTTCTCAAAAGAGACAAGCTCCCAAAGATTATTCTTAGAACAACCAAAAATATTTTTCCACATTTAACGTAAAATAAACCAACAAGGATATTTTTAAAATTGATGTTTATTATGACCAATATTACACCAATCCCAAATATGTTGATGTAATTAAGGTAAATTACTAATTTAAACTAGCCCACATAGATCTTATCACCAAACCTAAGAAACCATTTTTGGAATATCAACTTCTCAAAAGATACTACCAATACTCACTTAGCTCTAGAAACCAATGAGAAATCATATCCTCCTTCCTAACCTCTAACCAATTACCTTTTTCCTAAACCTCTTTTACCTTCTAATCCTCATGATGGTGCTTCTTCTTCCAAATTTTTTTATAACTTATTATAAGAACTCAACTCCATGCCTTGAAAAATTCCTCTTATGGAGTTAGTTATTACCTCTCCTTATCATCATATGTTATTAATGCAATAAATTAAATAAATTAATGATACATCTCCTTTAGAAGATGAACCATCTTCTCATGAGCCTTAACCAATTAAATTTTAATGTTACATCTCTTTGGTTTATTCAAAAACTTAGCTATAACAAAGATCATCTCAAAAAAACTTGCTTGACATGTTGTGGATTTGATAAAACTAATAAAAATCCACTTGGTTGTATTTGGCTCCATATTATGATTGGATCTAAGACTATATAGACTAAGACTATGGTCCTTGATTTAACCTTATCTTACAACATAATCCTAAGACCCCCATGGACTCATAAAATGAGGGACATCACCTCTTTTGGAAAATAATGCATCAAATTAATTCATGCGAAAAAGGTATAAACAAGAGATCAATCCTAACCTTGGAGTATTCAAATTCCAAATACCAAATCTCAATATCATGTTTCCACTATTATTAATATCAGTAGTGTTCCCTTACCCGAATTCATCAACATGATTCATGATTTACATGTCACTCTTACTAATTATGACAATGATGATCCAATGAATTTCAAAATATGTGTACTAATACCAAGATACCTCTTTAAATCTTAGAATGGATACTTACATACTTATTACCTCATGGTCACACCATCCAGTCTAATTGATGATATTACTAATTTACTCCTTCCATGTAGTGCTCAAGAATCATCTTACATAGAAGATGACTTTACATGTAATGATTATGGAGTGCCTAAATTATTCCAAGATCCTTTAATCATGTCTCCAAATAAATATAGAAATTTAGGCATTTCACCTTCTGAAGTTCCTCCTAAATCACAAGCATGTATAATTTATTCAACTTATTATGATAAATACATCATGGCCTGATATCAATAATGAGACTTGGAAATTAAAAATTGTAATAAAACTCTAGCTCAAATACTTTATTTTTATCATTAAATTCATATCATTTCAACATATTTTGAGTTAACACTTGAAGTTCATGTACCTCTTGGTAATTATCCACTTATTGACACTCCTTGGGTGGTGGAACAAATCTTCCCCGCCCCTTCACCTCTAGAACTTATTGAATATTATATATCTCCTACTGAACCAATGATTCTCTCTGATCCTCTCCTTATCAATAATGCTAATGATAAACCAATCAAATTAGATAAACCTTCCTTTCTAATTTTAACTACTTCAAAAATCATCCTTGATTCCAAGGCCACAAATGTACACTAAGTACGTTAAAAATATGACCACCATATTAACAAAATTATTGATCTCAATGTAGATGTGGAGAATTATTTCCTTCTTCCCACTTTCTCTAGTGATAAATCCATTCATGAATTAATTCATGCCTGAGAACCTCAACTCATTCAGTTATATCATAAGCTTAGGAATTTCAAAGAAAAAACCCCTTATTTTAAAAAATTAATCACTAGAACTAACCTTAAAACAAATCCCATTTCCTCTTTGCCTAATGCACTATATCATTTCCATTTTGGAAATGTTATGCCTATCAAAGAAACTAAAAGAATCCAATATATCACCCCATCATGCCCTCGACCTATAATAGTCTCTAGAGAACTTAAACCAACTAAGAATGATAACTTTAGCTCATTATATGATAAATATTATTAGACTTTCACTTGGTCCTATGAGGATATGCTTGGTATTGATCATATTATCATGGTAGACAACATCATCACCTATCCTAGTACTAAACCCATATGATAAAAGTAACCAAAGTTTCCCTCTATATTGTCCAATTTATGTCATAAATAAATCATTAAACTTATTGATGATAAATTTATCAATCCTATGTATTATTTAGAATGGGTCTCAAACATTATCCTTATTTTTAAAAAAAGTCACCATGGTCATTCACTTCAATTTCCATAACCTCAATCTTGTTTATCCCAAGGATAAATTTCTTTTACTCTCCATAGATGACATCATTGATTCCACTATTGATTATGAAATGTTGTCACTTATAGATGGTTTTTTAGGCTATAATAAAATTCACATTGCTCCTAGAGATCAACATAAGATAACTTTCACCATGTAATGGGTCACCAATTATTACTTTAAAATTCCCTTTGGACTTAAAATCACCAAAGCTATCTATCAAAGGGAAATGACTCACATTTTCTATGACCTTATTAATAATATTATGGAAACCTATGTGGATAATCTCATTTCCAAGTCTAAAAACTATAAACCTCATCTTTTTGATCTTCATATCATCTTTGATTGAATCATAAATATAAAGTTGGAATCAACCCCTAAAAATATGTCTTTGGTGTCACATCTAGAAAATAGTTAGGGTTCTTAGTCTCTCTCCATGGTATTGACATTGATCCTGCTAAAATAAATGTTATTTTCAACATGTCTATACCTCATTCCATTCTGAATACCTTGGAAAGCTTAGGTAAAAAATATATTTTATCCCAGAAATGGATTATCGCATATATTATGTTAATTATATTATCAAGAAAGGTAATTATCTTTAATGGATAGATATTTGTCATAAATCATTTGAAAATATGAAAGAATATTTACTTCATCCACACACTCTTCATCCACCCTCTAACAATTATCCTTTAATATTATATACTTCTTCAACACCCATATCAATTGGGATAATGTTTACCCAACAAGATGATACTAGAAGATAGTATGCCATTTATTATATTAGTCAAGGTCTCATTGACTATGGAAAATGTTATACAAAAGTATAACACGATTACCTCAATATATATTTTACAATTGAAAATCTCTATCATTATATGCTTTATCAAACAACATATATTATCATTCATTATAATCAAATCCATCACTTCTTCCCTAAATCCTTTATCCCTGGAGATATAATTAGAAAATGGATGGTCCTTCTAATGAAATTTTATCCTTGCATTATGATGCAAATATTTGTCAAAGGATAAATCATTGCTGACAAACTTGTAGCAGCTCCCATACCCACTATTGACCACCTTAAAGATAGTCTCCTAAATGATAATATCATCTATATTTAAGGTCTTAATTAGGATATATCTCTTAAATATTACTTCCATAATTTCATTTTTTATCTTAAATATAGTAATCTAGAGGATTACTCTAGCATTCCCAATACTACTAAATCTAAATTAGTCCTTAAATAACTTCCTAAAATCAATGTTGATTTACATGAGGATAATTGGACCCTCAATTTTGATGGTGTCAGATGCCTTCAAAGAATGGGTAAGGTTGTATAATCACTATTCCTCTTGGTAAATTTATCCCTTTGGGATTTTTACTTACATTTTATGTCACTAAAAACATGGAAGAACGTGGATCTTAGAGCGCTCATTCATCATGATGCAATTCATGCTAAAGAGGGAGAGATCAAATTGGGATAAAAAACTAATGATTTGGGGGAGTGGATCCACGGAGGAAGATATACACTCATTAAATAGAAATGTTCTAGAGTACATGAGGAGGACTCAAAACGTGCCAAAATATAGGTGAGTTCTGGCCCAAATTGGTAATAGTTGGGTTTATTGTTTAGCTGATAGGGTTCAGGCGGTAAAGGAGATACGTATGGCTCATAATAGGAAAAGAGAACCAAGTAGGAACCCAAATATTGTGAAGAGTGGAAAGCAAAAGAAGAAGTTTGGAAGATACTGTAGAGAGGAAAGGTTGTGAGTTACATGGAACAGCTTCATGGCTCAAAACCCCATATCACAACGACATTTTTCAAAAATTAGACTGATGATAGGGTTACCTTGCATGGAATTACAGTGAATCTCCTTGAGGAATTCATAGTGGAGGTGACGGGACTTCCAATGGAGGGAATACAATTTTCAAAGCAAACAAGCATTTCCAATGAGGCTTTCAGTAAATTCCCTAAAACGGATGCTGAGGAGCAGCAGCTAGAAAAAAGTGGAGATTTTTTTGAATTGGAGCAGATTAAGGGCATCTGGAGGGACATCTTATGCTATATCCATGAGTAATTCATACTTGATGGAAGAAGCAAAATAGTCCACAAATTTCACTTTGTTTTCCTCAATCACTTCAGACACAAAGTAAGAATCTCCTTTCCTTTTTATCTGCATTTTTCTTTGCTCCAAAGTCTGTTCACTCATAAGAAAAAGGAATATTGTCCCATCCTGCATGAGGGGTTAATTCTTATAATTGAAGGGAATTGTAAGAATAAGGCCATTGTAAAGAATCCTTATTCGATAAAATACAAGGACCTTAGGAGTAATAAGAAAGAAATAGTAAAAGGGAATGAAAAAGCTAAATTCAAACTCCCAAGCGTCAATAACTAGACTGTTGATGAGGAAACAGAGTGGGAAAGTTCCAAAACCACTGGGGAGGAGAGTCTGGAGGGAGATGGAGGAACATAAATTGATCATTCAAGTTCCAGTGAGGAAGAAGTGCAAGATAAGAATGAGAAAGGAGTCACTATAGAGGAAAAGTTTGAAAACAACAACCATGAGTTTGAGGAAAACCAGCAAGTGTTTGAGGAATTGGATAAAGATCTAGATGATCCTATTGTGGACCCTGATCTAATTAATGAGAAGGAAAATCTAGTTTAGGTTGCTAACAAAATATTGGAAATGGGAGCTCAAGTAAAGGAAGTTAGTAACAAAAATGTAAGCCCTACTGAAATAAAGGAATAGAAACGAATGGAAATGGAGGACTATATTGAAGAAGGTGGAAGCAGTCCTAAAAAGAACATAGAAGATTGGAGTGACAAAAGGCAGAATGATGAACCTACTAAAATGGCCAATTGTAAATCTGATGCTACCCTTCAATTCAATTTATGGACGTACAAGGAGATTATGGAAATTAATAGGAAAATGGAAATAATGGAGGGTAAACAAGAGGCAGTTTGGAACAAAGTCAATAACATGGAAAAGTAGATGAGGGATATTCCCATAAAACTCAAAGAGTATGAGAACAACCTAAGGGAACTCATAAAGGAAAGCAAAATAAAGATGGAGGAGGTAACCTCTAGCATTTGTGCTGCTGTGGTAAACATTGGCAAAAGAGCAAATGAGGAAATCAAAACTTTGGAGGGGCCTAGCAAGAGAACTAGACAAAGCTCAAGAAATAAATTAATGTAAGAGGGATCTACACAGGTGACTGCTGCCATCCAGGACACTGTTGAGAAAGGTAAGGAAGTAGTGAAGATGATATTGGAACTAGAAGAATAGTTCCTAGTTATTTTAGTTGGTTCTGCTAGTTGTTTGTGTTTTTTGGTCTTGGTACCTAGTTTTTTGAACTTTTAATATGGATTTTATAGGTCTCTATAAAACCTGGGGGATATCTTTGGTTGTTTGTTTGGTAGCTTCCGGTCTTTGTATGTTGGTTTTGTTACTTCAGTGAAGTAGGCTTTAGGCTTGCCTATGGATGTTTTTGTTTTATCTTTCTCCTTTTGTTAAGGGTTTTGGGGTCCCTTCAAAACCTATTTTTACCTTAATCTAAAACATGGAAGAATACAAAGCAGTAATCCTAGGCATGAGAGTGGCATTTGATTTATACATTACATATCTTCATGCTTTAGGTGACTCCCAACTCATATTCTGATAGGTTAAAGGTTATTATCAATGAAAAAGTGAAAACCTTATTGCTTATCATCAATTACCCACCACCCTTGCCAAATAATTTACTTCTTTTACAATAGAGGCCATCCCTCAAGATCAAAATTATATTGTTGATTCACTTGCTTCTTCATCATCTCTTTTCCATCCACACTAAGTTATTAAAAATTTTACCTTTCTCATTCAAATATTAAAGTCCCCATATTCCATTCAACCATAAGATTGGTTATCTATAATATTTAGGATGTCACTATTTTATAGAGCTTCTAGTACAAAGACATACTTTAATTCCTTGAGTATCAAACCTATCCTCTGAATAAGGATTATCATGAAAGACTCAAATTTAAAAATAAGATTTTAAATGTCTTTTGATATAACATATTTTATTATCACAATGTTGAAGGTACCTTACTCCACTATGTTATGAAATAAGAGGTTCTTCCTCTCTTTAAACAAGCACATGGGGGTATTTATGGTGGTAACTATAGAGAACATGTTATAACACACAAATAGTTACATATGGGATAATTTTTTTGTACTATTTAAAAGGATTCCATAAAGTTCACTAAAATGTTTAGTCCTTAACAACTTCATGATGATCTAATCATTATCTTCTATCCGAGATCCAAACTATGGAATCTCCTTGGCCATTTTCAATGTGAGGATTAGATCTAATAGGCAAAATACTTATATTATAAGATAGGCATCTTTTTATCATCATGGGTACCAAGTATTTTACCAAATGGATCAAATCTATGCCTCTCATCAATGTCACTAGAACCACCATTTATGAATTCATCCTTAATCAAATAATTTGTCATTTTCTAGTTTCCATAATATCATTTTTGATAATAATGATAATTTCAAAAATAAAGATGTGAAACAACTATGTTCTAAATTTAAAATCAATCACAAATTTTCCACACCATACCATCCACAATGCAATAACCAAACTGAGGCCATTGACAAAATACTTAATAAAATTCTCCAAAAGATAATCTATGAAACCTACACAGATTAACATCAGATATATTCCTCTCTTTGGGCCTATTATATTAGCATACACATCACCACTATGGTAACACCATTTTTTATAGTCTATGGTTTCAAATTTGTCCTCCAATTAGAAGTTGAGTTTCCTTCTTTTTGTATCTCTCTTCATGGTATCATACCTGATGAATAATTATGTGAATCTCAACTTCATGTTTTTGATATTTTTGATGAACATCATCTTTTCAATCTACAACACAATCACCAATATAAGGCTTGCATCACTAAATAACATAATAAAAGGGTTAAAGTCCAAAATTTTAATGTTGGTGATCTTTTCCTTAAATTATACAACACTCATGATAAATAGGGAAAATATGCACAAAAATGGTGGGGCCCTTATATACTCAAAGACATCATTTTTCCTAGCACCTATCACCTTTAAACTAATGAAGGCCATATTTTCAAAGAGCCCACCAATTCATAATTTTGAAAGAACTATTTTTCTTAAATCTTTTCATTTTTATCATAGTTCCTATTTATTATCCTACAAACACTTTTTGTAGGATATCTACATGGGTCTCACCCTATTCAACAATTTATCTTTATAAAAACCTTAGTTCCTTATTTTTGTCCTTTAGATTATCTCTTCTTCTAAGTTGCATTGTAAAAATATGGATAAAACCTAGTCTTCTTCATTACTTATTTTCGTTGTCTCTATTTCCTTACTTTCTAATTGTTTTTTCAACCCTTGTGTTTTTATGTTGTGATTTACAATTTAATATCATGGATAAGACCAGGCCTTCTTCACAAATACCATCTTCCTCACTTATTTTTGACATGCTTTATGCACCCTCTTGGGTTTCTCTTTAATGAGTTGTAGTGTAAGACCAAGGATAGGATCAGGCCTTCCTCATATAATCACCATCTTTAATTCAGTGTTCCTTTTATATAATGTGTTTACAATGGTTACAATTTTATGATCCCTTATTATTATCTTTAGCTTTTCCTTCTTTCGTAGATAAAATTTTCAAAATAATAAAGTGTTAGCTTGTTTTCATACACTTCCTTCACTATTATGATAAAGAATCACACTTTAATCTTCTTGAATCCCTTTTTCATATTTGTTATATTTTTTGTAATTTGAATTAATTCAAATTATTTCATGTTCATTCTTGTTGATTTCCTTTTATTCCACTCCAGATAAACTAAGGCTGAAGCTAAGATAACACTTTTATTTCACCTAAATTAACAAGAATCTTAAACATTGAGCTCTTTGAGTTATATTTCTTAGAAAACAATAGTAGTCATATTTAGCACCCATGTTTAGTCATATAAAATGTCAAAATTGGTAGTTTGAGTATGGCTTGTGACACCCTATCCATAGGTCCTTCTTTCATGTTTGTATGACCCTTATAAACACCTTTTTTATCATTTCCAATCATTCAAAACCTTCAAGACCCTGATTCCAACTTAGTTAGACCATATTTCCTAAGCTAATCCTATATCTGCAAGTCCTAATCCTATAAGACAAGAGTTTCATACTTGGAATACAATACTAAACCCTAGGGTGTCCCATTTTTGGTACTCTTATCCCTTCTCAATTTGAGCCTCAATAGTCATTTTCATCTGATTCTTATCCTTCATTATGTAGACCTAGCACAAATACATTTGACCCATGACCAATTGTTCCCTATAAAATCCCATTTAGATTTCATTTATAAATGGGGTAACAAATATTACAAAGCAAGCAAGAATAGAAATAAATAAATAAGGAAATTTTCCCTATTCTCTGCATACCATCACCCAACATAGTTATAAACACATTCAAACCCTCATACCAGTCCTTAGCCACCTCAAAAACTCTTGATTTGGTATTTTTGCATTTGTATCACAATATTACATGAAGTACATTAAGTGGGAGAACTACATATGGATTGATCCCTCCCCATAGTATTGGTATGTAGGTAGTGTGCCCACAAAAGGGGTGTCGATCACACATTGAATGCATCTTACATGCCCTAACCCCCCTTTCTTTAAGTGATTAATATCCTATTTTATTAATCATGATGGAGGGTTATGGTTTTAGATATTAAATCATCTCTACATTGAGTTCCATCAATAATCAACACTCAATATTTCACATGCAGCCTCACATAGGAATAATGTAAAGAAATCAAAAAGTTGAGGTCTATGTGACTAGTGTGGGCAATAGAAGTAGGAGTGGACAATAACACTAGACTCTAAAGTGTCTTGTTTTTTACAGTCCTATCCTTTCACCAAATTAAATATAGATTCTGATTTGTGACACTATCCCAATCTTTCATAGCTAGTTTCAAACCCTATCTCAACCATCTCAACCTATTTCTAGCTAAGTCATTGTTTCTCCTTTTTTATTGACATTATTAGAAAGATAAAAAATACATAAATTATACACATTAGGATTGTAATTTTTGAAATATTCTTTACTAGTTTATTAATCTAGACCCTTAACTAAAATAGGAATACAACTCCATTATTCCTAAAATAGTTAAATAATTTTGTGAACATGACTCACTTTGAGCAAATCTCAAACCCCGAGTACCCCTAGGGTTTTCCTTCATATTTTTGTGCAAAAATTCAATTTCAAAATTTTGATTTTTGTATAAATTTTTGTACATTTTTTTAATTCAAATTTATTTTTTAATTCAAATTATTACAACAATTTCAAATTTCAAAAACTCTAACCTAAAGCCCTAGATTTCCAAACTAGGTCCTCAAACCCCAATCCTTCCTCCCTTAGAATTTTTAAATAATTTTTTTGGAATTTTTAAAAATTATTTGGAGTGTCAAAAATATTTTCAAAATCCATATGTTAGTAGTCATTCTTGCATTTATTTACTTAATAATACTTTTTCATACTCTCTTTGGTGAAAGTAATAAAATGGCCACTAAGCCACTTTTTCCCTCTCATCTTATAGATACATTTCTAATTTTTTATCACAATTATGACAATGAATGTAAAAATTTGCAAAATTGGACATTATCCAAAAATGAGGAAAATGATTTCATTTATAATGAATACAATTACATTTGTTGTAATGAGGAATATGATGATGCATATGAAAATGATAGTGAAGAAAAATTATATTCATCTTCTTCTCTCAAACTTATCTCTTTTATTCCCTCTTCTAAAGATAATAATTTTGATAAATGAGAAATATAATTTTCATCTCATTTTCCTATGCACAATACATCAAATGTAAAAATTAATCATGTAATTCCAATTATAACTCTCATTGGTGATACTTTTCTTGCATTTGAACCTTGTTTCTCCCTCTCTTTTGCCACTTATATCTTTAAATTACAATAATATAAATTAAATAGAATCAACATTCCAAAGCATAATTCAAATGATCAATCTCATTTTATTAACTCTACTTTGTTATCTAAAACAATGACAATGGAATGTTTAAATGATAAGTCTTTTACTCTTACTTCTCATATTACAAATGAAAATAATGCATTCACTCCATTTAAGGATAATATATATGCACATAGTATCCCAATTTCACATGACATTTTATTACATATTATAAAATAAAAAATATCTTCTCTTACCCCTCTCCCTAATGATAATGGAAGTGATAATGAATATGGTAGTGAACATACAAATGAATATGACTATGAGAGGGAATATGAAAGTGACATTTCTATTTCTACTCTTTCAAATGAACAAAATTATGATTGTGATAATGCATGGAATAATGATGACTATTATGCATATAGTGAAGAATAAAATGAATCTCATGCTCCTAAATCTTCTCTTACTCCTCTCAAACATAATGCATTGCAAAAAATTTCTTCTACTTTTATGCATGATTCTATTTCAAATGATTCACATGTTAATGATAACATCACATCTTCTATTCAAATAGAATGTGATTCACTAAATACTAAAGATACCAATGAATATCCGAAGCTACCCCCTACTACAGTAGCACCTATTTCTCACTATCCACCTAAAGAGAATGGTATCCCACATCCCTCTACTAAGGTCCAAGTTACCATTCCTCCAAAGGTTCAAGTGAGCACATCCCCTCTCTATGATCTAATTGCTAAATGTAACATTCACATCACATTAAATAAATGATCAAATTCAAAATTTAAATGAACCAATTCAAGATACTAATATACCATCCCAATATATTATTTCTTTAATACATGTAGTTGGTGAATTACAACACCAAGTATATCTCCTTAATTTGGAAACAAGGCTTATAAGTCTTGGATGGATTCCAATGAATTACATGGTAACCATATTCTAAAGACATTTGTCAAATATTCATTGCCTAAGAATTTATAGATACCATCATTTCCTCAATTTTATGGAACTAGAAATCATTTCGTACACCTTCAAGCCTTTCAAAAGGCTTTGCCATTTTATGTGAGTCTTTTGATTCTACTTAAGTTGTTCCAACAGACATTAGTGGATAATGTACAAAATTTATTCTTTCATCTACTCCATATTGGTTCCTTACATACAAATGATGAATTAGAGGAGGCATCTCTCAGATATTACATATCAAACATGGGCCCCTTGTGTTACATATGATAAACTTGATACATTTCATTAAAATTCCTCAGAGCTAGTTAGTGATTATATCTTATGATTTAAGACTTACATGCTATAATTGATCTATAAACCAATCTATTTAGAGGTCAAACATATATTTATTAAGGGGATTTACCTACCCCTCGTAGATCATATATTATATGAGATATAGTCCTCTTTTAGGCACTTATGTTATATAGTTTTAGCCTTGGAGAAGAAAGTGGGATTGATTGAGTCAGATTCCATTGATTAGATTACTATAGATTTCATATAATTACCTCCATCTACAGCTCCTAACACATAGCATCCACCATGTCCCAAACAAGATATGAGACCACATCCATAAAAATAACTAGTTAAGAATAGAGAGCTAGGTTTTAAAGTACCACCTATAGTATGTACTATAGATAATAGTAATAGGGAACCACTATAGTTTGATTCAAAGTGGGATAACCCATATGTCATATTATCAACACTACTAGATAGGAGGTTAATCACATTGCCTTCTACTCATCATCAAGATCCACATCTCTTACACAGACAACCACATCATCCCTTTTATAACTATCACCATATCCATGGAAATAGAAACAATGATTGTTATGGACTTAGGGGCTATATTAATAGACGTATTGATAATGGTATCATAACATTCGCACTAGGGAAACCAATATCTCCTCCATCATGGATCCACAGACCTCATTCCTCCATAACAGAGTCATCCTAAGACATTACTTCATAGGAATCATTGGTTACTCATCATGAGAGTAACACATTTTCTAAGATAACGCCTCATAAGAGATCTCCTATCCCACCTACTTAGAGGGTTTAGAGACTAGTATAGTGAGATTAGCTTACATATATAAATGTAGACTATGGATTACATATTGCATTTCTATATACATATCCAACATAGTCACATTTCACCATAGTAGAGTTTTTAGGGTCTTATCTCATGTAACAAAGCCCTATGATTAAGATTAGATGAACCTAAATAACAAAGTACTACTCTAGATAGATATTCACTACATCCAAGTTTTCAAGGACCTATTTCACATAGCAACCCAATATGATTGAGATTAGATGAGCTCCCATCATATGTTACAATTCCATCTAAATCTATTGTTCAATCATACATATCATAGTAGAGGCTAAATGGTGTTATTTTGTGTATCAATCCACTATAATTATGCATAGATGATCCTCCTTCATAGCACAAAATTTTAATTATGCATATATTGAGGTTATATCTTTATATTATACATGTACATCTATAGTTAGTGAACCAAAAATAACATCAAATATACGACATGTTCCTACATAGCATGAACATTATGGCCACTTGTTAAGTTGGTCATCAGGGTTTAGATAGTGATATAGTAGCCATGGGGCTGATATATATAGAATGATATCTTACATCCCCTTCTAATAATTACATCAACAATAGTTTTAGGACACTAGATAGTTTCTAGCTACAATATCCATACCCAGGGTAGTATCATTAAGTTCTCATGCCTTACATAGAGCATATATTCAGAGAACTTATTCTACTACTAGATGGGTCCTTAAGATCCCCATAGTTGTATCTACTTCTTAGAGTTATAAGGGGACCCCACTATCAATTTCCATGATAAACATTTCATATCACGTACATCATAGACAACTTTTAGGTTCATAGTCTTATCCCTTCCATCATTCTTCATGATCATGCATGATCCCTCTCTTTGATATGGGACACCATGATAGGGATTCTCTCATGAGACTCATCGGTTAGTATCATTTCTTCTCATTATTTCTTGAACATGACTTCTTTCAATTTATTGTACATAGTTTCCTTATGATTGATTATACGTATACAAATTTCCAAAATACCACAAATAATACAAATTTTCAAAATACCAAAAACATTTCAATTGTATGCATTATCCATGCTTTAGATTTCTACTACCATGCTAAACTTACATTTTGTTTTTCTATACTATTATTTGTCATTTTATCTACATTACCATTCTTCACTTGATCTTATTTAAGTGTGTGTAGTGGCATCCATATTCTTTTATTTATTCACTCTACCCATTGAGGGGGCATCCTACTTCATATATTCAAGACATACATCAATATATCTACCCAGCAAGGGCATCTTCTACATGATTACACCATCCAAGTTATGTCATTCCTACACCACACACTCTCTTTATCATGTTAATGTAAATTACTTACTTTATTACTTAGATTATTCTTTCAACACTTACTAGTATATAACACTTGTGTATTTCTTAACATCTACCTATTCTTGTACTACGTGTTTTGTATAATTTCACTTCTTTCTTTGATTAGTTAGATGTGATTATGTTTCCAAAATTTACATGCCTTCCTTTCTTAATATTCATAGCTATATGTGATTACATCTCTTAATTCTTATTTTATTTCTTGTGTGTGCCTTATGACATTTGCCAATATCTTTTTCTTGTACTCTTCTATGTGCTTGTGGCCCTCATGCCAAACTTGGTTATTTTTAATTGTATGTATGTGGGCATTTGAACATGCCTTGTATACATGATTTCCTAGTTTTAGTGACATGTGCCCATGTCCCTTTTTTTCTTGGCCCATTGGCCACTTTTGTATGCTTCTTGCTTTTGGCCTTATGCATTTATTTGCTTGTTTGATTCTCAATTTTTTGCAATGCCATGATCCACATCATGCATTATCATGCCTTCTTAGATGCCATGATGGAAATAATTATCCATCCATCCTTAACAACTAACAACTAGCATTTCTAATTTTAATTCATTATAATACACATGCTATTATATTATTAAATCTATCTAGACATACCCCTGTTGATCTAATAATCTCTAATATAAATTATGTTATATCTTGAGACATATTTCTAGTTATCATTACTATATCATGTATTTTAGAGCATAACATACTTACAGATCTCTTTCTTTTGAGGGTAGTCATTATAGGGTCTTCATTCCTACCCTCAAAAGAGGGGGCAATAAATAGGGGTTTTGCCATAGAGATCAAAGCCTCTATCAATCAAAAATCTATTTTTAGAATAACATTTAGAACCCAAACTAGGTAGAATAGACTAGAAATATAATGATAAATAGATAAAAATAATTATAAATAGCAAAGGATAAGTGCACCACATTTAGAATACAATACCGAATAACAAAGTGTCATATTTTTAGTGCTCCTATCCAAACAATAAAAAAACTAGATTTTCCATAAACAAATAGAAAGGTAAGATCAATTATAATTTTGTCAGTTATATTTTAGTTTAGATGGGGTGGATTCAATAAAAAAATTTATTAAAAAATTTAGACATAAAGGGGCATCATGCACAACATGATGGCTCTCGCTTCCAGTTTTAGAATTGGGTAGTTGGTATAACTTCTAGATTAGAATCCATGTTATAGACACCAGTGATTAGGGTGATGTGTGTGGCACATTTTCTTGATTTTATTTTTAGTTCATTGCATGACCTAGGTATTATCAATAGTTACATGCCTTATTCCATCTGTAGGTGGTTCGCATCATTTCAAAGTGGCTTTCATATAAGCATAGTTCCTAGTTTCCAAGTGGATTTCATACAAGCCTAATCGCCACCTTTCAGAGTAGCCAAGATTGGCTTGGTTCTTAGTACACATTCAACTATCCATGCCATATTATTATATTATAGAGCATTCATGGGATTCACGAGCAATCTCATATGACACATATTCATACTGGTATTAGTTAATAGTTCCACACTTTAGGGGCAATGATGGAGCTAAAGGATTAACTAGCCTTTGTATCACCTACTTAGAGGGAATGGACACATAGTCCAAACATTGATTAACACATGCATGATCACATAACTTCACTTCATGGGTGATGATGGAGCCAAAGGGCTAGCCTTTGTATTCTTGAGCCACCTTTGGGGAATTTAACACTTAGATTCATTCATAAAATTAATCTTGGTACATCACATACCCAACATCACTCAATATCACTCATCACAATAGGTTTTGTATTGGTCTACATATCTAGTGAGGTGTATTCATTATTTTTTCTTTCTCTTTCTCTTACCTAATTTTTTTAAATTCTTATTTTATACATAACATGTCTAGTAATAACTAATCTACTCTTTGTTTTCTATTTTATATTTACACTTCATGATGTGTTATCTCCACACACACTCAGCATCACACATCTTTATGGACTTCACCCTTGTAGGTAAGTTTGGGTACACTTTCTACTTTTCTTTTATCCTAGTCATTTTCTTTGTTATATAACTAGAAAAAGGGGGTGGGGATGTAGTCATATAAAATGTCCAAATCGGTAGTTTAAATGTGTATTGTGACACCTTATCCATAAGTCCTTCTTGCATGCTTTTATGACCCTTCTAGACACCTTTTTGCTCATTTACAAACATATAAAACATTTTGGACCTTGATTCCAGCTCATCCAAACCATATTTCCTATAGGAGTGCTATACTTAAAATATAGTGTTGAACCCTAGGGTGTCTCATTTTCTACACTCCTATCCCTTTGTAATTTGAGCCTCAAAGGCCATTTTCATCTGATTCCTATCCTTCATTATGTTAGCCTAACATAAATACATTTGACCCATGACCAATTATTCCTTATAAAATCCCATCCAAAATTAATTTACAAAGGGGGTTCTAAATCTTACAAAGCAAGCAAGAATACCAATAAAACACTAAGGCTAATTTCCCTATTCTTTACATATAGTCGCCTAACATAGCTACAAACACATTCAAACCCTCATACCAATCCCTAGATACCTTAATCACTCTTGATTTGAAATTTTTGCATCTGTATCACACTATTTCACAAATCACATTAGGTGGGAGAACTACATATGGCTTGATCCCTCTTCAAAGTATTGGTAAGTAAGTAGTATGCCCACATAAGGGTTGTGGATCACACATTTAGTACATTTTACACACAATAATCCCTCCTTTCTCTAAGTGATTCAAATATTATTTTATCAAGCATGATGGAGGGTTAGGGTTTTGAATATTAAATAATCTCTAAATCAAGTTTTATCGACAATTAACACTCAAGATTTCACAAGAAGCCTCACATAGGAAAATCATAAAGAACCCAAAAAGTTCAAGTCCCTATGACCAATTTGGACAATAGTAGTAGGAGTGGACAATAGTGTTGGATCCCAAAGTGTCCTATTTTTTTTGGTATTGTACTTTCATTTAATTCAAGCTATATTCTAATTTATAACAATATCCTAGTCTTGCACAACCAGTTTCAGACCCTGTCTCAGTCATCTCAGCATATTTCTAGCTAAGTCATTATTTCTCCTTATTACTATTATTAGAATGGTAAAAAAGATACATAAATTATACAAATTAGGATTATAATTATTGTGATATTCTTTACTGATTTATTAATTCATACCCTTAACTAAAATAGGAATAAAACTTCATTATTTCTAAAATAGTTAAATCACCATGTTTGTTTCTCTGAATCTATATGGAGGAGGAATAGAAAAATCCATCAAAAATTTAAAATCCAAATCATTTAAAAAAAAAGGAAACATAAAAAGTTAAAATTCAAAATCACATCAAAAGACATGATTAATAACACATCTCTAATCTAATTTCAAACTCCACAGTTGACCTCACGATAGATCTAAGGTTTATTGGGGTGTGGTAGGATAGTAGAATGAGATAGGATAGATCAAAATAATATATGGCGATACCTAATTTCTCACATAAGTATATAATTTTCACAGTAGATAGATGGATCTATAAGGGGTCTTGAAGAATGGGGAACACATTATGGGAAGGTAGGTATATTTTAATTTTCATGCATATAGCCTTCATGGGATGATATCCATACTTAATTTGTTGACCTAAGATTTTTGTGTCTAGAGGTTATTCAAAGTACTTAATGTGGAATGTTCTATTTTTTTGAAAAATATAATTTGAGTGGCTTACCTTTGATAAAGAATTTCTATACCTTTATTTTTCCTTCATTTCCCCCCTTGACATGCAAGTGTGTCTCTAAAACTATTTTCCCACTTCTATATTCCTTCTTCAAATATTAAAAACATGATAGCTCTACTTTGTTTCTTTTTTTATCTATCCTTAGAATAAAATAATAATCTTGAGTAACTATGGATTACTTTATTTATTCCATGGTTTTACATCTCTAGACTTGCCTTTTTTCTTTTAGATTTTCCATTATTGTACCTCCTTTTTTTTCCAAAAAAATATGTTCATTTCTATTTTTCATGTTTTTTTCAATTATTTAGTGAGGTTATCATATTACTTCTCACTCACAATTGTTTTCCATTTTATGCACTTTTTCCATTGATGATTATTACTACTCACTCATCAATGTTGTTTTACCATTTGATTGTCCATATTTGTTTAAGGATTGTTACAACTTTCACATTGATGTTTGATTAACATTTTTAAAATGCATCCTTTGTTTGATCTAGTGAGTTTTCATTTATTAATCAATGTTTACTTGTTTTAGTTTTTTGGTCTTTAGTAGCCATATATTTTTGGTTACCTAATTTACTCTAGATTTTTACTTGGTAATTTTTCCTAACTTAACATTTGTCACCCCATCATCCCAAATTTATAAGTACATCTTGTAAACACCACATAAGTTATCTTGGATTTTCTATGTTTGTTTTTTCTCTTTGGTTTTATATCCTTGGGTTTGTCCAAATAGGTCTTTGCACCCTCCATGATCAAAACTACAAACACAATAGACAACCATATAATGATAAAGGTAATTCAAAGTACACATAAATTACTTTTGTTTTTATTTATTTCCTTTTCATTCATTTACTTTCAATTATTTAATGTTTTAAAATACTGTAACTTATTCAGCTTCAATGTTATGTGTCTCTATGTTTTCTTCTTAAAGCACCATCCCTTGTTGAACCTGAGTGACATATTATGAGCTTAGATTGGGGCATATGTATACACATAATATTTTCAAACCTTATCAATTATTGATGATTTATCTCCTACAAGAGCCTTTTTAGTCTCAATCTCTCTAAGTGCATGCCTTAAATGGCACACTGGGAATGGGGTGAATAGACCATTGGTGTTTCACAAGATTTTTGTCCCCTATACCACCATTTTGTATCAATATAACCTTATCCTATACATTATTTAAGATTTATCTTCTCTCTTGCACACTCCTCTTAGATTTTTTTACCTTCATTATCCATTCCCTAATCCTAATATAATTTTTGATAGTTTGTGTTACAATTTAGACCCCATCAACCCTATACTCTAATTGATAAAACATATTTAGGTTCTAGGTCACCCACTAGTGGACCTAGACCAAGACCTAATTTATTTTTATCAATAATGATATAGAGTTGATTAGGCTGACCTTGTCAGCTAAACTTTAAAAAGGGTTTAGGGTTAGATTCAACTACATATACACATTAATTTTAACATTTCTTAGAGACAACAAGAGTTAATTATTCATTTGTGTTTGTATACAATCTACTCTTTTGTTATTATACTTGAGGACTTATAGCTTAGGGTCTACACTTGGAGAAGAATATTGTCTTGTGGATAAGTTTCGGATGTTTTGGCCTTTCTTAGTGATCCTTAAAAACAAAATTAACCTCTTTCAAAACACATTTGGCCAAGGGAGAGATTGAGTCTTGACAAGTTCATCTTCAAGGTAAGTATATCTAACTTTAGTCTTCTATTTTAGTAGATACAAGTATCATAAGTAGTGGATTTTAAATATATTTATCTCTCCAATAATTAGGGTTTTGACTATAATATTTTAATGATTATTCTCCTATATATGTTTAATTTTATGTTTAGTAACCCCCACTTTTTTCCATAAGCTTTGGTGAGCACTAGATTAGATTTTACTTTACTTGTCATTATACTTTGTGAATATGAAAACATAAGACCTAGATAGGGTTATTACATAGTTATGTTTGGCTATAGGCTTTGGAAACCTCTCTAATGATATTTTTGTGGTAAGATATCCCTTGGTTAGGTCTAGTAGATCCATCTTGGTCATGATCCTGAATATCTAATGTATCAACAATCAGAAGTGTAAGTAGGATTTATCTTCTCCAAGATAAGATTTATTTATATATCATTTATATTTCCATTTGCATATAAATATAATGAATTAAATAATTTAAATTATTTTTTTAGTACCTTTCCAACACTTCAAATGGGAGGGAAAATGGATTCCATATATGAAAAATATGGCCAAACATAGAATTAGTACCTAGTATGATTATGATGTACCATTAAGAAAAAAATTAGACCTCCTTATATTATATTTTTAAAATAAAAATATCAAATATTTTAAATCATTTTATAAATAATTTAAAATCATTTCCAACACTTCAAATGAGATCTGAAATGGAGTTTGGATGTCAAACTTATTGCCAAAACAAGATGATAATTTTTTCCTTTATATGTCATAAAAGTACATGATGTCCATATATATTGATATGGTAAACATGCATGTTTAAAATAGAAATGATGTTCATCAAGGTGTCCTTGTATGTTCTGGTCCTCTATCCTTGAGAATTCAAATCTATAGTTCAATTTTGTGTAAAACCTATGAAGTTTGGGCCCTTGATGTTTGAAGAAAAATTGATCTTTAGGATAATGTCTTTGAAACTAATTAAACAAGACCCAAAAAAATTAGTCTAAATTTGAAATATACTCCAAAATGTATAATTGACTATGGATTGGCCCTTTATCTCTCATACCTTTAAAGTTTTAGATCTCTAATGTGAAAAATCTATGAGCTTTGGGACTATGAGATCTAAACCAAAGATGATATCCTAGACAATATATATCCAATGCATCAAAATAAACCAAAAATGATACTATATTTGAAATATATTATGAAATTAATTTTTTCACCTTATTTTCCCTTCATCCTTGCAATCTCTAAAGTTGAAAATCTCTTGCATGAAAAATATACACACTTCAGGACTCTGCTGCCTGAGGCAAAGATGAGCCTATAATATATATATATATATATATATATATATATATATATATATATATACATATATATATAATAATAATAATAATAATAATAATAATAATAATAATAATAATAATAATAATAAATTAAATGAGAACCAAAATGGAATATTCATGTGCAATTCATTCCCAAATGAAGAATTGACACTTGATTGGCCCTTGGTCCCAACTGGGTCTAAAGTTCTATATTTCTAGTGTGAACAATACATGTACTTTGGGACTCCATTGTTTGAAGAAAATAGGAACCCCTAGACAATATTTATCTAATGCATCGAACAAGAACAAAATTAGAGATTATATGTGAAATATATGCCAAAAAGGAGAATTTACACCTAATTGGCCCTTCATCCCTAATGTCTAAAGTTATGGATATTTGACATAAAAAAATATGAAGATTGGGTCTCTAATTTTTAAATAAAATATAATACCCTTGAAAATATCTATCCAATATAGAAAAATAACCAAAAAAGAGAAACAATGTGAAATATATGCCAAAATTGAGAATTAACACCTGATTGGCCCTTCATCCTTCCTAGATACAAATTTATGGATATTCAATATGAAAAATATATGAAGGTTGGGTATTTAGTGTTTGAATAAAATATGATCCCACAAAAAATATATATACAACACATCAAAAAAGATATAGATTTTAGACTAGATGTGAAAGTTAAGTCCAAATGGATAATTGTACTTATTAAACACTTGTGGTGAAAATAGTTATTAATTTCTCATGCTTCTCTAGAATTAAATTTATTCAAGTGAAACATGTAGAATATATAATATTCCTATGAGACACATCTGATATAGTTCCAAACTTATTTTTTCTTCAAGGGGGGAATAAATTATTAAAAATTTCATGAATCTAAAATTTGGGTATAACACTTATTCTTTTCTATATAGACCAAATAAGTTAACACCATTTGTTATTCATATTCCTTGGATACACATTAAATTATTAATATTGTATAATAGGATAAGAATAAAAATAAAAATTGTACCACATACATGCTCTTCAAGATTTCATTCAGGGTCTCATCATAGTTTCATAATTGTTTGGTGAATCCAAATTGGGATTTCCTTATCTCTTCTTATGTGTCTCTAGTGCTCCTTCCTATTTTCAAGAACTCTTAAAAGATAACCTTATAATGTATTTATAGGATTGTCTTGGTAAATTCCAAATGTGTCTAAGAGCCTTGGATATTTACTCATAATATAGTACCAAATCTTTTGTGCTTTAACCCTTATGGTACCCAAATAGAGTTATGTTCTCTCTCACCTTTCTCATTCTAATACGAGGGCATTTTGCACCTCAACCTACTTATTTTTTTAGTTCTAAACTACCCTTTAATTTAAGTACAACTTATCATTCCTCATATTTAATATATATGAATAGCTTTGTCATGGTTTTTTACTACTCCCTACAAACCTAGAGATTAGTAAGTTTTGCCTAGTCATTTTAGTAGATAGTATCCTTAACACATTTATTGAATACATGTCAGTCATAGACATCATATTGACCAAAAATTATTACATTACTTAGTATAATTATCCATATAAGAGTATTTATGTTACTCTAGGAACTTAAAAAAGGGCCTATTGATAATTTGGCTTGCCAAGGCCAAATGCCAACCCCTATAATTGAAAACTTTTTATAAAACTCACCTAAGCCTCTACATAGTGTTATCCTGAGTCATGATGTCTCCTATTTGTTTCTTAAATTCATTAAAAATTTATTAAGAGATGTCATTGAGTTTGCTTTTGATCACCATATGTCCTAGATGTCATCCATCCTTAGATGATGTGCTTGATCTTCATAATGTTCATTGAATGTCAAGTGAAGGGAGTATATCTCAGTGTATTGTCATTATCATGTTTCCATTTTAATTGGTGTTAATTATCATCCTAATGTTTGAGTATCTTGTGATGTCTTTAATAATTAATTGAAGTGGTTTTATGATCTAGACCCAATGAGCTAAGATGGTTGAAGATGGTAGTTGATGACTCACTACGAGATTCTTTGATATATTTATTATTTTCAAGAATGGTGGGATATAAGCATTGAAAGGGGTTAGGAAAATACATAAAATACTCATGAATAACGTTTAATAAGGATATAAGGTACTTTTCCATGATATTCATTAGCAATCTTCTTATAAAACTATGTGCATGTGGTTTGAAAGTGAAGGTTTTGGTATTTAAATGGAAAATTATGATTTAAAAAGGCCACTAATTCATTTATAACATATTTATATAAACAAATGGTCATAACATTACTTTAGTCAATCATTTTATGCTTTAAAATAACTCTTCTATGACCTTAGTAGGTTCTTTGGCCACTAAAAGAGCTCCCATATGTGAAAAGAGATATAATTGTACTCTCCTTGGCATATTATTTTCTTTGAATATAATTTTTACCTATATTTTTATTCATGTTTCCATAAATTTGTGGTTTCAATCTAAAATAAGAGTAAATGAAGGAAAATTTAGAGGTTTAGATAGTATTTTTAGATGGTATGGACTCATATTGTATGGATCTACTTAGGAGGGGTCTTGGAGATACAAGAAGAGATGGTTATAAACACATGGTGAAGATATTATAAGTTTTAAAGGATTAATAAGTCCATAACCATTGTATTTTCCATGTCTTATTCATTGGCAAATAACATGAGCACATAAGGTTTGTGCTCAGTTCATACAATAGAGAGAGAAACTATATCTAAGCTCTTAACCAAAGAAAATAGACATCTTAAATTTATAATCATGGGTATTTTTTGTTGGTTTTGTCTTCTTAACTTTATGAATAGAAGCTAAGAAATTAAGGTTTCTGATAACTATTTGCATTTGCACAAGGCAAGAAAAGTGGTATAGGTTTATGAAAGTTTTGTCTATTTTGACCAAAATACTAATTGATCTTGGTTCTTCATGTCTTAAAGAGACCTTTCATGTCTTCCAAAATATTTTGATACAAATCAGTGGGAGTAAATTTTTTAATAACACATCTACTAATAGTTTATAGTCTGCAATCAAGTTGAGGATGGTTGTACAGTTCATAATGAATCTAAAGGTATCAAGATTCATTGAGATTTTGTTTACAAGGTTTCATTCATGTTAAGTGTCCTTCATTAAATTTCCTCAAAGTTACTAAAATTATTATGGATTATAGACCATTAATTTACCCTTAAACATCCCCATAATCCTAGTTTATCAGATGTTAAGGAAACTTAGCATTTCATAAGGTAATTTGGATATTCCTAGGTTTGTCCTTTGACAATATATGCTTCTTTAAGAACCTCCAAAATGACAATTCCTATTAATGCATATGATATATTTTAACCTAACCTATTCCAAGAATATCTATATGTTGGATGCAAATTTTATTCACTCCATAATGATTCATTCCATTTCAAAGTCTTCACACTACTTTTTAGCCAGTGTATAAGCTTATTACTCCATCACCATTCTCATTTTACATGTTCCATTAACATCATAACACTATTCATCCACATTAACCTCATGGATCCACTATTTTAGAGGATTCACAATTTTTTGAAAAATATAATGGTCATACAAGTGAATCATAAATCCTTAAACTGTACTAAAGGAGTAAACCTCCACCTATAACCAAGGTTATAATACATCTATAGTACTTTGTTAAGGTCAATTTTTGTTGAGATTTTTGAAGTTAATATTTATAATTTAATTAATTTTTAAGGACATCATGGTCATTTTTATGACCTTATCAAGGTCTTCTAGCATTTGGTCTTCACTTTAGTCCATACAAGACACAGTGATGATCACCTAAAACCATGCTAAGAAGAGGTGAAACCAAAGATCTAAACAAGGATAAACCTAGATGTTTGAGGGGAGATTTAAACTCAATAATAATTTAAAGCAAAGGATAGATAATTAGAGTGACTTTAGATTTCTATTGGTGTAGACACCTAAAACTAGCCATCGATAACCCCTAATTAGGATTTTGACCAATTTTCACCCAAAATGCACAATTTAGCCTAAAAATACTAAAACATGATAAATGATGTGAAATTGACATATTAAAGTGTTTATTTTGTCTAGGGTATCACTAAATGTGGTAATACAATTTATGGACTAGCTAACTTTGATCAGATCATTCCAAGTCAAAATGACAAATTTGCACTTGGGTGCTCTGGATTGCTCTTTCCTATCAAATATCTTATACAAGACATGTTTCTTCATTATTTTTTATTGGTAACATCATAAATGGGATAATGGATCCACTACATCTGACATCACCTTCCAATTCCAATTCAATCAAAATTTGGACCAATAACAAGACATTTTGATCAATTTGAGTAATTTGTGCATAAAGTGCTTAAACATGATTAAGAGATAATTAATCCAAATCAAGGCCTAATAAATAATTCCATAGAAACTTGTTGAATAACTTGTTTTGAAAATGAATATTGAATATCTACATCATCAGGTGACCTCATTTCTTGGGAAGACATCCCTAGGCCATAAATGCTACAAATATCAAGTTTCATACCTTACATACCTCATCAAAGCCCTCCATGCCTCATCAATTCATTCCATGATGCCCTCCATTCCTATTAATTTACCCTTCTCCTAATGTCATGATGAGGATAATTATAAACTTAATTCCAAAAATTTAATTAATCTTCAGCCACACATCTCAATCTCAAGATGGATGATTCAGGTTGATTCTAGACATTCTCAAAAATCTATAAATAAGAGGCCTCACCACATGAATTTTAAGACATGATAGTACAAATTTATAATGCAAAAATGATTCCAAAATCCATTTCAACTAGTGTTACCATGCCAAATTTATTCCAAGCCAAGCCACAAGCCAAAGGTGCCAAGGAGAAGATGAGATAACCAAGCCTCCTTTAATGAAGACTTCATGAGCACAAGCTAAGAAAGACACTATAAAAAGAATTTTAGAGTATCTAAGGAAGGTAAAAGAGGGTTTATTTTGTATTTTAGTTGTGTTTTTTATTCATTTTTTTAACTAAGCTCTTCTTAGTGTCTAGGCCTAGAGATATCATGCTAGTTAGTGTGTTTCTTTCATCTTGTTTTCATTTTCAGACTAACACCATACTAACCATCCTCTCTTGAGTCAAATTCCTAGATCACATATGGCATGCTCAGTGGGACCAAATTCATCCCACACATGAATAATATCATTTTTCATCTCTAAAATCTTCATTTGGATCATTAAAACTCTTGCATTAAAACTCTTGCAAATTGATTTTCTAGCTTTGTTTTATCATTTTCCTTTGTCACAGGTTTACATAGTAATCAACATCAGTTAGTAAAACTAACATCAATTGGATAGCTATCATCAGTCATTATTGGTATAACTGATGTTAGTTAGATAACCATCATTAGTTAGCCAGTGTAACCATCATCAATTATATAACCAACGTTAGTCACTATGTTTTTCTTAAAACACAAACTGGAGAGCTCTTTTTTTAAAGTTCATTATTTCAAACCTAAAAGAGCTTCAAGGATAAAAGACATGCTAACATTTTATTGTAGGACCAAGCTTGAAATTATCTAAAACCATATTTAGATGACCTTTTTCATGCTTAAAAATTAATTAGAAACCTTGTTTTGGTGTTTAACAAAAAATTTAGATGTTTATGGCGAATGTTTTCAAAGTTTTCAACTAATACCAATGGGTCAAATGAACACCACCTCATTTTCCATTTGGCCTTAAAAAAGAAATAACCTTTTCAATCTTTTTGTATTCAATTTTTTAAATGAAAATTTTATTTGGAAAAAAGATGGATGTTGAGTGTATGCTCTTCTATTTTTCCCCTTTAAGGAACCCTTTTAATCAAAAGTGTTATTCTTATTACAAATAGCCTAGTACAAGGCTTAAAAATAAATTCATCTAAAGCACTCCCCAAACACTCATCAAAGTTTGGGTGACCTTGAAAATGACCCTAAAGTCTTTCTATTAGACTTTTATCTTTATGCAAACTCAGCTTGCAAGGGGGACGTCATTACCTCCCATGATTTCTTTAAGGAAGCTTTAACATGAGGTTTCATCTCACAATATTGACTTCACTTAATCCTTATAAGTTACACATGAGATGTATCTTCATTTGGATATCACACTACACTGATCAAACATCAGGACGTAGTGGTTATAAAAAGGACTGGACCTTTTTACAACTAGCCAATGCCATGGTCACCCAATTTCTATGCTTACCTTTTGCATTATTTGATGTGAAAGTCATTGTGAAATTCATTCCCATAGAAATCTTTAAAATCTTTCTAGTTTAGTCAACCCCATATTACCATACCCTTTCTTAGATTTGGATGATTATAGTTAGTGTATTTTGGTCATTTTCACTTGGTATGTTTTGAGACTAAAACTTGTTTGAAAAGCAATTTGTCTATGCATCACTCTTTTATGTAAAGAGGAATTATTTTGGACATTTTACACCACACTTGTGCCTTGGAATTTTTTATAAAGTTGTTTGTGTGTTTGTCATTTGAGTTACGGAGGGTAGCATTATGCTACCCAAATCATGTCAAAACATTTTGAGCCTTTTGAGTCTTTGAAACATAACATTGACCACATTATTTGAGTATGCTTACACCATTAGGCTGCTCAATTTATTTCAAGACTTGTTTCACCTTGTATCAGAAACCATTATTTCAAAACATTTTATGTATACCATTTAGACCCTTGTCTTGTGCTATCATGCTATCCAATCTTGTCTAGCTTGTTTGGTAAAATTCTAGTTTTCAACATTGAGTTTTCAATTAGCCTTGTAAAGTTTAGATTAAAACATAAATTAATTTCTATTTAGGCCTTAATTCATGGGGTTGATACATAGATATTTCTCTTTTGGGTTACATAACTTCAATTAATTGATTACCTAAATTTGAAAACTATTGATGGTTTATTTTTTTAAAGCCTATCCTCATCATTATTTGTGCCTTTATTTGGGATAAACACATCCTTTCTCAAATATCCTTTTGTCTTATGCCTTATGATAATTGATCATGTTTATGCTTGATTCTGTGTGCTAGGTCTATGTCAAAGTTATTTCCAAACTTGTTAGATTAAATCAAATCACATCATGCCTTTGTTTTAAGTATAACTTTTGACGTTATTTAGAAAAACATCCTAGCATATGCCTATTTGTTTGAGACTATATTTTTATTCCACATTTTAACAAAAGACCTGGTAACTCAACTTTTTTCTTTCCTAGTTTAGACCTTGTTTGGAACACTTTGACCTAGACCTTTGACAAGCTAGTTTTATTCAGACACTTGACCTTTTATACGTATAAAATTTGACATTAGAAATTGATGTTAAAATATTTTATGACAAGCCTTATTACAAATAATTTTGGAGATACAATTGCATATTTTAACCAAGTTAGACCAATCTTAAACCATTTGTCCTTTGGACATAGTTTTTCAAAGTTTGTAGAACTCTAAGTCTTTTTGTTTCAAAGATTCTATCATTTACATGGATATGTCTTACTAAAATTATGGTGAAGTCATATAAAATACAACTTATGATAGAATGGATACATAAATTCCCACTAGAAACACCTATAGAGAAAGATTTTCTAAGGAGTTTTATTATTCTCCCTACAATAATCCATATGGGGAACATAGTCCAAATTGACAAAATCCAAATTGAAACCTTGATTGGCATGATGAGTCTTGTGAGTAGGAATTTGAAGACCCAACTATAGATAATTTTTTTTGGGATATAGATACATACCCTCTTTACAATAATTAGTACATGGAACACAGTCAAGAAACAACTTATGAGCCAACTAACAACTAGGATGATATGGTTTATGAGGAAGAATTGGATGATTTGGCTTGTGAAAGTAATAAGGATCCACCACATCATACCATTTATATTCTAAGACTAAAATATCTAAGGAATACCATTCCTATACCTAGTCTTTTGGATTGTGCAAGTAACCACGCTCCATAATTCCCCTTCATCATTTTAGGACCTAGTCATTTGGCTTGTGCAAGTAATCATGCTCCACACCACCCTATCATTACCATATTAGGAATTTATCCTTTAGCTTATGTGATCAATAATGTTCCCTAAGGCCCTAATATTATCTAATCATAAACCATTCTTTGTCTAGTACCAATCCCATCCAAGCCTCAACTGATCCAATCCTTTGAAGACCAAGCTGTGTTCAAAAATAATATCTTTAAACTCATTAGAAACCAAGGCCAAAAGAACCAACCAATTAAATATGTTTTTATTGAATCAAACATTTATGATAGTTAGCCTATGATGAATCACCTATTGATCCTATCCTAGTTATTGAGGAGTCTCACTTTGATGAGCCAGTCTTTGTTGAGTCACTTCTTAATGATTATAACTACCTTTGGGCAAATAATTACCTTGACCATGTGCCTATTTTTCAAGATACTCCTATTGATAATCTAGTCTCTGAAGAGTTATCTCTTAGCCTTTTTCCCATCCTAGAGAAGTCTAACTTTGATAAACTAGTCTTAGTGAAGCCCATCATGCCATTACAAGTTTTTACTTTTCCAATACTAAACATTCAACAAGACATCATTGTAATAGAGTACCCATAAAATGAAGAATCAGAGTTAGATTTAGGTTCTATTCTTGAACTAACGTCAGATTTGCCATCAAAATCTAACTTAGCATCAGTCTTAACATTGGATTTAGAGTCCCTTATGTTAGAATCAAATTTAGAAGAAGAATATGTTTGTGGATATTAAAACATTGGTTACACATGCCTTGTAGATAATTTTGAATATATTTTTGATCCTTCTATGGTTTTTGAGGATGATTACTTCAGCTTTGACACAAGTTATCCTAGTATCTTCTATGAGGATTGTGTAACCTCTCCCCATTCCATTACCATTCCATAAGACATTACCATCAACCAAAATAGCCATATCATTGACATTCCATCTCTATTTGTAGATCAATTTGAATATATTTGTGATCCTTCTATGGTTTTTGAGGATGAGTACTTTATCTTTGACACAAGTTATCCTAGTAACTTCTATGAGGATTGTGCAACCTCTCCCCATTCCATTACCATTCCATAAGCCATTACCATCAACCAAAATAGCCATATCATTGACATTTCTTCTCCCACAAGTGTCGATTCAGATTGATAGAATCACAATTTGTTGAACTACATCCATGGCAACATAGTAGTTAAAGAAGAGTAAGGATGCCAAGACCACATTCATATAGTAGAAGTACACTCTCCTAGTGAAACCTTTTTAGACGTGCTAGGGGATAGTCAAAGTTAGAACTCAACATCTTCTAGTGAAATTTTTTTGGAAGCACTAAAAGATAATCAAATTCAAAAGTCAACATTCCTTAGTGAAACCTTCTTAGAGGTGCTATGAGACAATCAAGAGAACTTCATTGGTGAAAACCTCTTTGAGACATTAATAGCTGAGTAAAAAAGTTCTTCACTATTAGATGATGAAAAAATCAAAGATAAATTCAAAATAACTTCCTATCTATAGCCTAATTAGATGGTAGATACTCTCAAGATCAAATAATAGAAAAATCTAGTGGTCCTATTGAGATAATAAGTATTTGACCCTACCATAACTTAAGTTATGTTCAAGTCAGCATCAATAACATTATGTGTGACTAAAATTCCTAATATTCATTTGTTTCCCCACCATTCCACATTTCATTATCATCTACCATTCAATTTCACATTCAACCTACCATCCATTATTTTTCCTTATTTACCATTCATGGTTTTGCTTTCCTTTATAGAGGCTACAAAGATACCTTGTCTCAATGTTTGAAGGAATCAGGATCAATGACCAATGAAGATCACAGAAAATTTCTTGAAAACTAGATCTATAGGAAATTATTTATAGATTAGTTAATTATATGAGGTATGGTATAGTAAATAACATAATCAAGTATTCTATTTGTATCATTTTTTAATTAGGACTTGTATCTCCCCATCATCAGGAATAAAATAATCACAAACCACACCTAGGCCAAAAACATGTACCATATCATTTCAAATTACCATTTCCATTGTTACATATCCATTTTCATAGATCCTACCATTTACCCCATCACTTGGGGGAAAACCCTCTTACCATTTTATACATCCTATCATTATGTTCCTATCTAGACCAAAGCCTATTTTTAGTCATCCTACCCAATCGTATTTTGATATTGGGTCATTTCGTTCTTATCGAACCTTTTCATGGTAGGATTTTGATCAAGTTTTAATAATTAATCAAATCCATGTTTACAATGATAGTATATGAAATTAGTGTGATATTTGATCTAGAAATATATCTTTCATCCTATCAAGTTTGTTTATGTGAGCCTGATTATAACCACTTATGGGCAAATCAGTGTCTCACCAGTCTTGCTACTAATTATAACCACCTATGGGAAAATTAGTATTATTGACCTATGATTTTGTATCCTAGTTATAACTACCTATGGTAAAATTAGGGGAAACACTTGTTTACCATGTATTTCCACATCACCTTTCCATTACTATTTTCATTTAACTGGCCATTTGCCAGTTTTGAGAACTTGGTGGGACGTAGTTGGTTTTTCCTCACCTTTTATGTGGTTGGAATTACTATGACTTGAGGTCATTTTAGGACTATGTAGATCATGATAAATTAATGTTGAGTTCACCTTAGTCCCCCTTTCTATACACTCTCACCATTTTGTGACCAAACTAAGCCAAATGCTCTCACCATTTTGTGAGCAGGTATCTTGTCATTCTCTAACAAGTTAAGATACCTCAAAATTCCAAAAAAAATTAATAGTATTTCAAAATACAAAAATATTTGTCCTATCTAAGCCTAGTTAGTTATACTTGATCTACCTTACTGGGGCATTGTTATTGTTAGGATGCTTTATTTTGCTTTTGTTTTCAAGATTTCTATTTATTTGTTTTTTCAGGTTGTTTTTTTGTTTGTTTATTCACATTCCTATTTGTTTAATTTCATCATTATTGCCTTGACTTGGTCTATATGCATTCATTGGGTGATTCCTTAAGCACATTATTCTTGATTATATCCATATTCATAAGTAAACATTGTCATCATGGCTTTTATCATTGGTGTATTATTTTCAAGTGTTTATTAGATATTGGGAGTCAGTCCTTATGCATAATTTGGCCAAGTCTTGATGGTGTTCTATCATGATTCCTACCATCACATGCTACAACAAAAATGAGCTTCAAGAAGGTTTAAAATAAATGGAGCCACAAAATTTTCTCCCTGGTACCTTGGTAAATCCTCCCATCCCACCCTTGATCACATCAACCCATTAACCATTCTAGTTATATCATTGCTAATCAAGATGAGCATATTCTCACTGATAGGTACAAATAAATATTTCACACTAATCAATATTATTCCTTTATCCATATATTTCATCACTTTACACCCACTCATCTATAATCTACATTCTAGGTTATATCCTTGAGTAATGCTTGCTAATCATCCTTAACTAGGGTACAATCATCTTTAACCACTCTAGGTCCTCTTAATGATCATAACTTCCTATGGGAAAATAATTATTTTGAATTTTATTCTTGATTATAACCACCTTTGGGAAAATTATCATCATTTTTACATCAATCCATGTAAGCATTTTCTTATTTGGATTAATCTCAACCATAGATTAATTCCACCTTTCTTCTTGTTTCTTTTTAAGGGACCATCCATCAACAAATGTGATAGATACTCCCTCAAGGGGGAATCATCATAGGCTTCCCAAAACCATTTAGAGCTTTGTTCTTTATCCATCATCTTATTTTTGGCATACAAGCCATTTATCATTATTTGAGAAGATGTTATTATACTTATAGCTTGTAATGCCTTCCCAAATAAGGGAAAACTATAGACACCTAAAATTGGCCATCAATAACCCCCAATCAAGCTTTTGACCAATTCCCACCCAAAATGTATAATTTGGCCTAAAAACACTAAAACATGCTCAATGATGTGAAACTAAAATATTTAAGTGCTTATTTTGGTTAGGGTATCACTAAATAAGGCAATATAATTTATGGACTAACTTTTGATTAGACCATTCAGAGTCAAAATGCTAAATTTGTGCACCTGGGTGCTCTAAATTGATCTTTCCTATCAAATATCTTACACAAGACACGTGCCATAATTTTTTTTGTTGGTAACATCATAAATTGGATAATGGATCTAGTGCATATGACATCACCTTCCAATTCCAATCTAGTTAAATTTTGAACCAATAACAAGACATTCTGATCAATTTGAGTAATTTGTACACAAAGTGCTTAAACATGATTAAGAGACAATTAATCAAAATGAAAGCCTAATAAATAATTACATGGACAATTGTTGAATAATTTCTTTTGGAAATCAATATTGAATATTTGCATCATTAGGTGATCCCATTTCTTTGGAAGACATCCCTAGGCCATAAATGCCACAAATATCAAGATTCATGCCTCCCATGCCTCATCGAAGAACTCCATGCCTCATCAATGCCTTCCATGATTCCCTCCATGCCTCCTAATTTCCCCTTCTTCCAATGACATGATGAGGATAATTATAAACTTAATTCCAAAAATTGAATTAATCTTCAATCACACATCTCAATCTCAAGATGGATGGTTTAGGTTGATTGTAGACATTCTCAAAAATATATAAATAGGAGACCTCACCACATGAATTTTAAGACATGATAATGCAAATTTATAATGCACAAATGATTCCAGAAGCCATTGCAACTAGTGTTACCATGCCAAATTGATTCCAAGCCAAGCCAAGCTATAAGCCAAAGGTGCCAAGGAGAAGAGGAGATAGCCAAGCCTCCTTTGATGAATAATTCATGAGTAAAAGCTAAGAAATCCACTAAAAAAAGTATTTTGGAGCATCCAAGGAAGCTAAAAGAGAGTTTATTTTGAATTTTAGTTGTGTGTTTTATTCATGTTTGTTAACTAAGCTCTCCCTAGTGTCTAGGCCTAGAGATGTTATGCTAGTTAGTGTGTTTCTTTCATCTTGTTTTCATTTTGAAACTAGACCCATATTAATGATTCTCTCTTGATTTAAATTCCTAGATCATAGTTGGTGTCAAGTTTAAGATCTAAAACTTGGACAGAATCCATTTAATGGTCAAATTCTCATACACAGTCAAGCCTATAATAAGAAACGTCTATGTCAAAAAAGTAGAGTAATGAGTTAGAGGTAATAGTGTTGTAATGTGATGGGAATGGAAACTAGATCAGATGTATACCCTAAGTATGGTTAACATAGATTAGTAAATATCTTCATGTGAAACTTCACCTATGATAGTGTTTGGATGGCTCTTGAAGTATGTGAAACTTAATTAAATGTATGGACTATGAAGAAAGTGTTGTTATATATTTAATCTCAATGAGGTTTCTACCTAGGTTTGATAGTCACTTTAGATGGTCAATAATGACAAGCCATGAGGTCCAAATTACAAATTAGCATAGCCATTCACCTCAATAGCCTTACCAAGACAAGTCTATCTCTAAGTTGCGAAGAGGATATGAGTAAAGTATCTATAGAAGAGGCTCATGATCAAATGGAAGCATAATAAGAATAATTAAAAATTGGAATAGGCTAGGGTATGAAGAATATTGTCCCAAACAAAGTTCACTTTGAGCTTAACTTTTAAATGGCCACACACAAACAATACTAGGGTCAATTATATGGACATATCCACATACCCTAGACAAATGAAATTCAAGGTATAATTCAGTTAAGGAAGAAGCTTATGAAATTAACATTTTCATTCAAATGATAAGTTGATACCTTCATACTTTCAACAAGATCATGACTTCAATTCAAGGTTTGAAAACTCATAAAGGTACACATGTCTATATACAAAATGAAGATAGTGGGAACTTAAGAGTGCCCTTAAAGATCTAATATACCAAAGGAAGAAGTAAGAGGAAAGTTAACAATGAATTTAGATGTATAAAATTGATAAGTGATGGTATAATTGATAAAATAACTTCTAATTCCTTAATCAAAACTTATAGCTAGTATTGGTAGAGGTAATTATATTGAAAGAAATGAGGAGTTCTGGTGTGGTGATAGGTTGTATAGAGTTGTGAAGAGATAGTGAGAGGGATAAGAATAATTAAAATAAGGATAATATAACCTAATAGATACATTATCATAATTCTTATACCTAAACACAAAAGTGATATAAAAATTTAGGCAGCGCACTAGTTAGTTTTAAGAAAAATGAGTTTTGAAGTCTCTAAAGGCATTATATAGATATGAAACTTGGTATATTTAGTGTTAATGAGTGTATTTGAGTGTCCATGGTTTTGGTAAGGTGGTATAAGTGACATATACTATTTTTTATTAGACAAACCTCAGTCTATTGATAATCAATAATGGAGTTAGGAAGACTATTTAGAGTTATAATGGATATGAAAAAGGTTTAGACTTCATGTGAAGTTTTTTGAGGTAGATAAAAGTTATAATTAATCTTTAAAAAAATATTGAGATAGATCACACTTAGTATTTTATTCCAATATTCCCTTTATGGATAGTATATATAGATTAGACTTAAACCCCTAAAAAACCATGCCACCATTTTGAACTAATTTAGGTGTTCTTTCATATTAATGGTAATTGGAATGGTGTGGAGAATATTTTAAAGTATTGAGGTAAATATTTTAACCAAGGGGATGAAATAAAATATTCATTTTAGATCTTTAACCTTCCTTTTGCCTGCATAGTCTAGATAGCCAATCGAATCATCTTTTCACTGTGTAAATATAATGATGGATATTTTACATGGGAGCTCAAATAGTTAGGTTAGTTTAAGGAGTTAACATACTTGAAATTAATGGAAAGAGGTTTTGTGTTAGGGTTTCATATTTTATGAATCATTTCTAAGATTTTAGACCCCTAAAACTATTGAAAAACCCTAAAAGATACTCGATGGAGTTTAAAAGCCTCAAGGTGAATTATAATGAAGTATTTGAGCCATAAAATGGAGTTGGTAGTATTTATAACTCTCCTAATCATCATAACAATTTATTAATTGGCACATGTAAGAGTCATGTTATATGGACTAGGCTTGATAAGGCTATTTTGAGCATGTAATAAAGAAAATGATTGTATTTTGCATATAAAATGAGTTATAGAAAGAAGATTGGGTCCTAAATTCTCTAAAAAAAACTTTAAATAACTATCTACATGGGTATTTATGTCTATTTATACAATCAAATAGGTAGGTATATTTAAAAAATGGGCTGTGTATATGTAAATAGAGAATGAAAGGCTTGATCGAGGCAATTCCATAAATCCAAATAATCTTAGAGAGGTTATCCGTGTTGTATGTAGTAGGTAAAATATTTGAAACTCATAGTGAGGTCAAAATCCTAAAAAAAAACCTTGCACATACATTTGCTTGTCTATTGGTTTCATTAGATAGTTCCATCAAGAAGGGGAAATAAAAGTTAAAATGAGGTCATAAGGACACTTTAAATCTTTATGAATGTCATAATAAGGTTATTTGAAGGATTTATGCATGATATTAGTTATAAGAGAAATGCTATGACTTGTCATTTAGGCCTTAAAACACTAAACACTACTCAAAAAATCATGTTTCTTCCTTGAGAAGTGACTTTACATGCTCACCATGGTACAAATATTTTACATGGGAGGTTGGGAACTTTGGGAATGGTAGAGGGACTAATATGCTATTATTTTGTCCCATTGGTTTAGACATTCAATACCCATAATTTATGAATCATTGTTAATACTCCTGAGCACTCTTAAACCCTCCCTAAACCCTACTATAAACCTAATTGAGAAGAATTTAAGGAAAAGTCATACAAATAGATTAAAATCACCTAACTACCACCTATAGAATCTGTGAAACTTAGAGTGGTTCATATACATGGCATGTTATTTTATAGATGGTATATGGACTTGTCATAACTAGAGTTTTTTGGGGGAAAATTTAAAAAGAGAGGTATAAGGTAGTTTAAGAAGATGATAATCATTTCAGGGGAAAGATTGACACTTGCTTTAACTCCTCAAGTCATTATATTCTCAAAACCATGCTTGTAAGTTCCCTTGTGAGTGCCTTGTAATCAACTAGTCTATAAGAGTAAAGGAAAAGGTGACCTGCTTACATAGTATGTCATGCTTGCAAATGTTTTTTCAAAAGGATATATGTCATGATTTGAGGCATTGTTTTAGGCATAAAACTCACTGATTCATAGGTTTTCAAAGTTTCATGTAGGTTTTCAAATCCATCAAATGCAAGTAGTTAGGCTACTAGGTCTAATTGGCCTAGTAGGCCTATTTAATCAACAAGGAGACATCAAATTTGGCATAAAGAGTTGTTGGATGAGTTAATGTAGAGTAATCATGCCACACAACTAATCATTATCATGCATAATTTATCCTTAAGTGAAAACCCATGCATAAGTGGCCCTTGAGTAATCTATCCACACATAACTAATCCTTAAATGGAGTTATTTTACAAATAAAGGCATATCATGCTTCAAGATAAGGTTGAATTAGTCAACTAAATCTTGAACCACCTCATATCAATGCATAAGTAATCATGCAATAGAACCAAACATGGAGAGATTTCTTGAGGACTATTTGTAACTAATTTTAACTAAGTTAATGTTGATTTAATGATGGTCATTGATGACATTTTATCCTCTCCTTTATGATATTTATCTTTTTTTTCAGGTCTTCTCCTTCACCTAATTCTATGTTTTCATCCTCTGTAGGTCACATGAAGTGTTAAAATGTAGAAACTGTGTTGAAGAGTGAGTTAGTTTGTAGTGTCTTTCATATACCTCCATTCCTTTAACTTCAATTTATAGACCTTTTATCTAACATTCATCTAAAATACTCATGTTTAGGATTGTATTGAGAAGTTCTAGTTAATAATATATTCCCTTTTGATTTAAAAATTTGCTTAGGAACAAGGTTAAGATAGGATCATTTGAGAATTGGTGCATCACCATCACTAGTATAGGTTTTCCCTTTTAGGTATATTTTTAACTCTTTTCACCCCCAAATACAGATAGGTTTAGGAAAAAGAATTCAAAATTGATACATTAGAGGAGATAGCCTCATAAACTAGAGGTTTGGTCTAGTTATAGGTTACCCATAACCTATAGACCAATCCAATGTTAGTCTAAGTTTGAAGGAGAACTAGAAAATCTAATTCAAAGGGTGTAACGTAGGTTGCTAATAGGGCCTGCTCTAAATAGTAATACAAAGCAAAATATTCATGTTTTTTTTTTGTTTTTGGTGTCACATGGTTGGGATTAATTATCTTTCAAAAAACACTTATTTCAACACACCCTATTGAATATATGATTAATGGTGCATCTATATTTACCTGATTCTTCACCTTTTATTTCAAAAGGTGGGATATCTCCCACAAATATAGTTTATACTTCATCATACCTCCTTTGTTATTCTTATTATTCCTTAGATTGTAGTTTCTATAATCATTCATTCTCAATTTTTCCATCCTATACTTATTCTATGGAGTCAAAGTTTTTAACTTGGTGTATAGTTGCCTCAAATCCAATATCAATTATTGCCTCCACATTGTCTATGATAAGTGGTACCATCTCAAACTTGCCTCTAACATGTAGATCTAGTTCAATGTTCCCTTTCATTGTTACTTATCTCCAATTTTTTTTTATAGATTTGGGAAGGTATTATATAATTTATTCCATAACAATATCCTTTCCATTTCCTTTCTCTTAGGGGTGGGGGAGTGGTTATCCATACCCTTGCTCAGGATTAGTCTATCACTTTGGCCATGACACTTCTTACCTAATCCCTAACTATAATTTTTGTTTTAGACTTGGAGAGGGTGATCATGTTCAGTCCTCTTTTCATTTCATTTTAATTTTCATGAGAACCCTCTCCAACATGGTGTCTTCCAATCCATATGATGTAGAAGTTGGTGGTTATCTCCTTTTTTAGCTTCCTTTTCTGATCTATCTCAAACTAGAGAAGGAGGTTGAACCTCATTCCTATTTGATTTCTTCCTTTTAGAGGTAGAGACACATGGATACAATGGATATTTATTCCTTCTAATCCTATGATTGTTTTTTTATCTCTTCAGACCCATCCTATGTGTAAGAGGGTGGATACATTCCCCTCTTCATTATCTCCTTTTGTGGGATAAGGGAACATCAAATACTTAGAATATATTCCAGATGTAGGTTTATTTATTGCTCATGTGATTCTATGATAGTGATATTATTATTAAAACCTATGGGAGTGTCCTTTAATGGTAAAATTTAATTAGTATTAAGACATATTCCCTACTATCTATCCCAGTGTCTTCCTTTAGCATGACCTCCCCAGGGTAAAAATAAGTTACATGGAGGATGTGGATGTTAGCATCAATCCTATGCATATCTATTCTTATCTTCTTATATTTTTTTTATGTCTATAATATCATAAAAAAAAATTCCATTATAAACCGATTGGATACCTTTGATGATGAAGTCATGTTGTTATCATCCATTCTAATTTTTTCTATGGAGTAGTTTGGCATGACAATGAATAATTCATATCTATTCACTATCTCTAAAAACATCCTTGGTATGCACCACTATTATCATATGTCCTCTTTTAAGTGTGAAAACGAATTACCAACCCTCTACCTATATCTATTGGTGACTATTATGTGACATATATATGAATTTAACCTAACTATAAGGGACTTATCATGCATGGCATAGTATTAGCTATCTCCTTGAGAATTCTTAGGTACATTGAACTAGTTAAAAAAATAAATGATAATTTCACCATATATAAAATTATCTCAAAAAATATTCACCTTAACCACAACTTAAATAATCAAGTTTTCTAAGAAATTTTTTATATTAAAGTGGTGTATTTTCCCCATTTCATGCATGATGTAGTGGAAGATCCTGCTAATATATCCACAACACCATGGTCCAGATAACTTAGCAATTACTAGTAGTGTTGAGATCTTAGTGGCCCTATACTCTATGTTGGTTATTGGGAAATTAAACCCTCCCTTATTTTATTTAATCTCTGAATCCACATGATTTATCTCATATGAAATTTTGAAATACATCCATAATGTTCCTCCTTGATTGAGCTATCATAGTCACCTTATGAATCTGGGTTGTAATATTCTTCATACTCTATCCTAAAAAATAAAAACCTTACTCATGGAAATTATAGATTATAATGTGCACCAATTATTCAATATTTATTAAATATGGGATCTCGTAGAGATTTAAAACTCCAACTTTTTACAATTAACTTTTGACAAAATAATCATGGGGTTTCATTCAAACATTTTCCTTCTAGTACTAACAAAGTAATAATTCCATAATTTGGCCTAATTGTGTGTAGTGTTATGGTTACAGTATTCATATATACTCTTATCCACCATAGACTCCCATTTCTCACCACACTTTATATTGTTATGATATTACATTTTTGAGTTTTTCAAAAATCTTGCCATGTTTATTGTTTATGGCACTGATGTGGTTTTTTCTCTTTCTCTCACCTTGGGAATGATTTTCATTTTACATACCTACCATAAATTCATATAAGTATTAGTGAATTATTTTAAATTTAAATGTGATACTTTTTTCACCCCATATTCTTCCATGATAGTTGATGGCCCCAGAGACTATGCCTTGGTTGGTGTTGGTTATTTCTCTTTCACTAAGTTTATCTAAACTATGCCCTTGGAATGTGATTCTTATTTTTTAATGCCTTAGACTTTGGTATAATACCTATCCTCAGACCTCTATGGTTTACCTTTAGATTCCTTATTTGGCTGAATCTTGGATTACATGCTCTTACATTAGAAATTGTACTATTAGAATCAACTCTAAGATTTGTAAGATTTAATAGTAGTTGGCATCCTATAAAACCTTTAAATTGACAAATTTATTAATTTTTAGCTTAAATAATTATTTTAAATTTAACATTTTTTAGTCATAAACCCTTTGGGATCTTGATTTTGTTTGATGAATATTGTGTTTAGTTGTTCTAGTCTCAAATGCATAAATAGATTATCATCTTAGTTCACTCAAGATATTGGGGTTGATTAAGGATTTTTAATCAAAAGAGAAGGATTTACATGCATTTACCATTATTCACTATTATTAGGAATTTTACCAAGGTTTAGTTTCAAAGCATCAACCCCTGATGTAATGGTATTTCCTCTTCCAACATTTGAGCATTCAATGTTTCTATCATTTGTATTATATTCTACTATGTGCCATCTGTCCAACAGGTCTTATTTCAATTTTTTTATTTTTTGAGTGATGTAATTATCTTTAATACATTATTTTCCATATTCATTATTGGGTGTTATGTTTCCCTCTATACTTCACTTTTTCTTTACATAGAATTTTAATTTCCAAGTCATAAAACTAGGTTGTTAGTTCCTTCACTTTTTATGTCACACTTATCTATACCTACCAAAATTTGATACTTTTACTCAACCCCCACCCCATACTAAAATTTAAACCTAGTACCTTAATATGGAATTTATTTTGTCTAGGGATTTATATAAGGTGAGGGTAGATGAAATACATGTTTTACACATTAAAAATACCCAAGATCTTGTCGATATATTATTACAAGTATTATCAAGGTAGTGTTAAACCTTCAACTTGATGTAGATGACCAAAATAATCTTCATAGTAAGAAAGGGATAGATTTTAAATAATACTTGTCAACACTCCCCTAATAGATCTGATATATGGCATAAGTATTCTAAATAAAATTCCTTGCTTAAATCACCTAAATAGGCATATGAAGTGTTAGTGTGTTATTATATTGATGACACACAACTTTATTTCCAAAAGATAGAGTTATCATATTCTATAAAGTATAATAAATACATAAATAAAATGGCACATGTCTTATTCCAAGTATCTTCCAAGCATATTAAGTATTATATACATTGATATAGTCCCCATTAAAATGCATAGGGATCATTTCACCATTTAACTTACATAGTTTACATGCACTAGTATCCTAAATATCATGAGTAATATAATGCCTAAGCCACTAGATCTAACATTTTCTAGAGTGATTTAGGTACCTAGAGTCATAAATGAGAATAAAGGCATCCTTAATCAATATATTTCCATTAATATTCTTACTATGCCAAGCCTTGTACCTAGACATCTCTATAGTCTAAATCCATCGAATGATGGTATGGAATTCAAACAATTTCATTAATTATTCTGTGAACATGGTTAGGCACTCAAAATTTTCAAGGTGACTGATGTGGGTGATGCATATGGAAGGCCCATAAGCTAATAGTTTAATGGGGTAGGAAAACTTAAGTCATAAATAATAGTTTAATGGTGTATAATTATTTGGACACTTGTACATGGTTTAGTAGGCCCATAATCTAATTGAAACTTGGTGATACTCTTTGTTGCATCATATAACACAAATATTAGTGAGTCATTTTCAAAATATCTTATTAAAAGCTTAGGCTGTTCCATTTTATTTTAGATGATAGGTCATTTTATTATGATGTGTGATCATGAATGTAAAAAGTATAATATGTATAGTTTCATTTTTATAGTGAAGGTCTTAGTCACTAATGAGACTAATGGGGCATCCATACCAAACAATGATATTTTCCTAAAAATAGCACATAGTTGTAGATATTATACAATTTTTTGTGGGCATGGCCTCAGACCATCTAGTGAAGTAGTTTATTATGGTGATGATGTACCTAATGTTGGTACTTCGTACAATAGGATAAATATGACCCACAAATTTAATGGTTCATTTATAAAAAGGTACATGCATGAGAATGGCGGTTAGGGGCATGTCATCCATGTGATTAGACCTCTTTGTTTTCTAGCACACATCACATTTTCATATTATTTTTTTTAAACCTCTGAAAAAGTTTTTCCATAATAGACTAAATAGTATATTTTTTTAGATAATGGCCTTAACCAAAAAGTCCCATTGGATATGCCTTCAAATGTGTATATAGATAAATAGATAAAGTGATGGCATGACCCCATATATATGTGAATCCTCATAAAGTACACCAATATTCTCATGTTATAAAATACATCGACGTAGGATCTCTTTATGACATAATTTATATATCTCCTATCCAATCAATTTATCATGGGTAACACAAATGTCTATGTTTTATTTCTACATTGTATAAAGGATATTAGGTGTAACTCCATAAGTAATGGAGGAGAAAATTTGGAAAGTTCCTTTGGGACTTTATATAATTATATATGTTAAGTTGATGGATTTCACAATAAATTTTAATTATATATTATTATTTTGTGGGACTTTTTATAATTAGTCATTTAGAAAATAATCTTTTATTAGTTATGAATCCTCTCTAGTGGTGATATGAGATAAGTGTTTGGATCCAAAATTATTCTCACCATATTTCACAACCATTAAAAAATAGAATTATTGGAAATGGAGTATATAGTGAAAAATTCACCCATAGATACTATTCTTATTAAATAAGTATTTAAAGGCCTCATGATCAATGAAAATAAAAAATGGGTTGCCAAAAATTACTAGAAAATTTTGTGAAGTGCATAAATCATGGTTGGGACCTTGTGCTTAGGGGTGGTGTAATTATGTTCAATCGGCATGAGTTTATAAATTGATATTTAAATCAAGTGGTTAATATCCTTTTACCTAGTTAGGCCATAAGAATGCCAATTATTATTCTTGAATCATTAACATGGACATGGAATGGAATTTTATAGTATGGAAATTTTAATATTGGTTCATTGACCAATTTATGATTGAGTATCTCAAACATCTCTTCTTTCACTTCACCCCAAATGAATGGTTTGTGATTTATTATAATCTCCTCTAGCAGTAGGGTGATCTTCATTAGTGTGAAATGAATTTCCTTTAATATCTTATATGTCATAATAAAATGGGAAACTTCCACTATTTCTTAGGTGCCTCGAATTGAATAATTATTTATACCTTAATGAGATCAATGAGATTACCTTATTTATAGATTATATGACCAATCAATGTGCAAAAAGGGGTAATAATGATGTGTTTCTTCAAATTCATATAAATTTTAAATTGGTGGCAACACTCAAACATGATCCTTGAATTGTCATGGTGGTCTTTTACCAATTCTTAAACCATAAAATAATCAAGATACACTTAGATAAAGCATTTGAAATATTATTTTAAGGTAATATTTACTATTCATGAGAGAACTAATATGTCTTTATTCAAAACAAAGGGCATAAAATTGTAATTAAATTATCCCCACACTATTATAAAGGTGGTATTTATTTTTTCTTCCTCCTTAATTTGGACTTTATGATAGATAGATAAGCCATGAGTGAATTTATACACCTCACCTTCAATAATATCCTCAATGAGGGTAGTACAAAATGGTTTTGTTACACATGCCACATTTAGGAGGCAATACTAAAAATAAATATTGATGCACCTATCCTTATTTATTTTTATCACCAAGTGGATTATCCATTTAAACTCTTCAAACATGTATATTACACTTAAAACAAAAATATTTTTTATTTCAATCTTTACATTGGTGAAAAGGCTGAGATATATTAAATATAGTTTCTTCTTCACTATCATAGAGCCTTCAACCAAGTTGATCATCATTCACACCAAATAAGGTTGTAGTTATTTCATGTATTGATAACTCATTTGGAAGAGGTCTTAAAATTTGTAAAGGATCTCAATAATGTGTGCCAAATCCACATCCAACCAATAATATCCAACGATGGAAATATTTTATTCCTCTATTGATTTTTATCATGTTTAAAGGTTTGTGGTAGTATGGGTTTCATTTTTCATTTAAAATGGACACATGATACTTTCCTTGAAATGTTTAAATTCAAAAGTGGCTTGGATAACCTTATTAATTTTATTCTTCTACCTTGTAAATCAAATTCTATTTTTCATCTATATTTTGTGAGTTGCATATTATCTATATGGTCATGTCCTCTTCACTACTATAACTATTTACTCTATATTATTCAAATAACTTTGGTGTGACCAAAACTTTCTCACCATATAGTTACATGAACTATTCTTAAATGATGGTATCATCATCAAATATGGCATGGTGCATACATTTCACTAGTTTGAGTATCTCTCTATCAGAGTAAGGGAAGGAAAAGGTGTGAATAAATTATTCCTTAAAAAACATAAATATGTCATTTCCCTGATAATTTTATTTATAAAATATTATGTGTGGGCCTAAGTGCTTAGTTACCAATAGAAGGCATGGACACAAAGCTTTATTGGTAGGTAATGAGGGATTCTCAATCAAGTTTATTCATGGACCCAAATATATACCCAAATTTCTAAATTAAAATTATATATTTAGCATCTTCAAGCATTGATTTCTATCCTCAAACTAAAAATGTCTGGTATGATTGATTTTAGTCCAAGTTGGTAGGTTGGGATTGTGGGTATCTCACCAATGCATGTCAGTGTTGTTCAAAGTGTAAACAAAGGTGCCTATGTAGTCTTTCTCTTTGGAGACACATGCCTCCAAGTTATGTACATAGGGATAAATACTATTAAAACCATTTAATCAATCCAAATTAGTAAGCCTACCCCTCTTTATACATATTATATGCTTAACATTTTCATGGTACATAATAGTCAAGCCTTTTAGTTATGTGGGACTATTTTTATATTGGCATAAAGGGCTTGACACATATGTTGAGACTAAAGCATTTATATAAAGATACCACACTTCCATATATATACCTAATAAGAATCATATGCCATCATTTGTAGGTGATGGATAAAGTGTCAGAGAATGATTATGTCTCATTGTCTAGAATTCCTTCTACATTTGGCTCTAGGATTTTATCTCCCTATATGGTGATGTTATATATATTATTGATTTTATCCTACTAATAAAAACTTTGAATTTATGGGGACCTTAGTCAATTTATAATGGTATTAATATGCACTCCTTCCCATTATCAAAGATCAAAGCATTACTTGAACTACATATTAATATTTTTGGCATAACACCATCATTTACTAAGTAATTTTAGGTAGTTATGTGCTTATATGAGATTAATTACCTAAAATTTTTCCTAAAATTTTAAACTAAATATATAAATATTGACATTGAGAATAATACCAATTTATTGGGCCTTGGTTTCATTTTTATGAATAACACATGGGGATATTCCTATGGAAGCACAGCCTATTTTGCATAATGCATCCCCTATTAGGATGTTTAACTATGAATTGATGTATAATATAATTTTATAGACTAACCACCCATTGATATACACATCAAGTAATATTTATTTGTTATATCCCAAATTTAAGATGATCCTCAAGTCACTTCCTCTTTCCAAGTTAAGGCCCAATACATCAATGGATGATTTCCCTTGTAATCAACAATTAGGTTTTTGACCACTAGTACCATCTCATCAAGGCATATAAGGGATAATATCTATGAAATATTATCAATATGAATGTATATGGGTTTATTGGAATGGATTTATTTTTTATCCCTTTCTTTTATGTCCTAAACATGTTATAGTTCACCTTGGATATTTTATATTACATCCATAGCTTCTTAGAGTACTATTTTTCAACACTCTCCATTTTCGTATGATATTTATTAGTTATTAGGTTACACCATGTGATCATCATACATATTTGGCTCATATCTTAGCCTAACCTTGTTGGTGGGATGTATACTAGTTGCATGGTTGTGTCACTCTAGGTTGTCACCTTTACCTTATGAATACGATTTTACTTAAAACAAGATATATGGACTCATTAAATTAATTTTCATCCATAATATATCATTTGTGTTCCCTTCTCAAGCCTTCCCTTAGATGTGATATTTTCATATAGGTTCAAACACTCCTATGCTTTGTGTATGCCACTATAGCACATGATTGTAGGGTTCATAGGGAATTCCCACTAATAATGATCATGTGACCCATACTTGTAACATTTGTAAAATAGAAATATTCCACTAGTGTATCTTATTTCTCCATAGACTCTCTATGAATGTATTTTTCCATATCCATCATACACCTAATCATATGGTCATATCGCTACATCCATCACAACTTGATCCATAAATTACTTAAGTACAATATAATACATGGTATTATGAGTGGTATTTTTGTATATATTATAATAGAGAGAAACTTTTGGTTGAGTTTTATGTACAACAAGGGGGACATTATCTATGTCATGGCCTTTTTTACATATCCTATAAAATGCTAGTAGGGTACATAATTTACATGTTGGATAGTTATTATTAATTTCCCTCTTTATTTCATAGTATACACACCAAAGTACAATATGATTATCATTTACACTGTTAGATTTCAAATTTTGTAAGAGTGAGTTCATTGATGCAATCTACACCTCCATGTTTGGGTTGATGCTAGAATCATCACCTCCCATATATTCAACTTTCAACATATCTTCCAAGGCCTCACATATCTTAATGAGAATATTAATTAATAGGGTGTGCTATTAGGGAGTGATAAATACCATGATGAACTAATACACATGAAAAAATAGGTGTATTACATAAGATGTCTTACATACTAGATTATTAAACCAGGTTTCATAGGTGTAAACATTCTCATTATCCTCATGATTTAGATCCTTTAGTGAATAAATGATCTATTTATCAAACTCAAAAATGTTAAAATCCTTTAGGAATTCTATTTTTTAGAGATTATAGTAAATAATATTATGACCTGGGTCACGCTTCCTATACCAAATGTGAGCATGATATTATAATTTTATGAAAAATTAACTCTCTTTTTGATTGGGAAATTTAATTCCCTTGATGATCCATTTAGTATCACATTTTTGGACATGTTATGAAGTATTATTTTCCCCTATATATTTTGGTATACTTAGGGGTATATTTAATATGAATTGAGGGGTAGTCATGGGTATAATGGGTATTTGTGGCACTTAATGCACTAGGGCACTATTCAAAGGCTCTCATAAACTTTGACTACTTGTATTAGTCCCTTGTATTGGTGGCATGACAAAACCACCTCCTATGATGTGTAGTAATACTAATCCACCAAATTATTGAAATATTTTTTGAGCTATGAATGGCCCTGTAGACCTAGATACTTGATTTTATGTTGAACTACTCATTTGAGGGGTGGGACCCCCTCCCACTAGTGGTACTTTAATATAGATTATTATATTTTAAAATGATCATGGTCTATTAAATTACCAATATAATTAATTGGTGAAGGTAAATGTTTATTATCACACTAATTTATCTCTCTTCATAATTTTAACCCTTAGGTTTATAATGTTAGAGCTACGACTACTAATTTTTTAAGCTTTTTCTAATACTAGGTTAGGAGATTGACCATGAAATACAAATAGAGGTGAATCCATAATATCCATGGTTATATTCTACTCAAATCATTATTATGGTATCTCAAATTCTTATATGAATACCTATTTTTCTCTTTGGTGTGTAATTTTTTCATACTAGAGCACAACTCCATTGATAAAGATCTTTCTTCATGACATTCATGTCCTCTATGCTTCCTCTTGTCATATCTTGAGTTGAAGTATCCCCTCTACCAAGGGTCCTTATTAATTACTTTATCTATCATATTTTTGTGGCTCATGTCAGCTAGGTCCTTCGATGTCAAATTTTCCTCTTCCTCACTATTTTTAGTCACCATGCCTTCTTCACCTTGTACCTGTAACCTGACCATGTGTAGAGGGACTTAGTTGACCATTATAAAATATTTAATTTTTATATCTACCATAAAATGTTTGACATCTAATGGTAGTTCCCTTAGGTATTATCCTATTGGTTTGTGAAATAACTTATATTAGGCTTCATTTGGTAAATAATACATGGATAAGGTGAATTCTAACACATACATATTCAACACACCTCATCACTAAATATTGAAAACTATGGTCTAGACCATTTCCACATTATTTATTTGGTCCACACATTATTAAATCTAAGGATACCAATGTCCTAAGTGTGTTATCTTATTAAAAATATATTATGCAAGTCATGTGTGTAGATGATTTGATAATTCAAATAAAAACTCTTCATATAAAGGTTAACATAAATTAACCTCAATCTATTTCTTTGTATTCTAATTACATAATTAGTGTGATTATTTATAAAATTATATTATGTCTAATCCAACAATCACTTAATATTTTCAAAGGAGATATATTACATCATTTTTTATCACCCTTATAGTAGTAAAATATGATCACATCCTAGAAACATAGCTAAAATGTTATACTAGTCTATTTGTTACTAGTGCACTAGTCCTCCCACACATTTCAATTTTTAACCTACCCACCTTTTGTACTAGCACATCAGATGAGTTTGGGATCATGTGTTCAATTGATACCTAGAGATATAATACATAGGTTAAGTCTAGGTTAATGGTAATAGATTCATTTTAAAGAGTATGTTGAGCCATCATCTTCTTATTCTACCATACGCAAGACACATACAGTAAAAAAATTAATCACACTAATACTATCATGTTTAACCCCCATACACTCTAAATCAAAAGGTTACTAAGTTAAGTAAAAGAAGGTAATTAATACCATATCAAGATAATAATAACATTAATTTAATGTATGATATAAAATGATTATTAGTCACAAAACATTAGATTAATCATTTAACACTATCAAACATATGTAAAATTATTATCTTTATGTCCTACACATTTTAATGATAATTATACTATAGTTAGTTGTCGTCTCTCATCTTGACTTGTCCTTTTCAGGTCCCTACCCTTTAAAGGTGTTTGAAAATTGTTCAGTGTTGCTTGTAAGCTCACCTATCATAAATTAGCTGTTTAATGCAAATTTCACACTCATTTTTAAATTAATAAATTATTAAACTCTAAGTTAGTTACCTTACCATTTTCCACCATTTTTAGTTGTTTTTTAGAATATTTCCATTAGTAATAAATCCTATTATTATACTTCATGATGTTTATTGTAAATTCAAAGCACATGGGGTCTCACATGTGTTTGGTTTTATTAGCTTATTATTTATTCATGTGTACTAATTTCATTAGATAAAATCATGTTTATATGGTAACCATTACTGGGCATGTGATGCTGAGATAAAGTGTTATACTCATGCTATGCATCTCTTTTATAATCATTCGATGTCAACCCTTCACTGATTTAGAGAGTGCAAAAAGACTTTTGTATGGTAAATTATGCTATCAATATGGTTAGAGGTGATTAAGAGTAAAAATATCCTCATATTATATGAGGGTATTTTATGGGGAATGATATTGAAATTAGGACAATCAACATGCTAGATAACTTTACAAATGGATTGATTTCTTATGCTTGTGATAGTATATAATAAAATATAAATGTGTCTATGTAATGTGAACATAAGTGTAACCTTTGTTCAATGGTGGTATTTTGTGAAGTATAAGATTAATCACTTATATAATTTCAATCCATAGGGGTGGTTATTCCTCTAGTTTTTGGGTCCAATATAAAACTTTGATTGTTATTTTTGTCTTTCAAATTAACAAGTTTCTCTTTATCACTCATATAGGAATTTTTATAGCCATTAAATGTTATTATAGTTTTGGCATTACTTCATATTATTCATGTCAACTTCCAAAAACCATTTTTAGTAAGCTATCAAAGTTTCTATATGAAAAATTCATGATGTAGTAATTACTATAATAAAACATATAGTTTATGCAAGATATATGTAGTTTATACAAGATACATGTAATTACTATACGAAAGCCTATAGTTTCCATAGGTTAGTAACTTTTTTTATTATAAAATAAAAATAAGAAATAAAAAATAGCCAACACTATAAAATTAAATTATAATATTTAAATAATAATATTAATGCATATAATTTATATAACACTTGATAAAATTGATATGGATAATAATGAACACAACAATTCATAGTTTTTATAAGTTATTACTAAGAGAAAAATAAATAACTCTATAGCTCAAAATTTTCTAAAATAGAGGTCTCTAAAATATTATAGTTTATCTCCCCAATTGAGTTTTGAGATATATTATCATTTAAGCTAAGGTGATCCTCATAAATCTATTATTGTGATAAAATAATCAATAACCCCCTCAACTTTTACAATTGGTGTATCAACCACTTGGAGGATAAAGGAGTTAGAGTGAAGGATTTAAAGCTTTTGTATTCCATTATTTTATTGGTAATGGGTGATTTTAAGTATATATATGAAAAATTTATTGATAATCAAATATTTTGTATGCATATCCTAAATAAGGCTAAGTGATTTAGATTGATTCAGACAAATCATATTTTTGAAAAAAATATATATCAACATGCAATCCAATTACTTGGGTTGTTTTAAAAACATTCATCTTATTTATAGTATTTTTCATGTATTTATTCTATTTCATCTATACAAGTGGTTACATTCTTGGTAACTCTAAAATAATAGAATATATAGACTAGCATGATTTATTCTATGTACAAATTAAAATGTTTGATAAGGTTTCTTTCTTACATGATTCAATCATTTATAAAAAGTAAAATTTAAAAAAATGGTACAAACTAACTTGTGAGTGAATGTGATTGAAATACTGGCTCATTTATTAGTGATGGAATGTTTATTGGGGCCATAAAAACCTCCTCATAAGGTTATATTATTATGGTAGTGTGGGTGGGCATACTACAATCCATTAATGTGGATGGAACTCTATTGAGATTAATGGGTGGGAATGTCATCAATTTATTATCACAAATTAGATGGGTTGGTTTGTTATTAGGGTTATGTTTATGTTGTGCATAATATGGTAGGTGTTATATGATAATGTTGGTTTAGGTTATTATATATTTAAAATACTACAATTTTTTGTGGTTATGTGTTAATTAATCCCAAATTTACATGGTTATTAATGCCATGGTGGTGGCTACCATGATTGGTCTGGATACCACAACTAGTGGCTATGTGGTTATTTGTGAATTAATTTAAAATATTGATATTATGGTGAGATTTAATTTACAAAATGAAATTTATATTAATTGTGGACAACATGATAAGAAAAATAAAAATGGAGTAACAAATGCCCTATTGACATACTCGAGTTTTGTTATTTTGGTAGCCAAGGTTATATTCTAAATAAAAATTGTGTCCTTCCATATTCATTTTCTCATGTCTAATTAGAGGTTGATGAATCTTTATGTATATTATATTCATTTATTGATGAATATTTACCTCCAAACTCCCCTTTATTTTTACATCTTCCTCCCTCTTTAATTGAATTATGTCTTTATACATGATAAATAATCACACCAACATGAGTTCACTCCTTACAAAGTTATGTTTCCATTTTTATTGTAATGATTAGGACTTGCCACCCATTATTTTCATTTTTATAGCTATTTAATCATATATTTGGGGGAATCCATATATTGGTATATAGATTTTAATTTTTTATTATTTATCCACCTTGCATCAGTATTTATAAATTGTGTTCCCTTAAAGATTTTTTTAGCCATATCTTCAACTGTACAGGTTAGTTTTTTTGGGGGATTTTTTTATTCTTGACTAATATATTCATATAATTTAATATTTAAATGTAAATAAATTAAAATTATTTTATTAAATAAGGATTTTAGTCTAAAAATAATTATTTTTTTATAATTTTTTCCTAATTTATTATATATAACACAAAAACAAATACTTTTATGCAATTCTTGGTTTTTTATATTTCGCAATGAAATAAAGTTTCATATTTTATTTTCTATAATGAAATATTGAGGAAAATTTTAATTTATTAATTTTATCAAAAATGAATTTTGAAACTATAAAATTGTAAAATTTAATCTAGGAAAGAAATAAATTTTAATCTAGGAAAATAGGAAGTTTTAGTATAGGAAAGCAGGAAATTTTAATATAAGAAAAAATGATTTTTAATTTAAGAAAATGGGAAATTAAAATTTAGGGAAGTAAGGGATTTAAATATATGAAATAAATAAATCTAACCCAACCTTATTAATACCTTAATGTTTGATATCTATCTATATAAATGGCACAAGAATGATGAAAATAATTAAAACACTAATTAAACTCGATGTAATAAGGCCAATGCTGATTTGAAATTTCACTGATCAATTATGGGATAAGGTATCCTCTTATTTATCAATACCACTAAATTCACTAACTATCAACCCAAGGCATGTATTTTTTCAAGGTGTCAAGATTTCAAGTGTGGCACTAGTCACTCTCAAAATTTAGGGTTATAACATTGCATATAGAAAAATAGTTACATATTAGAATCAAAATTATAGAAGGTAAATCATAGGGAATTGAATCATACTTCTGAAAAAATATTTATAAGGAATTACATCATGGAAATAAAGTAACACACTTTCTAAATTTAAATGTGTGAATTGAAATACTAATCTAGGTTTGGAAGCTTCTAATACATATTTGATCTGAAAAGGTTAGTTAATGTAGTTTCTTACTAATTCATCTATTTCAAAATCCTAAGACAAATTTATTTTTTTAGATATTTTCCCATCTTTGCACTTTATATGAAAAGGTTAGTTAATACAACTACTCACTAATTTTATTATTTCATATACTATACTTGATTTTCTCAATTTCCTATCATTTTCATGAAAATGGCTTAAATGATTAAAATTTAGATTTAATAACTAAAATTGAAATCAAGTGCTAAATAATAGAGACAATCCACAAATTTAGTTGATAATGGAGTTCACCCAAAATCAATCTATGTCTTAAGGTCCACTCAAAGTCTAAACTGATCAATTAAAATAATGAAAAATACCAATTTTTACATTAAATTATCCCAATAAGTGGATCTGGATCTTAAAAAATGTTATGATGTCATTTACTAATTTTTTATCTAGCTCTGTATGTAGGTCTCACTCTAGATTTGGCTATTCTATACTATCTCTTGTTTGTCTCTCCTAAATGAGTCACTAAACAATTTTGCTATAATGTCTCTTAGAGGTTTGTGAAATGGATCTTGGCTTTTAAATAATACTCTATAAATATAGACATAAAAACATTATTTGTCTCCCAATAATGAGATAAAATCACCCTATAATGTCTCTAAGAGGTCTTTGTAATGGTCTATTGGTATTTAATGTGTTACTCCTATAATATAATACATAGAAACTTTCCTTTCTACTCTTGTTTTCCTTTACAAGGGCTTAAATCTTAAAATATTTATTATTTTTTATTAATTATAATATTGATCCTTTTATATTCTTTCTAAGGCCCTTTATTTATGGGTTAAAGTCTTATCCCTTTTGCATAGGTTTATGGATTCAAAACCCCTTGAAAAATTTCTCATATCCTTTATTTGTTGTAAAAAATCTCAAAATTAAGGGATAAATACAAAGTCTTGCATTTACTTTGCTAAATATGGAATAATTTATTTTTGTTCCTTAAAAATGGGCTAAGAGGGGTGAGGGGGCCAAGCCCTACTCTAAATCTCATACATTATATTATGATGAGTATTTTGTTGGTGCTTTGGATCATTTTTTATCCCAGTTTGGTGGGGATAACAAGCTAAAGTTATTGAAGAGATAAACTTCATCCTTTATATCCTAGTCATAAGACCATGTTTTAAATAGAACTTGCATTGTAACTCATAGCACTTGGTGGATATTTGTGAATTCCATGTTGAAGTCTATGATTATTCTATATATTAGGTCATATAAGCCAATCAAATGATGATGTCACCACTATGTTATTCTTTACCCTATTTTTTAGCACCCTCAATAGGCCATATCTTTTTCATATTATGCCCATTTGAACCCATTAAATTTTTATTGTAAATATCTGCATGAGCTCTTCAGATAATTACAATAATATTTGAGACAATATAATTTGGTCACTACTGGAGATCCTAATAGATCAATCCTCCCCACTAAAAATATTTTGGACCACCAAAACTCTAACTCATTCCTCTCTCTTCTATCAAGAACAAACTCTTCCTAAAACTCATCAAGTAATTTAGGAGCAAAATAAATAGGAGTTATTCTCACCTTGATTTATGATCATAGGAGGCTAACTTTATTTATATCTCTTGGAGGTTGACTATCTAAACTGATACCTTAAAATTGAAGTTACAAAGAGAGTTCATGACTCCCTCTCATATATACCAAATGACCTTATGCACTCTTGGTATCTTGGTATTATTCTTTGAATAATGTCTTAGGGACTTAAATGCACTTATGGTAGGATAATATGAACCTCTCCCACTAAGACATGATTTTTACATTCTCCTTGCTTCTTAACATTCTCAACAATGGAAAAAAATACATTACATAATAAGTGGTGCTATATTAGGTCACAACTTACACATTTTTAAACTCTTAGGGCCTTATAATCACATGCAACATATATTTTTTTAAATAAAATTCCATTTATAAACATTTCCCAATTTGGGTATTTGTAAGATGTGCATACAAATACATTTAAAGAACATATTTAAATGAAATAAATTGGACTCCAACATTAATCTAAATAATAGTGATCTTATTGAGTGCTACTCACCATCTAAGAAATTTTCATGTTTATTTCATGCCACTTCATCTCCCTCTTTGAAAAATAATTTGTTTCATGTGTATACTATAATATGCCCATCAATACATCTCTCAATTATTTTCATACACAAAAAACTATCTTGGAGAATCTAGTTTTGGATTTCTCTTCTCAATGGAGTACCTTTTTACCCATCTTGAAAAATGATAAAATAAGTGATAAGAAAATCATGATAACATGAATTTAAACATTAACATGAGAATAAAAAATAAAAAATGATACAACCTATTATCATGGGATACTCATAATGTGATTCTAATATTGTGTTGCTACTCCATATTCACCCTCATTGATATATCTACTTCTACATGTGCTCATACAAATGGTTAGTTTCATTCATTATTATTGAATAATGGGAAAATAAAAGTGATTTTAAGGTGACACATAATCATGATAAAATTTAATTAACTATGTAAATATACCATCCTTCAAACAAAATAATATATTACCAATCCAATCTAGTGGATTCCATTCTTTGGTTTTCTCCCTTTTTATGGGATATTCTATGGATAAGTGGGTTTATTCATGGGTTAGATCCTTGAATATTGGTACTTGACCAACTCTTTCAGGTGATACCTCCTACTTTGTATGGGGTTGATCAACCTCCTTGCTTTTAGGTGCTTGCACAACTTCCTTCTTACCATTATTTGGATGAAGTTTTGGATTAAGTTTCCAAAATTTGTCAACCCAATGCCCACTCATATTAAAATGAGTTCAATAATGATTTCCCACTTTATTTTAAAATAATCCATTCTTTCCATTATCCACATTTTGACTTATAGAGTTGTATTTAGAACGTGTCTCCTTCCTCTTGAAGGACTTAGACTTATTTTGTATGTAATTTCTCTTTCAACACATGGACATATAATGGTTATTTATTCCAAAAAAAAACTGGATAATCATATCAAATGGTTTGTGTTAAGGTGAAATTTTTATCATAATTAAAGAAAACATCAGAATAATTATTCTTTTCATACTTTTAGGTCTGCCCTTTGTGTAATTATAATGAGGGGAATATGTTTTGCTCATTATTTTTAGATGTTAATTTATATTTGGAGATATTTTCCATTATTTTCAAAAAAAATTCTCATGATTGAAATTATGTCCCTTTATTTATTTTAACTTACACTCACTCTCGTCATTATGAAGTGATGATGTGCCTTATCCTTGTATGGGATGTTTTTGAAGATATAGTGGCCTAGGCTCTTTGGTTTTATAATATTTTATTTCTTCATCTATATTAGAGCATTTTAAAACTTCTTCTTAGCCACTAACATGTCCCAAACTTTCATATCAAGGTCTTTCCTCAAGATGTATGAGATTAATCATTCTTTAACCACTAATTTCAAGGATGTTTTCATCAAAATCCATATTAGTTAAAAAATTAGAGATAATAACAAGAGTATTTTTATAAAATTAACTAAAAAGAACATCTAAATCATGATGCAAAGAAAAATAACATGGTGAATTACTTATTATACATACCACTATCATGGTTTCTTCATTAATGGTAGAGGATGGTCTCTTTTGCATGATAGAATCTTCTTTATCCTTGCTCCTTCACCATTATGTAACTTTTCCAAAATCTATTCCTTGGATTGTCACTCAAGTTAAAACATGTTGATGCTTCAAAATTTACCACAAGTTCTCTTTATTTTTGATGAATACTACTCATTTTAGGATTTGAAAATATCCAAGGCATAAGTTGTAGCTTGTGACAATTCAATGATGTCTGTGGTGGAATATAAATAGAGTATGAGAACTATCCATAATATTTATTTTATTTAGTGGTTAGGAGCCACTAGGGTTTAAATATTTAGATATTCAATATTTTTTTATGACTTAGAGGTAAAAATAAATGATTATTAACAATGATATTTAATCTAGAATGAATCCTGATAAAAATAATGAAAGAGAAGGGTAAGATAAGAAAGAAACATGATTGTATGTTTTCATCTCAAATATTATGACCAAATTACAATTACTTTGAGCACATTTGAACCAATTTATGTTATAAAACAACATAAACTCAAATTATATCACAAATTATGAAAACTTCAAAGGAAAAATATGAAACATAAATAAGAACCAAATTTACTTTAAAGATTTTCTATTATGATCAAAATAACCTAAGTAAATCCAAGTATAGAGCAAATAAAATGAAGTATACTTGAGATATTTATAGTCAATTTAGCATTTATCATAGATTAACAACACTATGACAAAGAATGTAACTTAAAACAAGAATAATCATTCAAATTCAAGATGACTATCTACAATTGAGAGATAACATAGACATTTAACAAAACTATATAGACAATCTTTTCATAATTCCTTAGTTATATCAAATTCTCATAGTATATAATTACTCAAAATCTCTATCTTTATCAAATGGTAACCATCTAAATATTTATAGGAAACATAGGTGGTTAAGTAGTTAACCTTCAAAATATCCACATGTGGATAAGGACAATTGTCCTTGATATAAAGATACAATGTGAAAGGTCACATGTCAACTTGATAAGAAAGAGTATATGCTTAAAGAATAACATATACATTACAAAAGAAAGTCTCCCTACATAGAAACACTAGTGGGCCCCTCAATTAACCTTATCCAAGGAATTTTTCACCTTGGTGTATTATTGTTTTATTAGTTCAACATCCACTACATGCTTCATTAAACAGTCCTCTTTTTGACCTACCAACTTTTTAAACTCATTATCTACTTGAGATATAAGTTCCTTGATACATTATTCTTCTATAATTTGCTTCCCTATATAAACAATGTTATTAATGATCTTCTAGCTATCCTTGGATGAGTGAAATTTATTGTCTCTAATGCCTTAGATGTAAATACCAACCTTTTACTTGAATTCTTCATCACTAACCATTCATATAGTAGTGGTTTGAGAAGGGTTATCTAATAGATTCCCCAAAAGTTTCTCAATCGGTTTACCAAGACTATGTCTCTCTTGATGAAGTTGTTGACACCATTTCTCTAGGTGATCAAATCCTCTTGTTAATCCATCAAAATTACCATAAGCATATCTAAATGTCTAAGCTTAATAATCTTGAAATCCAATGCCTACTTTTTCTTATGTCTCTTGATGAGCTCCTCCATCTGAGCTTGAGAATTATACCATTGAGTGATTAAGGCTTGTGCCATCTCAATTTGATGGTTTAAAGTACTCAATATAGGATTAATGATTTTCAAATTATTGAATTCATCCATCAAATATTTATTCAACACTTGTAATATGTCCTCAAGAATTAAAAGGAGGACCTGAGCTTCTAAATATTGTTTTTCTTTCTACATGTTGAGAATCTTCTATTTCATTCCCTAAAATCTAGCTAAGGTCATTGTTGACTAGGCCAGTAGCATACTAGATACATCTTATTTAAATATAGGATGCTCCCCTACTACCTACCCTAGAATAGGAGTTAAGCCTACAAATGGTTCCACCTTCTGAAAGGTGAACTCCTCATTACCAAAAGTAACCTTGTTGGTTACTACTCTCTCAAGAGTTGATGTATCTCTATTGAAATGAATCGAAGGGACAAACTTCTTTACTTGTGGATATTCAATAATCTCTACATTTAAAGTCCTAGAGGCTCCTAGGATGTCAATCCCTTAGCTTTCCTTTTTGCAAATGATCTGGATCCTTCTCTCTATGTGTCTATTTAGAATATCCTGAATCCAAGGCTTGAAATTATCCTAAACATCCATGCCAACTCAAGTCAAAGCCAATGAAGGAGAAAGAGATGGAATTTTTTGTAACTTTCCATAAATAAATCAGTCAAGAATAGTTGGTCCATAAATAGTATTATCATCATTGAAGAGGTTAATTTCACTAGTAGGGTGAGTGAAAGTTAACCTAGGCGTATTTCTTTGTGCCATAGGAACTAAGGCCAATTTTGACTGTCTCTTTCCTTTTTCCAATGGAGCTAATTCTTTACTTGTTTCCTCATATGGATCCTCTTCCTTATTATAAACATTGGTAGTTGTGACATTACTAAGGGAACTTTCTAATGTTTCTCTAGTTTCTAAAGCAATCATACTAATAACCTCTACTAGTGAAGAAGGCCTTTGTGGGGATGTCTAAATTTGGGGACCTTCACTAGGTCTATGCTCTATTCTAGACTCTTAAATCACATCTTTACCTTTTCCTTTATATCCTCAAGTTGCCCAACTTAGGGTGACTTTGTCAATTCTCTCTATGAAGGCTCAGAAGATTATCCTCCAATAGGTGGTTCTTGATGTGCAATCCCAAATGGTCCTAGCAATAAGTGATAATGCAAAAGATGTAGTTTCCATATTTCTCCTGAGGGCTTATTATCCCTGACTAGCCTATGTTCTAATTTTATGTTGTAGTTTTTAACCCTGGATAGGAATTCTTCAAAATTCCTTGCCTTTGTGTAGATACCATTTCCTACACCTGGTTGATGTTTATACTTAGTCTTTGGGACCTTTTTATCCTGAATATGGCTAGCCACTCTATCATTGGGATCCCACATATTAAGGTCATCAAGTTCAAAATCAAAAGAGTTCCTATACACCACCATAATCTCCATCTGTTTCCAATCCTTGATTACAATTTTTCCAATGTCTAGTGGAAAGTGATGAACCTGATCCTTCTTATTCTCATTGCATATCCAATCCATTATATATATGATTTGATAAGCAATTTATTGATCTAAAAACTTACTAAGAACATATCTAGGCAATTTGTATGGTTGGACCATGATTCCTTCTATCCTTATTATAGTGCAATCTAGATAAAACCACACATCCCCCATGGTCTCCACTTTTATTTTGATTAGAGGATAAAGCTTGGGCATAGGGATACTAGTGATTGCCTCAAAAATGACAAGGAAGATATCATCACATATGAATTGCATGTGATTCCTATATTTGAATATATGTAATTTGGATAATGATGGGAAATGGTAGTTCTACCATTAGGGGACCAATTTTGAATGCCATGGAAATTAATAGAGGTTAGGAGTGAATCAAAGAGGTAAGAAATCATAAATAATTTCTTGGAGGTCTTTCTTTTGATGGCTATAAATTGTTTGGCCAATAAAACAATTATTAGGTCTCCAATGGGAGGGGTTAACTTTTTCTCCAACATGCAATGGACATAAGACACCCATACCTTACTCAAATAAGTTATAAGAGAGGTACCGAAGACTCTGTTCAATAAGGTCATAGCTACCCTAACTCCATCCCTAAATTGGGAAATATAAATCTCACCATTAGGGGACCTAAAAACATGTAAACCTTGGATTAACCAAGGTGAGAGGATTGAATCCATGTTTTGAGAATTTGTCCATTCTCTTAAGGATGGGAGATCAACATGAGGAAAAGGGAGCTATACATGAAATTTTCTTGGTATTTCATGAATAATCCATTCCCCATTTATATTATAGTTAATGAAAATAGGAACAAGAAGGTAGATGTAATACATTACCTCTAGTTTAGTAGTTGTATGGTGAAGGCCTATCAACTAAATTGATACTAGGTTTTTGTATCTTTGGTGCATCATAACATTCCTCTTTTCCTCCTAGGAAATAAGAATAATTTATACCAATTATTAATTCCATGTACATTCAAGGCTATCAAATCTAACTCTATGTCTCTAAAGACACTTCTTTCACCAGATGAAGTTAGATAGAGCTCCACTTTAATTTTCATCTATTGCCTGCCTGCTGCCATTGATAACACTAAATTGTTGTAGATGAAAACAAATATCTCACTAAGGCACTTGATGTAAATTCAAGTTGCACTTAATTTTATTTTTATGTTATTAATTATACCAATTTAAGTCCTTATTTATAGAGGGTTCAGGGTTTTTAGCTTTAATGTCAAAAATATCTAGCTTTTAATTTCATACGTGACTTAAATTTGATGGGACCTCATTCTCATGTCTTCTAACTTATCAATAATAGGATATATTTCATTTTGATCTCTCATACCTATGGGGATATTATGTTGTAGGGTTCCATGCCTTTCATGGAAAATTTCATAAATGCTAGTTGAAAGCTAGCTGTTATCTTTGAAAAATCCTCTATTTTTCTTTGAAAATACGAATCCCTATCCTTACATTTCATTGGTCCTTTAATCCTTAATATCACTAATTTTTCCATGTGTCAATCTCATGAGGGATTTTAAAAGTCCTCAACTTTGTCACACCGTTGAATCAAATATAGTGAGCAAGCGATCACCATTGCATCCATTAGATTAAAACCTTTGATTTAGTGATAATCATTAGATCCTGTAAGATGAGTACCTTTTAAATAGTTCCATGATTATATGAAACTTATGATTAAAGACTACACTTAGAATTTTATGTTAAAAAACACAAAATGACTTAGGTTGAAGTCTTTATATTCTAAGTTTGCTTATGTAAAAAGTTAGGAATTTATTAAAAGGTTCTTTAAAAATTCCCTCTTTGTTTAGGCTTTAAAAATTATCTAGGTTAAATTTGATGGGTTTGGTCATGCCAAATACATTCTCATAGATGTAAAATAATGGGAGAAAACCTATTAGATTAATACAGTAGAATTTATTAATCTAATAACCGAATGCCACATGTAAAGCCCTCAAGAGTTTCCAAGGCTTTAAGGATTGTCTAGGTTAAATTTGATGGGTTTGGCCATGCCAAATACATCCTCACAAATGTAAAATGATGGGAGTTAACCTATCAAAGTTAAGACAATGCAATTTATTGATCCAATAATTGAATGCCATGTGTAAAGCCCTTAAGAGCTCCAAAGGCTTTGGGGATTATCTAGGTTAAATTTGATGGGTTCAGTCACATTAGATACGCCCTCAAAGATGTCAAATGACAAGAATTAACCTATCAATTTTAAGACAATATAATTTATTGATACAATAACTAAATGCCACATAAATACCTTAGGAGTTCCTAAAGCTTCAACTTTAATTTTCACCATTAGATTAAAACCTCTGATCAAGTGATTTCTATTGGATCTTTACTAGGGCCCAAATCATTAACTATATGCCTTTTTAAAAGACTTAAAATTTGACATACCATTCGATCAAATCTAGTGAACAAGTGTAAAGTGTTAGATTTGAAAAAACACATGAACTTTAAGTTAAATCTTGATCATGTATAAAATTTTCCACTATATTTTCTCATGAATGTTTAAATTCAAACCCTTAGTGTTTACTGCTTGGGAACCCTAACTTCTTCCACTGAACCTATAATTAATTAGCTTAAAGATAATTATTAACAACATTAATCCCTAACATATGAATATAATCAGATATACTAAAACTCATGTATTTTTTTATAATTGACCTACCTTTAAAATTCAAGATCAAACAATCTTTCACATTTATTCTAGAATACAGAGGTTCTAAAAATAATAAGGGTCCCCTTTTCAAAAGTAAATAAATATGGGGGGTGTTGGTCCCAACAAATGGTGACCCATAGGGAAAACATAGCAATATGGTGAAACACATGACTCTGATTTAAAATTGTACATAAATTTTAATCTCATTCAGGCATATACTCTCTCTTGAATCAAACTTCAGTTAAAACAAGTTCTTTATGTATAAAATTTAAATTTAGATATTAAAACATAAACATTTAGTGTGTGCTTTGATTCCAATTGTTTGTCATGAATTTCAAGAAATAATGTCTAGGTTCATATCCTTTTGGTCCATTACACTTGACTTTGAGAACTTTAGATATTCTATAAGAATAACAACTCTTAATTTAGGGGAGGCTTGGGCATTGCTCTGCTACCTTTCAGGCTTCTATAGCCCCAATAGAGATACCTTTAGTTCTACTCAAGGTCTTGCTCCACTACTAGTCAGGCATCCATAGACTTGGTGGAGGTTACCTGAATTATGTTTGCATCTATTTTCATAGATTTTGTAATGAGCTTTTTGTTTTACATTTTCTAAGTCTTTTGCAAAGGTTGGAAACCAATATATCCTAGTTTTAAGGATTCGTTCAAATGCCCTAGATTAGGATATTCTACTTTAGTTGAAACTTTAGTCCATAACAAGGATGTGTTTTAAGTGTAATCATGAATATGAGTTAATGAACTAAATTCACATTGTACACATATAACCCTTATTAAAACTAATTAATAATTTAGAATAAGATTTAAATCTTTGTAGGACATTGAGTTCCTATACTAATCTGTAGCAGTGCCTATGGTTGCTTCATAATGATTTATTTCCATCTCATGTTCACTTTTGTAAGATTTATACCCACATTTTTAAGCAATTCTAAACCAAAAATAATACCATGAGACTTTACCACAACCAAGGAACACCACCAAGCAAGAAAAATAAATAAAATGCAAACAAACAAATATATACAAGCCCAACAAGGACAAAAACAAAGCAAGAAAAGAAACCAACTAACCTACCTACTTTAAATTTAATAATATTTCACATTCACTCTATGAAGACACCTAATTGGGTAGTAACAAAGTAATGTTTGAGGTATTGGCCATTGGTGGGTAAAGTAAAGTCTGATTCTTGGAGATATTTCAACCTAAAAGTGTTGTTGCCTAAGATTTTTGCAATTTGGTATGAGTCAATCCATAAAGGGGTGAACTTACCATGTTTACCTTTAGGTTCTGATGCTTTGTCCCAAAGAAGGACTAAGTCTCCTTACCTAAACACCTTCAATTTAGATCTCTTATCAAACCATATTTTCATGGTTAATTGGTGTCTACTAAAGTCTATAAATGCCTTTTCTCTAGCATCTTCCATTTGAATGATGTCTAATAGCCTAAAATTAAAAAGTTCCGGATTGTCTTCTATGTATTCTTGCATGAATGTGAATGTAGTCAACTTCAAGGGGATGAGAAAGATAGGCTCCTAAAAATACACTAAAAAAATGGTGAAGCCTTGAGAGCTTGTTTGATCCTAATTCGATCTACCCATAATGAAAACTTAAGATGTTTATGTCATGTTCTAGGTCTACCTCCAATAGATTTCTTGATAGCTTTCATCAAATTTTTGTTTATGGATTTATAAACACCATTTCCTTGAGGGTATTGATTGGAATAAAACTTGGGTTCAATTCCTTTTTCACAATCCCATTCCATCATTTCAATATAAATTAATGTAGATCCATTATCACAAACTAAAAAAACTAGGGTTCCAAATCTAGTACAAATATTTTCTTCTAAGAAATTGATCACCTCTTCTATTCTACATTGTTTAGTGGCTATTTCCTTAGTCCACCTAGTGAAATAGTCTGTAATAGTTAGGACATACTTATGACCTTTATAATAATTGGTGTTGATTACTCATACAAAGTCCAATCCACATTGTGTAAAAGGTTTATCCACCATCACAGGTTGTAAAGGCATGGATAGCTTTGGCTCCTTTATACTAAAGATCTGGGATGAATGACACTCCCTCACATGCTTATAAGCATCTTTGAAGAGGGTGGGATAATAATATATATCCTTAATAATATTGTGTGTTGTGGTTCTTCTTGAAAGGTGTCCACTTCCTAGCTTTTCATGGAAGGTAGTCATAATCCAAGCTTCTTCTTCCTTGGACACACATCTCAAATAAATTCCCTCAAAGTTCTTCCTATAAAAGACTCCATTCCTAATGAGGTAATGAGCTAATCTGAGCCTCAAGGCTCTCTTTTATTCTCTTAAAAATCTTATGAGATAAACACCATTGACAAGTAAATGGATAATATAGTCATACCACTCATTGGGTTGGGAGTTTCATTGATCTACTTACATGATATGCAATTTTGAGTCAATACTAGCGATCATGTAAACTAAAACTTGACATGTCACTAATTTGTCTATTTTAATCTCTACATCATATTATTGTACAATTTCCATCCACTTTCCTCTTCTTTATCTAAGCTCATTCTAACTTAACATAAGTTTTGTAGCTAGATCATGTAATATGGCATGTACCTTATTTCTAAGGGGTAATGCCTAATTTTTAAAACTACCTTTACCAATGAATAATCTTGATTATCATTCATAGAATAATTCACTTCTACATTTTTGAAGTTGGTGCTCATGAAAGCTATGGGATGATCATTCCCATCAACTTTTTGAGTTAACACTGCAGCCATAGTATGCTCAAAAGTAAATGAATATAAATAGAAACATTTTGAGAAATCAGGACTTATGAGGATTGGAGCTTCAATGATTGCCTTCTTAATGTCAATGAAGGCCTTCTTGTATTTTTCATTCCAATAAATTATTTCATCTTTCTTAAGCATACAATTCAAAGGTTTGACAATCTCAATGAAGCCTGAAAAAAACTTCCTCACAAAGTTAATCTTGCCAAAGAATGACTTAAGTTATTTTTGACTATTGGGCAATCCAATTTTAGAGATTGCCTCTACTCTATCAAGATATACATAGATCCAATATTTGGTAATGACATGTCCCAAAAAATTTCCTTTAGTGACATAAAATATACTTTTTTGGGGGTTAAGAGATACAACATACTTCCTACATCTATCAAATACTTGTCTCAAATGTATGAAATATTCTTCTCTATTTCTAGAAACTACTGTAAGATCATCCATATATATGATGATACACTTTCCCACTAAACCTTGGAAAGCATGATCCATGGCCCTTTGAAAATTTTCCCCTACATTAATTAATGCAAAAGGCATTCTCTTGTAAGCATGTATTCCCCATTTAGTAGTTATATCTATTTTCATCCTATCTTTAAGAGCAACAAACACCTAGTTCTATCCAAAAATTCCATCCAAAAAGGACATCATGGAAGATCCTAAAATAGTTTGGATAACCTAGTCCAAAGAAGGTAAAGGATAATTATCCTTTTTAGATTCTCTATTCAGATTTCTAAAATCTATGCACAATTTTATTTCTCCATTCTTTTTTTTTGACTGGGACTAGGTTTGCCACCCTAGTGGAATGTCTAATAAGAAATACTACGCTTGCATCCAAAAACTTCTTGACTTATTTAAAAATCATGGGTTCTAAAATAGGGTTGATTGGCCTTTACTTCTATCTAAAGGGTTTGAAACCTTCTTGAAGAGGTATAGAATGAATAATGACCCTTGGGTCAAATATTTTTAATTATTCATAAGACCAATCAATTACATCCTTGTATTTTGTAAGCATCTCTCTAGATTTTCTATTTTCTGTTAAGTTGTGGAGCTAAAAGCTTCACTAATGCAGACATGGAGGAGGGTGCAGAAGGGTTGCTGAGTGTCACAGACACCGGCGTCGGTCAGGCCAACCGACGTCAGCAGGACAAGGCAAGAGAGCAACCGACGTCGGTCAGAGATCAGCTGGCGTCGGCGACCCCCAGGTGGACAGGGACCGGCATCGGTCGCCTGTGTGGTTTGACTGCAAGTTTATTACAGGCAGTTGGTTGACGAACCAAGTGTTTGCATGCTTAGTGCTAATTATAGATTGAGAGCTGTGGATCTATTTATTGTACTAGGTGTCTAATTATTGTTTGGATGAGATCTATATAATAGACTTATGGTTGTATTGTAAAGCAGTAGCTGGGGAGTAAGAGATCATTATTATAAGCTCCTTCTGAGTGGGAGTAGAGCAATGGTGTGTTCCTCCTAGTGCCACAGTACTAAGGTGGGTACTGGTTTGGAGAATCAACAGGGTTCTTTAGGAGTGTATGATCTTGGTCATCAGGTGAGCATGGCTACGATAGGAGATATACATGGTAAGTAATATCATTGATATGTAGGTGTGTGTGTGTGTGCAAGGTCAAGGTTCACAGGTGTGTAGAACTAGATTGATCTGTAAGTTGAAGATCAGATAAGACAGCAACACAACAAGGAACAGTATCAGGAGAGATCTACTTGGAGTACAGGTGCGTACTCAGAGCATAGAGGAAGGCAAGGAAGATCTTTCCATAAGTAAGGTCTATTGAGGTGCATGTTGATGTAGGTTTAGGGGAGATCTACTTGAAGTATGTTTGAGTACTTGTGGAGTGCATGGAGCACTTGTGGAGTGCGTGGAGCATAGGTATAAGGTGAACACCAACTCAGTGTTTGAGTTGGGTGTTGGGACCTAAGAGAGATCTTTGAGGAAAGAAGTACTATTCACTTGACGTGTGGGAAGCCTCTGAAGAGGTGGTGGAGAAGAAGTGGCATCTTCTTTATTGTATTCTTTTCTATATGAGTATTAATACAAGTTGTGTATTATCTCTCATATCTTGTGTTATTTTTGGATTCTAGTTAAATGTTGATTTTGGTTATTTCCACATATTAAGTTGCTTGGTATTTGGTAATCAATTGTGTGCTTTCAGGGTTGGTGATATTCCCAACAAGTGGTATCAGAGATAAGGTTGCAGGAAGCAGGTTTTGTGTTTGGTTACAGGTCACTCTCAAGGGTTTTTGATTGAGTGGGAGTAGAGCAATGGTAGATGAAAGTAAGCTAAGAATGGAGGAGTTGAAAAGCATAGATGGTCACTTAAGGTCCCATGGAAAGAAAGAGCAGGTAAAAGAATATTATTGGTTTGTGGAAGATCAGCAAGAAGGAACTGAAGAAGCAGATGTTGCAGGTGATGTGGCACAGGATGCTCTAGGAGGTTTCTTGGATAAAGTTGAATCTTGTCTTATAGATTCAGTTGCCTCTTTCCATGCAGCCCCATATAGAGGAGCTGGTGAGCCTTGCCAAAGAATAGGCAAAGGGGAAGTGAAGCTGAAATTACAGGTGGCCAACATATGGGTGTTGAAGGAGGTCATGCAGGTCCCAGATTTGGAGATGTGGCTAATTTCTTCAAAAGAGTTGGGTGATGGGAGATGTACAAGAACTCTCACAGTGGATGCACTTGAATTAGCTGGTGGTAAGAAAATAGGTACTCTTTATCTACTTATTTATATTACTGATTCTTCTTTTGTTGTAGAGATGTGGCTTCATAGGCTTGGTCACATGAGCAAGAAGGAGATGCATGTTCTTAAGTGGAAGACATATATTTGATAGGCTTAAGAATTGGAAATCCTTTGTGTTCTTGGAGGAGATGGTGGACAGAGACCAGTGGATAGGGCTGGATACTTCTGAGCAGGGCAGTTTGGACATGGGGATTAATTCAAAAGAGTTCACGGGTAAAAAGTCATCACTCACAGGAAACACAGGTACCAGCATCGGCAAAAAAAATGACGTCGGTAGTATGTAATACCGACGTCGGTCACGAGGACTGATGTCGGTAGCAGGAGGACACCGACGACAGCAGGATGGTAGTCAGGATAGGCATAGGAACCAATGTCGGTCAGATGCCGACTATGGGGTAGTTGAGGTCGGTCACTGTAACAAATTTTGGGTGGACAGCAAGCTATCAAGGAGTCTCAAACACCCATACAGAGGACTGAAGATGTAAGTAAGCTTTAAATTCATTATTCCTCTTCTTTATACTAGTTGCTGACTGTAGAGCAGGAAGGATCTAGGAAATAGTGGGAGCGTGGCATGGAGAGATTGCAGAACCAAACAAGAGATTTGGTAGGGTTGCTAGCTGGTATATTAGCACTGAGAGATGAATGGATACCTTAGTTGAAGAATAGAGAGAACAGATACGTGAGATGGAAGGCCAGGCATATGGTCTTGAGGAGCTACAGGACAGTGGTATAGGGTTTGACAGGTGGAGGATGAAGCATGGCTTCAGTCAATGTCAGTATAACCATTGTGTTTGACTTACCAAGTGGATGATGGTCGTAACATCATCCTGTTGCTATATGTGGAGGATGAGCTTGGTACAGGTTCAGACATATAGGGTTTTGCTGAGCTAAGGGTAAGATTAGTTCAATGGTTTGCTATGAAGAATTTAGAGCAGCAAAATTCTTCGACATGGGGGGCATAAGAGATCATAGATTGATTTTGTCTCCAATGGGAGCTGATGTGAATTAGGTGTTGGCAAGAAGCAGGATGCAGAATCAGAGCGCACCAAGGGCTAGATAGTTTAGTGTCTGAAATCACATGAGGTCTAGTATAGACTTGAGTTTTCTCAAGCAGTGGGGGCTGTCAGAGAGTTAGGAGCCAATTCAGAGAAGTGGATTCTCAAGTATTTGAGAGAGACCAGCAACAGGGATTCATGTTATTCAGGGTTAGGAATTCACTACATGGTATTGTAGGAGTGGATGTGGTAGGGTACTTGGATGACAGGTGGTGCACCACAGGATGTGTGGTGGTTAGTCTTCAAGTGGGAGCTTGAAGAGGAATACAAACCAGGAAACAGATTAGATGGAGTATAGGTATAGGTACAGTGCAACTATTTATCTCCAAGTGGGAGATTGTTAAGTTATGGAGCTAAAAGCTTCATTGATGTAGACATGGAGGAGGGTGCAGAATGGTTGCTGAGTGTCACAGACACCAGCGTCGGTCACGTCAACTGACGTTGGCAGGACAAGGCAAGAGAGCAACTGACGTCGGTCAGAGATCAGCTGACGTCGGTGACCCCCAGGCAGACAGGGACCAGTGTCGGTCACCTGTGTGGTTCACCTATGAGTTTATTATGGGCAGTTGGTTGACGAACCAAGTGTTTGCATGCTTAGTGCTAATTATAGACTGAGAGCTGTGGATCTAATTATTGTACTAGGTGTCTAATTATTGTTTGGATGAGATCTATATAATAGACTCATGGTTGTATTATAAAGCAGTAGCTAGGGAGTAAGAGAGCATTATTATAAGATCCTTCTGAGTGGGAGTAGAGCAATGGTGTGTTCCTCCTAGTGCCATAGTACCAAGGTGGGTACTGGTTTGGAGAATCAGCAGGGTTCTTCAGGAGTGTATGATCTTGGTCATTAGGTGAGCATGGCTACGATAGGAGATCTACATGGTAAGTAAGATCATTGATATACAGGTGTGTGTGTGTGTGCAAGGTCAAGGTTCACAAGTGTGCAGAACTAGCTTGATCTATAGGTTGAAGATCAGATAGGACAACAACACAATAGGGAGCAGTATCAAGAGAGATCTACTTGGAGTACAGGTGTGTACTCAGAGCATAGAGGAAGGCAAGGAAGATCCTTCCATAAGTAAGGTCTATTGAGGTGCAGGTTGATGCAGGTTTAGAGGAGATCTACTTGAAGTATGTTTGAGTACTTGTGGAGTGCATGGAGCACTTGTGGAGTGCGTGGAGCACAGGTATAAGGTGAACACCAACTCAGTGTTTGAGTTGGGTGTTGGTACCTAAGAGAGAGCTTTGAGGAAAGAAGTATTGTTCACTTGAGGTGTGGGAAGCCTCTGAAGAGGTGGTGGAGAAGAAGTGGCATCTTCTTTATTGTATTCTTTTCTGTATGAGTATTAATATAAGTTGTGTATTATCTCTCATATCTTGTGTTATTTCTGGATTCTAGTTACTTGTTGATTTTGGTTATTTACACATATTAAGTTGCTTGGTATTTGGTAATCAATTGTGTGCTTTCGGGGTTGGTCATATTCCTAACATTTTCCATTTCAGTGCAAGCCTTCCCTATATTCACCATTTAGGGTTGATCATGTGGACCAAGGTTCATCATATGATAATCTATACCCTTTACCCTAGGTTGTTTAGGTACTTCAGAAATCTTGTCAAGATCAAACAGTCTTTCTAATGAAATCATCCCTTTATGTATCTTACTGTCACTTAGTTGGATTATTTTAACATTAAGTTCCTTCTCAAGAAAAGTTTCATCAACTTCATCAATAATGTGATATTTAAAAGCTCTAGAATTAGTTAAGAAATCTTTGATTTATTTATCATCATTAAAAACTTAGAAATTATTTACATTATCAAGAACTAAAGGACATGGTACTAGCTCAATATTGATGCTTTGAGAATCATGGTTAGGCATGAGGTGAGCTATAGTAGAGGTAAGCTCATCAACAACTTTATTTTCTTCTCTTGGAAAAGCTAAGATGTTGAAGGCATCAAAATATTTGATCAAGTCCCACACCCTAAATATAGTTCTCTTTAAGTAAGATAATTTGCATTGGTATTTACTCTTCACTTGGTTAAACACAAGTTTAGAGTCTCTATAGACAAGGAGTTATTTAACTTTATGCTTAATGGAAAACTACAATTCAAGTATGAGAGCTTCATACTCAGCTAAATTATTGGTTTAAAGATATTGTAACTTATAAGCTGCATGGTTTTCCTTTTCTAAAGGATCTATCAATACACTACTAGCTCTTAATCCTAATTTTTAGTTAACACCATTAATGTATAAATTACATAAACCAAAAACTAGAGGATAACTTTTATAAATTGGTTCTTTTGTAATTTCCAAAGAAAAACTCCCAAATAAAAATCTATAAAATTTACCTTTCGTTAACAGTATTATATTCTATTATCATGTGTTTCATTTGAGGTTCCCTTTCCAATCTTATTTGATTTGGTACACCTTTCCAAGGAAGCCACAAGTGCAAGAAATCAATATAAATATAGCCATTTTAAGGCCTTAGTCCATTCTCTACTCAAAAGCAATCCATAAGCACTAAGCATTTCTACCACTTGGATATCAATGAATTGTTGAACCCTAAGTTCACTAGCCAACTTTATATGAACATTCAATAATTATCCTATAACCTTAACTCTAGATTTATCTAATTGAGTGACTACATTATCAGACTTGATTGGAATTAACCCAAATTATTCACATATCTTAGTAGGCATAATGTTGGTTGAGGCTCTAGAATATAAAAGATAATTATGAAGATTCTTCCCAAATATCCTAGTTGTAAGTAAAATGGGTGGAGACTCTACTTTGATTTCTTGCATAATTACATTTGCACTATCATTCTTATGGGTCTTCCCAATTTTCTTGGACAAATATTTTAAGAGTAAGTCATTGTGTTATAAGATCTGAGTTAGCTTGTGCAGAGTGATATTGGCTTTAATCCTTTTGATATCCTCCACAATATTGTTGCTAGTTTTATTTGGAGGATCAATAGTTAACTTAGAACTTCCTCTAGGGGGTTCAAGATTATTCTTTGATGAAGTGTCTGTAGGGGTTCCATAATCACCAAGAGGGGTAGAAGTAGTCAATGGTTATTTTTGTTCCCTATTTCTTTAATGATATGTATTCAAAAAAATTTGGAATGCTTGAATCTCCTCAAGAATATTCTCAAGTTCATTATCCTCTTGAAAAGGGAATTGAAAATTTTCCACCATATGCACTTGGTTAGATGGTTTAGATTCAAAAGAATTTGTAGTAGCATATTTATTTGGAACCACTTCAAATGTGTCAAGTTCTTCTTGAAAAGCTTCAAAGGCTTTATAAAAATCAATGAAATCAATCTCACCATGCTTGGAATTAGCATGCACCCTACATTAATCTAGTAAGGCAATATCAATGAGGTTTATATCCATATTCTTTTTGTTAGAGGAAAGCTCATTAGCTTTGTTATTGTAGAAACTATCATTCTAAAATCTATGCCCAAGCCTGTTGAAATTTTGGAAAGTGAAGTTACTTATAGATTTGTCATTAGCATTACCAACTTAGTTTCTTAATTGTATAAAATCAGTTCTAAGCTTTTGTACCATTCTCAATATAGACTCATTCTCATTTTTTGGAATCTTAACATTTTGACCTTGGCTACTATTAATACCACTGACAGGCACTAAATCCTTCTAGTTATTGTCATGAAATCCATTAGTTACGTGATGGCTTAAGAAACCTAAATTTTGATTAGGGGTAGCATAACGAGTAGGCAATACATTCAAAGTAGGGAATTAGTTTAATACTGGAGTATTTTGGTTGTTATTTGGAAAAAGGTTTAATGTAGGCATTTAAGGATTAACATTTGGTATACAATAAACCATTTATCTTTGGGGTTGCATTTGGTCACTAATAACCACTACTTCAGAATAAGTTGGAACCAATGTGATGATAAGTAGAAGGGCTCTCTTTAGAAACATAAAAGTCATGGGGTCAAATCATCTTTATAAACCTCCAAAGCTAAAACATCATTAGGTTTATATGGATTCATGGTTTGACTAAACATCTTTTGGAACCTAGCATTAGAGGACCTAATAAGTTCACTTGTATCTCTCTTAACAATTTTAAATTGATGATAGATGACATAAGGGCTTATGATATTTCTAAATTGATCAATAAAAATAGTGTAAAAATTATTCCATGAGATAATACAATTGTAAGGTAGATTAAGGAACCATTCATATGCAACATATTTGAATCTAAAAGGGAATAAACTACATGCTACATCTTCATGAATAATATTTAATAATATTAATGTAGCTTTGAAATATTTAACATGTTCTTCGGTAGTCATAATTCCAGTTGGACTAAATATTGGCAAATATTTTTCAAGATTATGTGGTAAGTCATGAATTACACTTGGTATATTGATAGGGGAAATTCCAAGACACTCCATGTTTGGATGAATATTGAGCATAAGAATCCCTTGTAAAGGTGATGATGGTAGAGATTTATAATACCTACACTTACCTCTATCTTTCCTAGTCTTTCTCTAGATTTCTAGTTCAAGCAAGGGTTCTTTAGTCTCTAAATATGATTTGGTCCTAATTCTTGGTAATTCTAGATTGAATATTAAGGATCATATTTTGAAACATGGTGTAACACATTAATTTCCAAATAATGACAAATAATATGCACACTAAGCTTAATTTAAAAAAATTTATTCATAAGAGGACAAAGGACATCAATCTTTAACTAAACAAGTTCAAAGATGTACCAAATTATGAAAACATGACCAATCTCATAACTTAGGACTCAAATAAACCTCTTATTGTCAAATAATTGTCAATTTTAAATAAAATAATCCATCTTAACTCCAAATAATAATAGATTCTTAGTGCTAAAAGTTGTATTTCTATAAAGGTCACCAATCTTTACATAATTTATGCTAAAAGAAACATAATCATGTAAAATGTAGACTAATTTTGACCAAATACACCCAAAAAATATTAAGTATATTTAAATATGGGCCCTCCTTCTATCACCAATAGAGATTCTCCTATTTATTCTTAAGAATGTACCACATGTACTCTTTAGTGTTGATGAATGCTACTCATTTTAGGATTTGAAAATATCTAAGGCATGGGTTGTAGTTTATGACAATTCAATGATGTTTGTGGTGGAATAGAAATAGATTATGAGAATTGTCCATAATATTTGTTTGATTTAGTGGTTGGGAGCCACTAGGGTTTAAATATTTAGATATTCAATAGTTTCTGATGACTTAGAGGCTAAACTAAATGAGTATTAACAGTGATCTTTAATCTAGAGTGAATATTGATAACAATAAGAAAAGAGAAGGGTAAGGTAAGAAAGAAATGTGATTGCAGGTTTTCATCTCAAATATTATGACAAAATTCCAATTACTTTGAGCACATTTGAAGCAATTTATGCTATAAAATAACATAAAATCAAATTATATCACAAAATTTAAAGGAAAAATATGAAGTATAAGTAAGAACCAAATTTACTTTAAAGATTTGCTATTCTAATTTGAATAACCTAAGTACATCCAAATACAAAGCAAATAAAATGAAGTATACTTGAAATATTTATAGTCAATTTAGCATTTAGCAAAAATTAACAACACTATGACAAAGAATGTAAATTAAAATAAGTATAATCATTCAAATTCAAGATGACTATCTATAATTGAGAGATAACATGGAAATTTAACAAAACTATATAGACAATATTTTTAGAATTCCTTAGTTTTATTACATGATCTTGGTATACAATTACTCAAAAAATATGTCTTTCTAAAATGGTAACCATCTACATATTTATATGAAAAATAGGTGGTTAACGAGTTAACCTTCAAAATATCCACATGTAGATAAGGATAGTTGTCCTCGATATAAAGATACAATGTAAAAGGTCACATGTTAACTTGATAAGAAATAGTATATGCTTATAGACTAACATATACTTTACAAAAGAAAGTCTTCCTACATAAAAACACTAGTGGGCCCCTCAATTATCCTTTTTTGAGGAATTGTTTCACCCTAGTGTATTGTTATTTTATTACTTTAAAATTCACTATAAGCTTCATTAAACAATCCTCTTTTTGACTTGCCAACTTGTTAAACTCATTATCTACTTGAGATATAAGTTCCTTGATACATTGTGCTTCTACAATTTGATTCCTTGTAGAAATAAGGATGTCAAGGATCTTTTGGTTGTATTTAGATGAGTGATATTTATTGTCTCTAATTTCCTAGATGTGAATACAAACCTTTTACTTGAATTCTTCATCACTAACCATTCCTATAGTATTGGTTTGAGAAGGGTTATCTAATAGATTCCCTAAAAGTTTCTCAATCTAGATTACCAATCCTATGTCTCTCTTAATGATGTTGTTGACATCATTTCTCTAGGTGATCAAATCCTCTTGTTAATCTATCAAAACTACCATGAGGATATCTAGATGTCTAAGCTTAATAATCATGAAATCCAATGCCTACTTTGTCGTATGTATCCTGATGAGCTCTTCCATCTGAGCTTGAAAATTCTACCATTGAGTGATTAAGGCTTGTGCCATCTCAGTTTGATGGTTTTAATTACTCAAACTGGTCTTGATGATTTTCAAATTATCAAATGCATCCTTCAAATATTTATTTAGCACTTACAATATGTCCTCATGAATTGAAAGGAAGACCTGAGCTTCTAAATCTTATTTTTATTTCTCCAAGTTGAGAATCTTCTATTTCATTCATTAAACTCCATCTAAGGTCATTATTGACTAGGCTAGTACCATACTTGCTACATCTTCTTGAAATATAGGATGCTCCCCTACTACCTACCCTAAAATAGGAGTTAAGCCTACAAATGGTTCCACCTTTTGAAAGGTGAACTCCTTAGTACCAATAATAGCCTTCTTGGTTACTAATCTCTCAAAATTTGATGTATCTATATTGAAATGAACCTGAGGGTAAGACTCCTTTAACTATGGCTATTCAATAATCTATACATTTGAACTCCCAGAGGCTCTTGGGGTGTCAATCCCTTAGCATTATTTTTTATAAAGGATGTAGATCCTTCTCTCTATTTGTCTATTCAAAATATCTAGAATCCAAGGCTTGACATTATCCTGAACATCCATTTTAACTTGATTCAAAGCTAGTGAAGGAGAAAGAGATGGGATTTTATGCAACTTCCCATAAATAAACCAATCAGGAATAGTTGGTCCATAAATAGGATTCTCATCACTAAAGAGGTTAATTTTAATAGTAGGGTGAGTGAAAGTTAACCTTGGCCTCTTTCTTGGTTCCAGAGGAACTAAGGCTAATTCTGCCTATCTCTTTCCTCCATCTAATGGACCTATTTCTTTTCTTACTTCCTCAAATGGATCTTCTTCCTTATCATAACAATAGGTAGATATGATGTTAATAAGGGCACTTTCCACTATTTATTTAGTTTCTAAAGTAATCATGTTAATAACCTATACTAGAGAAGAAGGCCTTGATGGTGATGCTTGAATTTTGGGACCTTCACTAGGTATATGCTCTATGATGGATCAATAAATCACATCTTTACCTTTTCCTTTTACATCCTCAGGTTGCCCAGCCTAGGGTGAATTTTTCAATTCTATCCACTAAGGCTCAAAATATTGTCCTTTAATAGGTCATTCTTGATGTGCAATCCAAGATGGTCCTAGAAACAAGTGATAATGCAAGGGATGTAGTTACCATATTTCTCATTAGGGATTATTATCCTTAACCATCCTATGTTTTAATTTGATGTTGTAGTTTTAAATCCTTGATAGGACTTCTTCAAAGTTCCTTGCCTTTGTGTAAATACCATCTCCCACACCTAGTTAATGTTTTTATTTAGTCTTTGGGACTTTTTTATTCTAAATATGGTTAGCCACTTTATCATTGGGGTCCATCATCTTAAGGTCGTCAATTTGGAAATAAAAATAGTTCCTGTGCACTACCATAATCTCTATCTATTTCCAATCCTTGATTATAATTTTTCCAATGCCCACTAGAAAGGTATGAACCTAAGCCTTCTTATTCTTATTGCATATCCAATCCATTCCCTAGATGATTTGATAAGCAATTTCTTTCTTTGCAAGCCTACTAGGAACATATATAGGCAATCTATATGGTTGGACCATGATTCCTTCTATTCTTATTATAGTGTAATCTAGATAAAACCACACATCCCCTATGGTCTCCACTTGTCTTATGATTAGAGGATGAATCATGGGCATAGGGATACTAGTGATTACCTTAAAAATCATTGGGAAGATACCATCACATATGAATTTCATGTGATTCCTATATTTGAATATATGTAATTTGGATTAATGATGTGAAATGGTAGTTCTACCATTAGGGGACCAATTTTGGAAGTCAGGGAAATTAATAAAGGCTAGGAATGAATCCAATAGGTAAGACATCTTAAATAATTGATTGGAGGTCTTTCTCTTGATGGCCACAAATTTTTTGGCCAAGAAAAAACTTATTAGGTCTCTAATGGGAGGGGTTAAGTTCTACTCCAACATGAAATAGAGACAAGATACCTAGATTTTACTCAAATAAGTTATAAAAGAGGCACCAAAGGATCTATTTAATAAGGTCATAGCTACCCTAGTTCCCTCCCTAAATTGGGTAATATGAATCTCACCATTAGTGGATGTGAAAACATGGGAACCTTGGATTAACCAAGGTGAGAGGACTGGATCCATGTTTTGGGAAGTTTTCCATTATGTCCAGGATGGGAGATTGACATGAGGCAAAGGGAGTTTATAGTAAGCCTCAAAGGCCATGGGATATATACATGAAAATTTATTGGTAGTTCATGAATAATCCATTCCCCATCTATTCTATAGTCAACAAAAAATAGGAACAAGAAGGTTGATGCAATGCATTACCTTTGGTTTAGCAATGCATGGTGAAGGCCTACCAGTTGAATTGATACTAGGTCTCTATATCTTTGGTGAATAATAGCATTCCTCTTTTCCTCCTAAGAAATTAGTTGAAAATACTCTATAAATAAGAATAATTCATACCAATGCTCGATTCCATGTACATTAAAGGTTGTCAAATCTAACTCTTTATCTCTAAAAACCCTTCCTTCACCATTTAAAGTTAGATAAAGCTTCACTTAAATTTTCATCTATGGTATACCTACCACCATTTATAGCACTAAATTATAGTTGATGAAAACAAATATTTTAGTAAGGTAGTTTCTCTAAATTAAAGTTGTACTTACTTTTATTTCTATGTGATCTATTGAATTAACTTAAGTCCTTTATAGAGGGTTCAAGGTTTTTAGCTTTAATGGTGAAAATATCTATCTCTTGATTTCATATGTGCCTTAAATTTGATGGGACCTCATTCTCATGTCTTCTATGTTATCAATCATAGGATATATTTCATTTTCATCTTCTATACCTATGTTGAGCTTATGTGGTAGGGTCCATGCCTTTCACACCAAATTTCATAAATGTTAGTTGAAAGCTAACCATTATCTTTCAAAAGTCCTCTTTATTTTTCTTTGAATCTAAATCCATATCCTTGCATTTCATTGGTACTTTAATCTTTAAGCTCACTACTTATGTCATGTGTCAAGCTCATGAGGCCTTTGAAAAGTCCTCAACTTCATCGCATCGTTAGATCAAATCTAGTGAGCAAGTGATCACCATTGGATCTATTAGATTAAAACATCTGATCAAGCAATCATCATTAGATCATGTAAGATGAATACCTTTTAAATAGGTCCATGATTATATAAAACTTAGGATTAAAGACTACATTTAGAATTTTATGTTTAAAAACACAAAATGACTTAGGATGAAGTTTGTATATGCTAAGTTTGCCTACGTAAAAATCTATGAATTTCTTAAAAGGTTATTTAAAAATGCCCTCTTTGTTTAGGCTTTAAAAATTGTCTAAATTAAATTTAATGGGTTCGGTCACATCAAATATCTCCTTGAACATGTCAAATGATAGCAGTGAGCCTATTAAATATAGGACAATATAATTTATTAATCCAATAACTAAATGCCATGTGTAAATCCCTTAGGAGTTCCCAAGGCTTTAGGGATTATCTAGGTTAAATTTGATGGGTTCAATCACGTCAAATACATCTTCACAAAATTCAAATTATGGGAGAAAACATATCAAATTTAAGACAATGGAATTTATTGATCCAATAACTAAATGCCACGTGTAAATCCCTCAAGAGTTCTTAAGGCTTTGGGAATTATCTAGGTTAAATTTGATGGGTTCGATCACATCAAATACATCCTCGTAGATGTCAAATGATAGGATCAAACCTATAAAATTTAAGACAATATAATTTATTGATATAATAAATGAATTCCACATGTAAAACCCTCAGGTGTTCCTAAAGATTTATCTTTAATTCATACCATTGGATTAAAAACTCTAATCAAGTGATCACTATTAGATCTTTACTAGGGCCCAAATCATTAATTGTATGCCTTATAAAATACTTTGAGCTTGATGCATTGGTGGATCAAATCTAATGTACAAGCATAAAGTGTTATATCTACAAAATAACATGAAATTTAAGTTAAAGTGTGATCATGTATAAAATTTCCTGCTAGATTTTCTCATGAATGTTTAAATTCAAACCATTAGGGTTTACTGCTTGAGAACCCTAACTTCTTATATGGAACCTACAATTCATCACCTTGAAGATTATTATTAACAACATTAATCTCTAACATATGATCATAATAAGATATACCAAAATTCATGTCTTTTTTTAAAATGGACCTACCTTTAAAATTCAAGATCAAACAATCTTTCACACTTATTCTAGAATATAGAGGTTTTGAAAATAATTACAAGGGTCCCCTTTTCAAAAAAGAAAGAAAGATGGGGGTGTTGGTCTCAACAAAACATTTGAATGATTATCATGAGGTATTATTTCTACAACATCACTTGATATTATAACTCTTTTATCTCATCTTCCAAATGCTAAAACATGTGTCTTAATGTAGATTTTTCTCCCTAAATCTACTAGTTTGTGCTTTCAATATCCTCAAGACTTTCTCTCTTCATATTTTTACCCATGGTTGTAATTTTTTAACCAAGAAACTTTCACTTTTAGACTATAAATTTTACAAATGGAAGAATACTAACACAAAGTATAAAATGTGTTAGAAAACCCTTTGGAAAACTACTCTGATACACAAATTGATCTTAAAAGCTTAGTTAATGCAATTACTCACTAATTTTATTATTTTAGATAATAGACTTAATTTTATCAATTTCTCATATTTTTACATGAAATTTGGTTTAAATTATTAATTTGACATTTAAAAATTTAAAATAAAATCAATTCTAAAGATTAGAGATAATCCACAAAAATGAGTTGATAACAAAGTTCAACAAAATTGGGCTACATTTTTAGGTCCACTCAAAGGCTAATATGATCAATTAAAATGATGTAAAAATACCATGTCTTACATAAAATTATCCTAATATGGGGATCTTAATATGAAATCAAGTTTTTGATATCCTATATGAATTTTGGATCTAGCTCTAGCTCTAGCTCTATCTCTTACAAACTATATCTTGCTTGTCTCTCCCTAATGAGGGGCTACACAAGTTCATTGTGATGTCTCTCAGAGGTTTATACAATTTCACTTGGCCTATAATTGTTACTCTAGTAATATATACATACAAACTTGATTTGTTTCCTAATAAAGGGATAAAAGTTCCTTATAATGTCTTTAGTATGTCTATGCAATGGGATCTTAGACTTCAATGTGATACTCCTATAATATCAGACATAGAAACTTTGCTTTCTCCTTGAGTTATCCTTTATAAGGGATTAAATATTACAAGCTTTCTTATTTTTTATTGATTAAAATATTAATCTTTTTATAGTGTTTCTAAGGGCCTTGATTTATGGGTGAATTATTTATGCCTTTTGCATAGGGTTATAGATTCAAATCCCATTTCAAAATGCTTCATATCTTTTGTTTTTAGCAATAAATCCCAAAAGTAAGGGATTAATAAAAAGTCTTGAATTTGGTTTTCTAAATATGACATAACTTGTTATTAATATTTTAAATAGACAAAGTGGGGAGAGGGGGTCAATATCTACTCTAAAGCTCATGCATTGGCTTACGATGAGGATTTTTTTGGTACTTTAGATAATGTTTTATCTCACATCAGTTAGGATAACAATCAAAAGTTGTTTAAGAGATAAACTTCATCTAGTGTGACTTGGACATGAGACCATTTATTAGATACAAATTATCTTAGAAATCAAATCATTTGGCAACATTTTATGAATTCCATATCGAGGACTATGATTAGTCCACATGTTAGGTCATACAGGTCCAGTCAGTTGATAAGGTTCACTCTATGCTATTTTTCTCCCTATTTGTTGACACATTAAACATTCCATAACTTTCACATACAATGTCCATTTGACCTCATTAAAATTGTGTGGTAAATCTCTTGATGAGCTGGTAGATGTGAAGATAGGTTTTGGATGATTTTGGACCATCTTATTTTATCACTAGTGAATATCCTCCTAGATCATAATTGAAATTATAAACATGGAACTAAGATATCCATATTCAAATGTAAATTACATATAAAAAATTCATTTTATAAAAATAAATAACATAATTTTTAATGAAATTATAGGAAGTAAATAAATCACACAACATAAAAGAAGTTAATCTAAAAAGTGAAAATCTTCACAACAACTCCTTGTGCATGGGTCCTACCATGGTTGGACTTGTACTTAGATCCCTTCCTTATTATAAACAAAATTATTTCAAATCAAATATTTTTAATTGTTTATTTTGAACTAATTTTATACATTTAAATATTATAATACTAAAATAATTTAATTATTATAATTGATTCCTCTACTCTAACTTTTCCCTCTTACAATGTGCATCCCCTCTTTTTAAATAGAGATGGGAAAATTTATTTAGATTCATAATAGATAGGTTGTTACAACCAATAATATAAAAATATTCTTAAAATAAAACAACTCAAAACCTTAAATAGTAATTGAGAGAGTTTTAACAATATAACTAATAGATCTTTAAAATAAGAGAATATCTAGTTACTTCCTAAAATTATTATTCAATTCCATTATTTAATGTAAATATTGATTCTAAAAATATCTTAGATAAATATATTAAAATAACACAAATGTTAGAGTATGAATTAAATAATAATTATCCTCATATATAGTTATTCATCTTGTAAAAAAGCGCAAGTAATATAGATTCATGGTTAACAACTGTTGTGTGTGCTTTGTGAATGATCAAACTATTATAAGGGTTGGAAAAAATCACTACAAATACTACTATGGGATGTCTATGATTTTTTAAGATACTGAAATTTTCACATCAACTACTACAAATGTTACACATTGGATTAAAATAGTAAAAGGGTAACATAATATATGTTACATGTTGTAAACTAGTTGTTACGGGTTTCTCACAAAATTTATATGAGTTATTTTTTCCTCAATATGTTTAATTAAATTTTATAATTGAAAGTATATTAGGCATTTTTCATTTCATAATTAGTCAAACCATATGAAAAATTAGTTATATCATATTTATTTATAAATTGGAGAATTTATATCACAATATTAAGTATATGTAACATAGATGGAATTTACACAATTATATAAGGTTGAGGGATTATAACAATAGTAAAATTAATGTTTTTTAAAAAATAATCATTAATAGGATGAGTTTAATTTATTGGACTCATCACTTGGCCCCTCTAGTGGTTACATTTAAAACTTGAACCCTCCATTATAGTTTGGTCCATTTTTTATGATAGGTATCATGAGGTTTTCCCATTTTGTATTGATACAAGGGGAAACTTAATTAATTATTTAAACACTTATAAATCTCAATATAGAGGCATACTTACTCTTTTTCACATTGAGAAAAAACTTCCATATTCTTCCTAATTCTAATTATAATCATTTGAATTAGTCCTCATCTAAGTCTAAAACATATTTTATTAGACCCAAGTCAAATCATGATCAGGTATTCAATCCATCCCTAGATGCATTCATATCCTAAAATGATCAAAATTTCTTATATCAATATAAGTGGGAAAACTACGTGGGATTTATTTATTTGTATATAGTAATAGATACATAAGCAATGTATAATCACTGTGGGGGTGGTTGGGATTAAAAGGACTGATTACTCTAATTTATATATATATATATATATTTCTCGGTTTTTATTAATTACAATACCTATTGGGTTTTAAACCTTTGATAATATATTTATAGGTATTTCACACACTTTCAAGGTCAAATATGCACATACACACTTCATTCAAGCTATAACAAATGAACATGGCTTGATTTCCTATTTTTATAATAAATTCAAGATTCACCTATTTAGGTCAAAAGTGGCACCTTATCTTGACCTAAATGGGATGATTCAGACCTCCTTCATTTTCAATTCTAGATTATAGGCACTTAAAGATTTGAATCTTATTTTTCTAATTTATCCATTTACCAGTCAACACAAATGGATCTTAAAAAAAGTAGCTAAATTTTTCATTTCATTCATGATAATAATTATATTATTTTATTTCACTTTATTGAATTTAATATTTTATTTTTATTCTAATTTTTCCAAATTGATTTAAAACAATCTACTTTATTCCATTCAAGTTATAATAGTTATGGTTAATTCACATATTAATTTGATTTCTAATTAAATCAAGGAGCCACATTAAGTATTGTGGTATGTGTTGGATTAGAAATATTTGAGATATAATGAAGTAGATTAAATTTATTTTTTTCCAACCCCTATTCTATGGTCATAATAATTTCATTTTACTGATAAAATATTTTAATTCTCCCAAATTAAGGGTTTGCATGCTAATATGAGGTATAGTTAAAACATGTATATAAAAAAAACTCGTTATTAAAATTCATGTCATTTGAATGTGCTGTCATTAGTATTTAATGAGTCTCATAAATATTATAACATAAAATTATATTTTGTGTGTAATGAAAGAGTAAGAGCTATATGCAAGAGACATGTTATTAATCATTTGACTATTTTGATAATCAATCTTATCCCAATTGGACAAAGAAGGTTCATATTTTATTTATAAATTATTTATAAATGCATTCATGCCTATGGGTCTATTAAATTACTCATCATACATATTTAAGGGGTATATGAAAACCCACAAAAATAAATGGAAAAATGAGAGAGATGAATAAAGAAAAGGGTAAAGTATGAAACTACAAAGGAAAAGCCTTTCACATAAATTTCACCAAATTTTTACAAATAAAAATCAATATGTTAAGCTTACATAGTCAACATTCTAATATCAGACTGAGAGGATTGAAATAAATATTGGTCAAATTGGCTAATGACCTATTCTAAATGGGTTCAGTGGACTTACTAGGCTACACGCATTAAAATGGACTAGCTTCTTCAATAGGTTCTACCACCCTTTCAAGATTATGGACTACATGTACTAATGGGTGTGCTAATTTGTACAAAAAATATTATTCCACCTCAAATTGTTAATTTAATTTAGATAATTTTCTATAAATGAGAGTCCTAGAATGTTTGGACTCTAAGAAGACTAAATAGTTTAAATTTTGGTCAAAGTTTCTTTCTATGAATTGATAAAATTTAGGTTGAGTGACCCTTGGTATTTTTATGAATAAATTTAATTGTTATCATTCTGTAAATGTAAATAATCAATATAAATAAATATTATGAGGCTATACCTGATGATGGAGAGTCAAATCAATTACAAATATTATATAGTTGATGAGCTACAAAAAATAATTTTCATAACCAGTTGAGATTATGATGATTTGTTTTATTTATGTAAAGTATAAAATTAACTAATTATTATATTGGGGAATGGGTTTGAGAAAAAACCTCCTTCTATATATCTAATCAATATTACTTTATGCATTTTATAGCTAAATAAGAAAACCTGTCACATGAAATATCTTATCCATTTTGGATGTGATTGTTGTAGAAACATCATCTAAAGATGTGATAAAGGATATGTTGGATGATGATTAAAATAAAAGATAAAATTTGGTTTTTAAACAAATGTGTGATTTCATCACTAATATATTTGGATATGAAACATGAAAGTATATTCAAATTATAAGTAAACAAATAACTCATATGTAATAAAGCATAAATAAATTACCATTTATATCTAGTTAAAATTTGTCTCAATTCTCTAATTACACAATCCTATTCAAAATAATGTTATTTTTTAAAAATATTTATTCATGTAATGATAAGTGGTTGATTTCATAAATACATTATTAAAAATTAACAAATAATTGATGTTTTTGTAATTTTATTGAATAAAGAATGCAAAGTTAAAAGCTAACTAATTAATTGCTACTTTCTTTTATGTTTTATAAGATTTATAAATTCTAGCAGAAATAAACAATTAACTAATATATAGTTTTTCTTTTTTGAATGAAAAATGCACAACATATATTGAAATAATTAAACTATTTTGTATTTTTTATTTTAATATTTTCAAAAGAATGAGAAATGTAGAGCTGAAAATAAACTGGTCAAATAAACATGTGAATATATGTCGTGACTTCAATTTTGTGTGCTCTAATTTATTTCTATGGAACTATTGGTTGCAAATTTAATTTATGTTTAGCATAATATTTATTTATTTCAATTGCTATTAAACTATTAATTAGATGTTATTGATAATTTATTTAAGGTGTTAAGATGTTATGATTTGCTCTAGACATGTTTATATTACCATATGGATGATTACATTTTGTTCATTATAAAATTGATTGATATAAATTCAAATTGAAATTATTTGTCATGTTTGATGTTTTTTTTCTATTCAAATATTGATGATGTATCATCTAATGATTGTAGGACTAGGAAAAATAAAATGAGCTAGGTTGGATCTAGTTTTGAGTAGTAGAGGTTGAGAAAAGGGTAACAATGAGATATTGATCTTTTGAGCTAAGATATTATGAGATTCATTTTAGTTTGTTCTATCTTGACTGTCTATTTACTTATCCATTTAGTTGTTTAAAAAAAATGTTATATTTTTTATTTTTGACTCTAATTTGTCTTTTCTTGATCTGGCCTCATGTCTATTATGGTAAATAATTATCTTGCTTAAATGTCAAGGGGAATAACCTTAAACATGGATTTTTTGTATTTGACATGTGGATTTAACCATTTATGTGACTTATAATTTGACATGTTTAAGGGGGAATATTCAAGTTAAGATACCCACATTTTTGAAAAATGGGGACCCTTGTGTCAAATTGTACAAATTTGTACCTTAAAATTGAAAATTCACTTGATCAGAGTGTCACTAGCATGTTTGCACAATATTTATATTTGAATATCATCCAAACCATGATTTGGTTGGATTAATTATTCATGGCTCTAGTTTAACCTTGTCTAAGTTTGCTAACATTGGATCTTTTTATTTTAGGTTACAAGTCTAATGGAGTTTATTTGGAATAGACAATGTCTGGGTTTCATAATTTTATGGTTTTATCTCCATCTAGTATTTTAATAGCCTTTGGTCTATTTAAAAACAAATTTAATGCATTTTTATCATCATGAAACCCTTGCTCAAAATACCCTACCATAGGTTCCTTTGGACCAAATTCAAAATTGGTGGGAATATTTTATGCAGAAACACTTTAAATATGTTATGGACTTAGTTTAATTTTTATACTAAGGTTTATTTGTGTTTATTAACATGATCAAACCTTAGTCTCTAATTTCATACGTAATCCATTTATCTCTTGAGCCCCCTTTGTTCCTTTTATCTTGGCTTGGTTTAACTTTATTATTTTCATGGTCATTTTATTGTGTTTTAAAATTAGTCTAAAGCTTTAGGCTAAATTTTTATTCCTATTTATCAATGAAAATAAAACCTTAGTCTAAGATCCATATATCCTCAATCCTCAATTAACATTTTCATTGACCCTAAGATCAATGATACACATTTTCTTAGACAATATTAATCTAATGGTGTGTATTAAGTGGAATTTTCAAAATAGCTCTAGGACAAGTGAGGTGGTGATAGATGTCTCCATTCTATTAAAAGAATGTTATGCAACTAATCTCTCTCTACCCCACAAATCATGATCTATGGCATGCATCCAAGTGGAGGACAAAGATCCAATGATGTGAGATTGAAATAAGAAACTAAAGAGGTCCCTTTTATTATGACATGGATTTAGCCTAAGACTTAACCCTAAGGTTTTAATTATATTTATCAATATAATAAAAAAATAGGCTAAATACTTATGATATAAATTTTAGCATTCAAAGGGTCCTTCTTGTTATGTTTCAAGCTTATACCAAGACTTTATGATTTCCAAAACATAGGGTCCTCTTTTTATCATGTTTCTAACCTAGCTCAAGTCTTTATCCTAAAGCTTTATTCATATTTATTAATATGAGTAAAAACATCAGTCTAAGGATTTGATTTATAATTACTAAACTTGCGTAACTAATTTTTATGATTGTCGGAACCAATCACATTTTACCTGATGGATCAAAATCTATAGCTCATGTTCATATGAATGGAAGGATTTAATGGAGTGAGATCAATGTTGAAAATTCAAGCCATGGACCCTAGTTTAAACATCAATCACTTTGTTGAATTCTATGGTACAAATTTAAGTATAAATATCTAGATAAATAGATTGTATCAGGTTAAAGTTTCAATGAAACTTTTGATGAACACAAGGCTTCCATGTGGAAAAAATATGCTAACTAAAAAGCTGATATAATATAGATCTCAAAAGGCCCATGGGACAGTCAAGTGGCATAACCTTAGGGCCTAGTATAATTAACTCATAATAATATTTTAATGATAAATCATACATGTTTATTCACACCCACATGATCCATTGGTATGAGATCAACATAGAATTTTCAATGAAGCTGAGAAAGCTCACAAGACTACAAAGTGACATGACCTCAGGGCCAAGTACAAATAGTAGCCAATGGCATTTAACTCTTATGATTGAGATTAATGAACATCATTGATCCATGAAAAATAATATAATGGTGTAAGATAAAAATATATTTTTAAAGGGAAATGATCAATTTTTGAACATTAACAAGCGAAGTGCCATGAAAATGCCACATAAATTCCATGATGATGACACATAGGGATAAAGTGACAAATTTAAAGATCTTGTGGGTTCAAAAAGGTGAAGGTATAAATACATGATTTGAATGAAAATATAAGGCATGAAGCTCACTTAAGTGTAAATAGACATTTCCATTAAAGCTATAGAAAATCCCTAACATGTATAAAAGCCCTAATTTTATCTTGAATTGATCATAACCAAGATAAAGAGAGAGAATCATCATCTGAGAAAGACATATTTAATCCATAATCAGACTATAGACCACTATTGAGTAATTTAACAAAGTTCATAGTCATGATGTCCTGAAGACAATCCAGGGAAGATGTCAAGCTCTATCTAATTTTAGATGTAGAAGGTAAAATATTCAAATAAACCCAGTTCAATAATATGGCTCTGAATACAGGGGATAAAAATTAGTCCAAGCTATTCTAGGCACTTCAAGAGCAACCAGTCATTTCAAGTGAAGAGGAGAGGAATTCATTTATGAGAAGAAGATATTATGACATAGTGACCATATATATGATGAGTCTCTATTTAAATTTATCCAAAATAGAGGTACTACATTTTATTAACATTATCTCTAATATCTTTAAGGATTGTAAAATTGATAAGGGTATGATAGTTCACAATCATACCTTTAGGATGGTTGCCTATATTTCTCCTTTAGCCTTTGAGAACCAATACAAATTAACCAAACCCCAAGTGGATGTATCCATAATCAATTAATGGGAAAATAAGAATGACCTAAAGACCATCCTTACCCCATTGATATATTCTATAAATCAAGTATTCTCTGATCTTAATGGTAACATCTCAATTAACCAATTCAAACCTTGAATCAAGATAATCATGACATTAATGAATAGGTTATGTGGTAAGATAACCACCACATATGTGGAAACATTATGGGTCCCCTTGGTCTATTTTATGGTTGAGAAAGAACTCACTCCTCCTCTTGGGGAAGTTATTATCACTTGTCTAAGTAGATAATTCTATGAAATCAAGAAGACCAAGGGTCAGTTTTATATGATGTCATACTTGTTGGATTCCCTACTTACCACCAACACGATCCCCAACATCAAATAATGGTCACCTAAGGGATCACAAATAGTTACCTAATTCTATTAGAAATTTCACATTTTCAAGTATAGAGATCACATATAACTCATATGTGATTGTGTCTATCCATCCTTAGTTGAATCCATCATAGGGATCCCAATTATGGGGGTTAACCTTATAATAAAAAATACTATTGAATCCATGGGAGATATATGGCTCTACCTAGATTTCATAATCATTAGGATTGAGGGAGCTCTAAACAAACCCCTTAGGCTACCAATCCATGTGCCAATCAAGCTAGAAAAGCAAGAAGTAGCCTACCAAATATACAATGAGATTGATGGATTATGTAAAACCAAGAGGAAGGTATTACTCCAACCTTTACCTATTACCATTGGTATAACTATGTCTTCTCAATGGGATAATATATAGTTTACCTCTAAACATATAACCTCTTCTGATTTATAAATTGATGAGATGAGGCAGTGGGACCCCTATGAAAAATTTGGGAAACACTTGAAGGTAAGGATAATCAATATGACCTATGAGCAATAACATGGTGCTTATGACTGCATACACCCTAGGGCATATTCATTCACAGAAGTCTTGGGGAGGTTGAATAAATTTAACATCAAACTAGAGGATATACTATTAAGGGAGAATAAGGGTAGTGATGATATATGGTAGTTGGGACCTAAGAAATACAATTTGATAGGAGGTCCATCTTCTATACCTCCTATAACATAGACACAAATAGAAACACAAAATACTAAGGCATATATTGAGTAGAGGCCTAAATAAATTATACCTAATGAGGTTGCAACATCTTTAACCCAACCTAAAGAACAAGGATCACTAATTGAGGAAATTGACATAACAACATTGGAACTTGAGGAAATAATGGAAAATGATATGAAACTATTGTACATTTCTTATCAATCAGATGAACAAGAGGTATATATAGAAGAAACTCAACCCAAAGCTAAGGAGATAGAAAAGGAGAAGGGGAAAGAGGTAGTATTAGACTTAGTCCTTATTTCTACCCCACTAAAAAGAAAGGCTAAAATGTTAATGGTCCTAACAAGAGTCAAGAAGCCCAAGTTGACCTTCACTCATCGTCTGAGTGAGGCCAACATTTTTAGTGATGTTAACCCAATCCATGGTTTTACCATTCCTTAATGGTTTATATATGGAAAATTACAGAAAGTTCTTACTCTACACCATCATTGGACCATTCCAAACTCTATCAATATAACTATGTATGATGAGCTTAAAGTATAGATTGTGGCTCTACAAAATTAAGAGGATAATAATATGGCTACCCCTAGAGCCTTATGTGAAACATAGAGGACTCTAACTCCAAATATCATAGAATCCTTAATTGGTGTTGAATTTAATCTAGAGATAGCTAGCCTAGAAAGAGTGACAAAAAAGAAGGCCATGGTTGGTGAAGAAGAATTCACCATCCAAAAGTTACAAACATTCACTAGTTTGAATCTTATGTAAGGATAAAGAATAGGGTAGATTCCTATCTATAAAGATGACCTAATAAGTCTAGCTCAAGCACAATCTGATCAATTATAGGCTATCATCAAGGGCATAATATAATAATAGAAATTTTTTCAAGAGACCACAATCCTATCAATCTGAGAGGATAGGTTTAAATAATTTGAATACATCATGAATAACTTTTTCAACTCTTTAAAGCTAATTATATCTAGACATAATGTAGTGAGTAGGCAAAACACTATGGCTATAGGACAAGTTGGCCAATGGCAGGCTTTATGCTATCAAGTAAAAGACTTGATCAAAGCCTTGACCAAAAATCAAGTCCTTCACTTGAAGATTATCATCCTAGCCCATTTAAATATGGCTATGGCAATATTATTGGATAAAATTAGAGCCCTAAGTAGCTGGTCCAAAAAGTTGGAATATATTGCCAAGGACCTCAAGTAGTAAGAGGATAAGATGTTGCACATCCTATAAAGCTTGATCAAGGAACCCACCATACTTAATCCACTAGGCTTAACAATTGATGAGGATTTCAAGCATAAAACTACTAAATTCATGTAAGAGGTGAGGAACCAAAGATATGGAAAAATAAGGCATGATATAAAAAGAATCATGGGTCTACTCCTGTCATTAGTGAAGAAAATGGGAGATGCCAAGGGTATCAATCAAACTTTGGAGAAGATTGATAAAGATCTCAAAGACCTAGAAAATCAAGTAAAGGAGATATTCATGAGACCCATTGCTAACCTCCAACTAATCAATGAGTAGTATTACATATTGAAGATCTTATAGGGAAGGTAAAAGACCACATCAGAGGAAGGATCCCAAAGCCAACCTAATTAGGAATATTATGTTGTAGTGACATTGTAATATTTTGAAAATATAATATTATTTTTGTAAATGCATGTCTACCTTGTAAAATACATTACCTATAAGTCAGTCCATTAGGAAAAGTCTATTTTCTTCTATAACTTTGTAAAAGGACACCTATCATATACACTTATACTTTTGTAATTAGATATGGCTGACCATCCTTGCATTTTATAAAAGGATTATTATCAATTATAAGGAGGGAATTTTTGAGAAACTAATGCAAATAAGGAATTCTAAAAAGATTATTTCATTTTGTTTGTGTGAATTATTATATGGTTTCTCTCTCACTTGTCTATTCAAAATTTTAGATTTGAATAGTTATTGTAGACTCATGGTGTGTACCTTTAAATGTATAATTTTTAACTTGTGCCAATTCTAGTTTAATTAAAGGTTCTCTAGCTTTCTTGATTTTATTTTCTCTATATTTGTAGATGTGCATATGCTATCTGCTCATAGAGGTAAATATTTAAAGTGAACTTGGTTATTATTTACATTATTTCCCACATTCCTTAGATGTTTACTTGATGTTTGATAGGATTCGATATTACTCTATTTCATCTCATACATTGGTTAAGTACATGTATATATGAGATTTTAATTTTGTCATGATGTCTAGAGTAAAGATCAGTAATATATTTTCTCTCTACCCTACCCTTCCTTTTGCTTCTTTTTTAACCAATTTAGTTTAGATTAAGTCTCATTGTGAATATCCATTTTAGTTTAGTTTTAGGCTTTTATTTGAGCATAATTCAATTTAATTAGTATATATTTCAATCATATTTTCAAATAATTATAGGCCATGATTGCTCCCAACCATCAAACATTATAAATATTGTGAAATAGTCCACTTGCTTTGCCTCTATTTCATCAATAGAAAATAGGATTATCATAACTTGTAACTCATGCATTGAATTATTTGAATTCTAAAATGAGAAGTGTTTTTTAAACACTCTAAGAACCTTGTGATACATATTTAGGCATTAATAGGGCAAGCTTCACTAGCACTAGAAAGAGGAAAGATCTTTGTAAATTTGTGGAATCTCTACTAGTTTTGGTGTATTTTGCTCAAAGATTGGTGTAATCTTTGAATATTTGTGTAATTATTTACTCATTTGTGTAAATATCATTAATATTCATGGTCTTAGGCCAATATTTATGCTTATTTTAGACAAAGATCAACATTATTTTAAGGTATATGCTTAATTGTGGTAAAGATAGCTTAAAATTTGTCAATTCAATAGGTTTGAGGTTGCTAATAGCTATTTTGATCAAATATTGATAGATCCCTTATAGATTTGATTTTATTTGAGATTAGAGTTGTAAATATCATTAAAATTTATGTAATTGGATACATCTTGGGGCTAATTGAGTTAAATATTTCTATCTTTTGTCATACTTTATATAAATCTTTGCAAACTTTGCTTAATGTGCAAGTCTGATCATTGTTCTTTACAAAGATTAGTTTGACACATCGTATGTCAAATAGGATTAAAAGTTATCAAGTTAGAATTACCAAGAATAAGAATGAGCTCACATTTAGATACTAGAGAACCTTTTATTGAATTAGAATTTCACAAGAGGGATAGATGGGACAAAGGTAAGCACAAGATTTTAAAGTTTTTACCAACTTCACCAATCTAGGTTGCTCCTATGTTTGATCCCTATCAAGGTATGTATTGGCTAGGTGGTTCCTAAATGAATGTGCCAGGTGTGGTACATGGCCTTCCTCGTAACCCATAAAAGTACTTTTCAATATTTAATCCTAATGGCATTATAACTATTGAGGAACATATTAAATCATTCAAAAATTCTTTGAGGTTATTAAATGTCACTCATGACGATGTATAATGTAGGTTGTTTCCTTTTACTTTTAGAGATGTTACATATGAATAGTTTCTCAATCTACCTAAGAATTACATTACCAATTGGGCCAACTTTAATAATGTTTTCATTGACCAATTTGGTAAACTCATTAGTCCTTATATCTTGTACCATCAATTCACCATGATCAAGAGGGATGCAAATGATCCCATAAGAGCCTTTAATTCTAGGTTCTAGAAAATGTATAGCAAAACCATAGACCCTTATAATCTTAATGAAGCCTTGGCTCTATAAATTTATAAATATGCTTTGGATCCCATGACCTCTATATTTATAAAGAGATCTTTTGGACCTATGAACACCTTGTCCTTAGCCTATTCTAAAGAAGTGATCATTAATGACCAAATATAATTCCAATGACAAATGACATACTCCATTCCCAATGTCAACCCACATTTTCCTATCTTGAATATCATTCCAAATATAAATAAAAATACACCTACTTTGAATCAACTCCTGGCTTTGAACCAATTGCCCTTAAGTCATGCTCATCTAGGAAAAAAACCTAGGGTTCCTAAAAAATGGTACAAATGAATCTAATCCACATGATCAAAGAGCTCTAGTATTAATCAGTAGCATTGATAAAAACCAAGTTCATAATTTATAAACCCTAAAAAATAGGAATGATTCCATCTTTAAAATGGTTCAAAATCTAAGTACTAATTTCCTTCAATTGTAGATGTAAGTTGGCAATACTGGGGAAATTCCTAGAAGAAACTTATCTTTTCAAAAGTTTAATAGGCCCAATAATAGGTTTTAGAATGATAGTTACAACAAAAATAAGAATAATTAATCATCTGTTGATAGGAAAACAATGAAATAAATCATATTAATGTTACTCTAATTAATTATTATAGAGTTAATTGTACTTCTAAGCATGGTGAAATAGATTGCATTGAATTTTGTAATACTTTTGAAGCCTTTCAAGAAGAGTTAGATACTTTTAAACTAGTCCCTAATAACTGTAATGGTGTAGCTACATCAAGATCATCTAAATCATCTAAGTCTATTGACTAAGCTCTCATGGTAGAGATGTTCAACTTTCTATTCCAAGAAGATAATGTGCCTAATGATATTCCTGAAGAAGTTCATACTTTTCAGCAATTCCTAAAGAAGACTTATCCTCTAAGGAACATGGAGCAAAAGTAACATTTGACTACTTCAATGTCTCAAAATAATTTTGACACTCTTGTAGATACCACTTAAAATAATAATCTAGAGCCCCTAAAGGGAGGTACTTATAAGCATAATACTGATGCATATAATTCTTCCAATATGACTAGATATAATATTTTGGAAGACATGAAAAAGATTAAGGCTAAAATCACATTGCATGAGTTGACATAGATTACTAAACAAAGGGACATATTATTGAAAAATTTATCTAGTAAATTTGGTAAGCCACCCAAAAATTGATAACTCCAATGTCGCCATTTATAAAACCAAGATAGAGTCCCCACCTTTCCTGCTTAATTTTAAAATGTTTGGTAAGAACTTCCATAATTGTTTACTAGATTCAGGCACACCTACAAATATCATGTCTATAGGTATTTTTAAACAACCTAGTTTGACTCTCATTAAATATGATATATTTATTACTCAGATAAATTTAGAGTCAAAGTAATTGGGGAATTATTGAATGTTCATATGTACCTTGCCTCTAAGACAATAGTCTAATAGTTCATTAACATCTAGGTGGTAGACATCCTTGATGTTTATGGGATACTATTGAGTAGATAATGGATGAAGGATTTGAATGGATATATGTCCACAAACTATTCACATTTGTGGTTTCCATAGAAAGGAGTCCCAAATCAGATCAGAGTAGAAAGAGGACCTATAATGAATCACATGATCATTGATTACAATGCTTTGAATGAAAAGGTTAACATAGTCAACTCTGATTTAGGAGTTTTCACTCTTGAGACTACTAAGTTACATGATTTTATAGCTTCTCATATTGTTCCTATATTGTGGAAGTTACATTTTGATGGTGTTAGGTGTAAGTTTGATTTTGGAGTAGGAATTATTTTAACTAGCCCTATTGGTAAATAATATTATGCTTGTTATAGACTTTAATTTCCATGCACTAATAATCTTATAAAATATGAAGCACTAATCTTAGATTTGCAATTTTCCATCAAGTATAAAGTTAAGGAAATACTAGTACACGATGACTTAGAGCTAGTAGTTAACCAGGTAAGGAGTAATTACTAATGCAAATTGTCATACCTTAAGAGATACAATTTTAGAGTTTGGGATTTACTTGAGTCTTTTGATGCTTTCAACATTATCTCCATCCCTAGCGAAGAAAACAAGTCAGTTGATGATTTAGCCTCTATTGTATCCAATCTAATGCTAGACTAAGACTCCCCAAACCTTAGTATTGAGCTAGTTCCTTTCCCTTCCATCCTTAATAATGTAAACCATCTATAAGTATTTAGTGATCAACAACAAATCATAGACTTCATGAATAGCTTGGGAGTGTTTGAGGCTTGTGTTGTTGATGAGACCAATGAAAATACCCCTGATAAGGACTAATTTGAAGGCAAACATAATGATAAGATCATTTAACCTAAATGACAAAAAAATTCCCAAGGAAATGATTGACCTAGAGACATTTTTTGATCAAGATAAACTAGTTATAAAAACTAAGATTCCCAAAGTAGATGGGAAGGATTACAAAGCAATTAATCTTGGTCCTCAAGATCAACCTTAGTTGGTCAATATTGGTACAACATATAAAAGCACTAAAAACAAAAGAGCTAAAGAGTTTTTGAGAAATTACAAATACATAATATCATGGTCTTATGATGACTTGAAGTTTTTTATCCAAAAGTCATAACACATACCATACCTTTAAAGGAGAACTGCAAACCTTTCAGATAAAAGCAGAGGCCTATCAACCCTATCTTAGAACCAATGATATACAAATAGGTCAATAATATTTTATATTAAAGGATTGTGTTTCCCATTAGGCACTCAACTTGGGTAGATAATTTAGTCCCTATTATTAATAAAAATGGTTAAATCAAATTGTGTATTGATTTTAGAAACATGAATAGGGCATCTAATAAGAATAATTATCCTTTACCCTCTCTTGACTAGGTTATACAAATTGTTTTTGGTTCAGATATGATGCCTTTTGTTGATGGATTTTTAGGGTATAACTAAGTGTTAGTGAATAAACATGATATGATGAGACTATGTTTACAATGAAGTGGAGAACCTTTGCCTACAAAAGAATGCCATTTGGGCTGATCAACACAGGGGAAACATTCCAAAGGGACATGGATTGTGATTTCCAAGGTTTGATATATAAGTGCATTTTTATATACATGGATGACCTAACTATATTTTCTAAAAATAGGGAGTATCACATCATGCAATTACAATGGGTATTTGAAAGATATAGAAGGTATGTAATTTATCTCAACCTAAGGAAAAGTATTTTTTGTGTTACAGAGGAAAACTGTTAAGATATGTTATCACTAAGGAGGGAATATTTATAAACCCTAATAGAGTATAATCTATATCTAAGATAGAGCTTCTTAATAGTAGGAAATAATTGAGGTCATTCTTTGGTAAAATAAACTTTGTAAGAAATTTCATTTCTAGCTTTGCAGAGATTGTGAGGCCATTGAATGATATGTTGAAGAAGGGTGCCAACATTTCATGGAATGAAGAAGTGAGAAAAGCCTTAAAAGTCATAAAAAAGTCAATTGGATAAGCTCAATTCTTGATAAGTCTAGACTTTACCAAAATAATTTATCTTTAATCTTTTGCATTAGATCATACTACAACTATAGTTCTTACTCAAAAAATGGATGGTTGTGATCATCCCATAACTTTTATGAGATATAATTTTAAAAATGTTGAGTTGAACTATTATTTGATTGGTAATAAATCATGTGAATTACTCAAGGTAGTAAAAAAGTTAAGTCACTATATTCATAGGAATAAGGTGCATGCAATCTTACCTGATCCTACCACTAAGCTCATGCTAAGTCAAAATGAACTAGGAGAAAGGAGAGGTAAGAGGATGTGTGTGATTTAAGAATATGAAATTGAAATGAAAAATACTAAACTAGTAAGGTGAAAAGGTTTAATTTAATTGATTTCTAATACTAACCCCAAGTTAAGTGTCATGCAGGTAGATCAACAAAGTTTTCAGTCTAATGATTGGTATGATCCTATTATCCACTTACTAATCAATGACATTTACCCTATAGGGTTAAGTAGAGAGTCAAAAAGAGATCTAAGGCTAAAGGGAGCCCATTACATAATTAAAGATGGTGTGCTATATATAAAAAACTTTGAAGGCATTTACCTAAGGTGTGTATCTAATAAAGAGGAAACTGAGATCATGAGCACTTTTCATGAGAAGCTAGGAAGTGAACATCCATTAAGAAGTACCACAACCCAGAAAATCTTGAGGAATGGATACTATTGGCCCATAATCTTAAAATATGCTCACAAGCATGTAAGAAAGTGCGATTCATGTCAAGTATTTATCACTAAGGAGTCCAAGTCAGCCATGCCATTAAAACTAGTTATGGTGGATAAACCTTTTACCCAATGGGGGCTAGAATTGATAGGGATCATCAAGCCCAACTCATTAGATGGTCACAAGTATTTTATTTCTACCATTGACTACTACATAATATGGACTGAAGTAGTGGTGACCAAGTAGTGTAGAACTAAATAAGGGATAAAATTCTTTGAAGAAAACATATGTACTAGATTTGGAACACTAGTCTCTCTAGTTTATGGTAATGGATCTACTTTTATATCCATTAAAATGATAGAATGGGCATATGATAATATCATCATTATCAAGTTATCCTAAAACCATTAACCTTAAGGAAATGGAGTATCTAAATCAATGAATAATAACTTGATGAAGGTAATAAAAAAGTTCATAGCAAACAAACCTAAGACATGGCATAAGCTTCTCATATATGCCCTTTTGTGTAGATAGAACAAGAGTCAAGTAGGCTCTCAAAGAATCACCATTAGTAATGGTATTAGTCAAGGGCCTATACTCCCCATCACACTAAATATACCAACATACAAGTTCGTACAAGATTAGATGGAGGAGGACCAAGAATTTGCAAATTCAAGGCTATTAGACATCACTTGGAAGATGAAAAAGAGTAACCTTTTGCCAATTTTAAAAGGAACCAAACCAAAGTGAAAAGGTGATTTGATAAGTGATAAAAGATAAATGTGTTTGAACAAGTATAATTGGTTCATATTTAGGACAAGGCATCTAAGCCCAAGGAAAAACATGGTAAATTCACACCTTTATAGATAGGTCTCTATTATATTTCCAAGATACTTAGAGATAACGCCTTCAAACTAAAACACTTATAAGGAGAAGAGTTCACACTACCCACCAATGGGAAGTAACTTAATCACTACTTATCTATTGCCCCACCTAGAGTCTTTATGGAGTGAATTGTAAGAATTTTTAGAGTTAGGGTAGGTAGGCTAGATTAGTTTCTTTATATTCTTTCCTTCCTATCCCTTATTTGCACATAGGTTGGTATATATTTGTTTGCTTTTCCTATGATTTTTATTTTGTTTCTTTATGTTTGTGTGTGTTATTTCTCTACTATATTCCTTGCTTGTAATAAGTCCTTTTGGATAAACCTCAACTTAGAGTTCACATAATTAATTAGGAACTACATAGTTTAGAAATGGAGGTATGAATATTAAGTGTATGCTAACCATAGATTGAAAATATGATCTTGATGTTAGAATTTAGAGAAACTAGTAAGGACTAATGGATAGGTTAGTTTTTTCATAATCTTTTACACCTTGTTTTTATATAAGATTGGTTTTAAGAAGGATTACATAAATGGGATGAAATATTGAATTATTAGACATAGTCATGCTTGCACTTAACAAACATCCTTATTTGGGACAAAGTTTTAAACCATAGGTGATTATATGAAGATCAAACATTTCACAAAATCCATAAACCTAGCTAACCTAGTTCTCAAACTTTGTTAGAAATACAAAAATAAGAGCTTATTGCAAAATCAAAAGATTTTCAAGCAAAGGTGATTCTAATAATCCCCATCAGGGATATGGACACCTAGTTGGTAGTGCAACAAGGGCTTGAGTAGAGCCAAAGGCATCTCTATTAGGTCTATGGATGCCTAGTCAGCAGCAAAACAATTCCCAAACCTTCATTGAGCTAATTAATGGTTCTTAATGGCTATCCAAACATGTTGTAAGTCAATGTTAATGATTAAAGGCATGAAATCTAGAAGTTGTTCCCTAAATCTTATGGTAAACAATAAGTGTAATAAAATCACACACAAAACACGGCTAGATTTTTGTGTTTGATCCTAATTTTTTAGGTGCAAGACTTGTTTTAACAATAAACTAATATTGATAATGGTGTTAATTAAGTGGAATAGGAAATCTAGTTATTTGTCTAAACTAGAGTCTATGAATTCTAACATATTGATATGTTTCCTCCAAAATTCACCACTTGTTGAGGTCAACATACCCTCACTTTTGAAAAGTGGGGACCCTTGTGTTAAATTATACAAATTTGTAACTTGAAATTGAAAATTCACTTGATCAAAGTGTCACTAGCATGTTTGCACATTATTTATATTTAAAGATCATCCACACCATGATTTGGTTGGATTATTTGTTCATGGTTCTGGTTTAGCCTTTTCTAAGTTTTCTAATAGTGGATCTTCTTATTTTAGGTTACATGTCTAATGGATTTAGTTTGGAACAAATAATGTCTGGGTTTCATAATTTTATGGTTTTATCTCAATTTGGTGTTTTACTAGCCTTTGGTATGTCAAAAGCTAAATTGAATGAATTTTGATAATCTTGAAACCCTTAAAATACCCTAGCATAAGTTCCTTTAGATCAAATTCAAAACTGGCAAGAATATTTTACATTAGAGCACTTTAAATATGTGATGGACTTAGCTTCATTTTTAAACTAAAGTTTAGTCATGTTTATTAAGATGACCAAACCTTAGTGTAAAATTTCATACTTAGTCCCTTTATCTCTTGAGCCCCATTTGTTCCTTTTATCTTGGCTTGGTCTAACTTTATTTTTTTTAGGTTCACTTTATTATGTTTTAAACTTAGTCTAAGACTTTAGGCTAAATTTTCATTCATATTTATCAATGCAAATAAAAACTTAGTCCAAAACCTTAGTCTAAGTCCCATATATCCTTGAGCCTAACTTAATGTTTTCATTGACCCCAAGATCAATGATACACATTTACTTAGACAAGATTGATCTAATGGTGCGTATCGAGTGAAATTTTCAATGTATCTCCAAGACAAGTGAGGTGGTGATAAATGTCACCATTATATTAAAATAATGTTAAGAAACCAATATCACTCAACCCCACATATCATGATCAATGGCACACATCCAAGCAGAGGATGAAGATCCAATTATGCAAGATTGAAATAGGAAACCAAAGGGGTCCCTTTTATTATGACATGGATTTAGTCTAAGACTTTACCCTAATATTTTAATTGTATTTATAAATACAATAAACCATTGTGATAAAGACTTATGCTATGATTTTTATTATTCAAATGGTCCTTTTTGTTATGTTTCAAGCTTAGGATAAGACTTTATGCTTTCCTAAACATAGGGTCCTCTTTTTATCATGTTTCTAACCTATCATAAGATTTTATCCTAAAGCTTTAATCATATTTATTAATATGAGTAAAAACATTAGTTTGAGGCTTTGATTTATATTTCCTAAGCTTACATAATTAATTTTTATGTTTGTAGGAACCAATCACATTTAACCTGATGGATCATAATATATATCTCACATTAACATGAATGGAAGGATTAGATAGAGTGAGATTGTTGTTTAAAATTTAAATAATGGACCCCATTTTAAACATGGAGAAGTTTATCAAAGATTGATTGTACATGTCCAATTATCCATATCCAAATCAATGGAGCATATCAAGTCAAAGTTTTAATAAAGCTCAGGATGAACATGAGGCAACCACATGGTGAAATCAAACTAACTAGTAAAACTAATTAAACATAAATCTTAGGTCTATAGGAGTCCAAGTAACAAAACCTCAAGTCCTAGTATACATTAAATCCCAAGCATATTTTAAAGATCAATGGTATGTATTGATTTGCATCTATAGGATCCAATAGTGCAAGATCAATGTAGACTTTTCATTGAAGCTTAGAAGACATGTTGGACTACTAAGTGGCATGACCTCAGGTCCAAGTACAAATAGTGGCCAATGGTGTTCAACTCTTGGGATCAAGATCAATAAAAAGCATTGATCCATGAAAAATAATATGATGGTGTGAGATAAAAATAGATTTTCAAAGGGAAATGGTTAATTTTTGAACATTAATGAGCTAATTTCCACAAAAATTCCATGATTATGCCACATATGCATAAAGTGACAAATCTAAAGATCTTGTGGGTTCAAAAAAGTAAATGTATAAATATATGATCTAAATGAAAATATAAGGTGCAAAGCTTACTTAAGTGCAAATAGTCACCACCATTAAAGCTTAAAAAAATCCCCAATTTGTAAAAAAATCCCTAATTTGATCTTGAATTGATCATAATCAAGCCAAAGAGAGTGAATTATCATCTAATCAAGAGAAATTTAATCCATAATCAAACTATAGAACAATAGTGAGAAATTTTAAAAAGTTCATAGTCATGGTGGCTTGAAGAGAATCCAGGGAAGATGTAGAGCTCTATATGATTTTAAACATAGAAGGAGAATATTCAAAGACATCTAATTTTATGCCATGATGAATACAAGGGATAAAAATTGGTCTAAGTTATTCTAGGTAATTCAAGAGTAACTAGTCATTTTAAGAGAAGAGGAGTGGAATGCATCTATGAGAAGGATATATTATGATATAGTGACCATCTAGATGATGGTCTTCATTTTTATATATCCAAAAGTATAGGTACTATATTGTATTGATTTTATCTATCCTATCTTTAAAGATTGAAAATTTGATAAGGGTATGATAGTTCACGAGCATAGCTTTAGGAAGGTTTCCCATATTTCTCCTTTAGCCTTTGAAAACTAATATAAATTACCAAACCCCAAGTGGATGTAACCATAATAATGAATGAGACAATAAGAATGATCTAAAAACCATCCCTACCTTATGGCTATATTCTAGAAATCAAGTATTCTTTGACCTTAATGGCAATATCCTAATTAACAAATTTATACCTAAGATTAGGATAATCATGACATTAATGAATAGGATGTGTGGTAATCCAACCAACACATATGTGTACAGACTATGAGTCCCCTTGGTCTATTTTATGGTCGATAAAGAACTCACTCCTTATCTTGTGGAATTTATTACCACTTGTTTGAGTAGATAATTCTATGGAATCAATAAGAAGACCAAGGGTTAATTTTATATGATGGTGTACTTGTTGGATACTCTACTTGCCACCATGAAGATCCCCCACATCAAATAATGGTCACCTAAGGGATCACAAATAGTCACCCAATACAATTCAAAAAATCACAGTTTCAAGTATAGAGATCAAACATAATTCATATGTAATTGTGTCTATCTAGCCTTAGCTAAAGCTATGATAGGGATCCCAATGATGAGGGTCAACCCTATAATAAAAAATACTATTGAAGCCTTGGGAGATATATGGATCTACCTATATTTCACAATCATTAGGATTGAGGTAACTTTAAACCAACCCCTTAGGCTACCAGTCTATGTACAAATCAAGCTAACAGACCAAGAGGTAGCCTACCAGCTATATAATGGGATTGATGGATTGTGTAAAACCAAGATGAAGGTATTAATCCATCCCTTACCTATTACCATTCATAGGATTGTGTTTACTCAATGGGATAACATAGAGGCTACCTCTAAATATATAACCTATTTTATTTTTTAGATTCATGTGCCGAAGTAGTGGGACCCATATGAAAAGTTTGGGAAACACTTGAAGGCAAAGATGATCAATATGAACTATAAACACCAGCCTAGTGCTTATGACTATATGTACACTAGGGATTTTTCATTCACATAAGTCTTGGGGAGGTGGAATGAATTAAACATCAAACCAGAGGCCATATTACTAAGGGAGCAAAAGGGCAGTGATGGTATATGGTAGTTGGGACCTAGGCAATTCCATTTTCTAGGAGGTCCATCTTCTAGACCTCCTCTAGCATAACCATAAACATAAACATAAAATCATAATGCATAGATTGATTGGATGCATGAAGAAATAAGACTTGATGAGGTGGCATCATCTTCATCCCAACATAAAGAACCAAGATCACCAATTAAGCAGACTAACATAATATCATTGAACCCTCAGGAAATAGTGGAAGATGCTATAAAACTATTATCTAGTGCTTATCAGTTAGATGAATAAGAGGTATAGATAGAATAATTTCAACCCCAAGTTGAGGAGATAGAAAAGGATAAGGGGAAGGTGGTAGCATTGCACTTAGTCCCTATTGCCACCCCACTAAAAAGAAAGGTTAAAATGGAAATGCTCCTAGCAAGAGGCAAGAAGCCCAAGTTGACCTTCACTCATACTTTGAGTGAGGTTAACCTTTTCAGTGATGATAACCCAATCCATGGTCTGACCATTCCTAAATGGTTTATCTATGGAAAATTATAAAAATTTCCTAGTCTGTACCATCTTTGGGCCATTACAAATTCTATTAATATAACTATGCATGATGAGCTTAAACCATGGATTGTGGATCTACAAAAGCAAGAGGAGAATAAGATGGTTTCCACTAGAGCATAAGGTGAGACATAGATGGAGACTCTATCTCCAAAGATCACAAAATCCTTAGTTGGTATTCAATTTAATCTAGAGACTACTATCCTAGAAAGAGTGATAGAAAAGAAGGCCATGGTTGGTGAAGACAAATTCACCATCCAAAATCTAGAGCCATTTACTAATTTGACTCCTATAAAAGGACAAATACCTAGTTATATTCCTATCTACAAAGGTGATCCACTGAAGTTGTCTCAATCATAATCTAATCAATTACAAGTTATCATAAAGGGCATGATGTAGTAATAAAAGAATTTGCAAGAAATCATAATCCTATTGATCCCATAGGATAGGTTTAAGAAATTAGAAGACACAATGGCTAACTTATTAAACTCTTTAAAGTTAGTTAGATCTAGACAAAATGCAGTGAGTAGGGAAAGCACTATAGATATAGGCCAAGTTGGCTAATGGTAGGCTTCAAGCTATCAAGTAAAAGACTTAAGCAAAGCCTTAACCAAAAATCAAGTCCCTAACATTAGGACTATCATCCTAGCCCATTTAAATATGGCTATAGATATACTAGTGGAAAAAATTAGATCCCTGAGTAGCTGGTCCAAATAGTTGGAAGATATTGCCAAGGACCTCAAGCAACAAGATGACAAGAAGTTTCACATCCTTGATAAGGAACCCACCACATTTAGTCCACTAGGATTAATACCTGATGATGTGTTTAGGCATAAAACTACTCAATTCATGCAAGAGGTGAGGAACTAAGGACATGGAAAAATAGGGGGTGACAAAAAAAAATCATGGGTCTACTTCTATTATTACTGGAGAAAATGGGAGAAGCTAGGGGCATCAAGTAAGTTTTGGAGAAGATTAAAAAAGATCTCAAAGACATTGAGAACTAGGAAAAGGAGCTCTTCATGAGATTCATTGCTGCTCTAACTAAGTACTAAGTAACATTACATATTAAAGATCCTAGAGGGAAGGCAAAAGACTGGATTAGAGCAAGGATCCCAAAGCTAACCTAGTTAGAAATATTCTTTTGTAGAGACATTGTAATATTTTGAAAATAGAATATTCTTTTTGTAAAGGCATGTAAAACTTTTAAAGCACATTTCCTATAGGTCATTCCATTAGGAAAAGTCTAGTGTTTTCTATAACTTTGTAAAAGGACACATATCTTATACACTTGTACTTTTATAATTAGATATGGCTGATATTCATACTTCCTTGCATTCTATAAAAGGATTATTGTCAATTATAATAAGGAGGGAATTTTTGATCTAAAACTTGTGTAAAATTTTGAGAAACTAATGCAAGAATGGACTTATAAAAGGATTCTCTCATTTTGTTTTTCTGAATTGCTACATGGTTTATCTCTCACTTATCTATTATGAATTCTAGATTTGAATAGTTATTGTAAACTCTTGGTGTGTAATTTTTGTTGGACTAATTTCTAATGTACCCCTCAAGGATTTGTGACATGGACTAACAACCTCCTGTGGGTACTTATCTAGTGTTTGTATCAGGTGTTAACAGGTTGACCTGTGGTGCAATGGCAAGCATCCTTTCTAACAATTGGTATTAGAGCCATGGTTATGGGTTCAAATCCCCTTGGGTAATTCTAGGGGGGGATTTTTGGACTAATAACTAGCGTCCCCCTCAAGGATTTGTGACATAGACTAACAGCCTCTCGTGGGTACTTATCTGGAGTTTGTATCAGGCATTAACAGGTCGACCTTTTGGCACAATGGCAAGCATTCCTTTCTAACAATTTTTAATGTAGAATTGTTAACTTGTGATAATTATAAGTTAATTGAAGGTTTTATATTTTTATTCATTTTATTTTCTCTACATTTGTAGATGTACATATGTTATCTACTCATAGGGGTAAATATTTAAAGTAAACTTGGTTCTAATTTGCATTATTTCCCACATTTCTTAGATGTTTGCTTGATATTTGATAAGATTTTATCTTACACTATTTCATGTCATACATTGGTTAACTACATTCCTAGATGAGATTTGAACTTTGTCATGATGTCTGGAGTAAATATCAACAATATATTTTCTCTCTAGTGTACCCTTCCTTTTTATTAATTTTTAACTAATTCACTTTAAATTAAGACTCATTATGAATAACCATTTTAGTTTAGTTTTAGACATATATTTGAGCATAATTCACTTTAAATAGTATATATTTCAATCATATTTCCAAAGAATTATAGGACACAATGGCTCCCAACCATCAAACATTATAAATATTATGAAATAGTGCACTTGATTTGCCTCTATTCCATCAATAGATAACATTATTATCACAACCTATAACTCATGCAATAAATTATTTGAATTATAAAATGATAAGTGTTTATTAAACACTCTGAGAACTTTGTGATGCATATTTAGTCATCAACAAGGACCATGACTAGGTCATGGGGTCTTCACTAGTTTTTTATTTATTTTAATCTTAACATGTTTTAACTATGGGTTTTGAATTTATTAAGAATTAGGTCATGATGACCTGAATTCCATTGCCACCACCATAGATTAAATTTTAAGTATTTTTTTTTGGTATTTTACAAGTTTGGTGAGATTATTCTGGGAAACCCTAGATGATCTTTACCAATGTTTTTAGTGAAGGCCATTAAAGTCATAGTGTGACTAGTTTTAGCTATTAAGTTCATTTTTTTATTGAATTTTGACTTGAATTAAGGATTTTTTTGGGACATATTATTAGTTAATCATGGAAATAATGTAGAACCAATATGAGATTTAATGGAAGTCAATAGAGGTTGAGAGGGTTTAGCTAGGTTTCTTAGAGGCCATGGTATTCTTTTATAATTATGATACAAATGACTAGTAAGTGGTTTTGATTTTGATTTTATGATGAGTAAGGAATAATAGTTATTCTAAGTTATTTATGCAATGGAATATAAATAGAAAAATATTGAACCATTATAGGTTCATGGTGAATTCTGTAGACTTCACAATGAATCCATATTGATATAGTCAACTCAGTCAAATATACTTTTATGGTAATATTTTTGAGTTATTTTTATTTGGCTCATTGCATAGTATTGGTAATTTACCTATGTATTTTTTATCACTATTCACATTATGGTGGGTTATAGTTAAATGGGCTATTATACTGAGTCAATTAAGACATAGCCTTATTTCATTTTGATTATACTATTACACTTATTTTTAAAAATAGGTTTTTGGTTCTATGTTTTATAGTTGTTATTACACCCTATTTTGTGGTATGGATGATTGTTGTGGGTATGTTAAAATTTTGAAGGCTATTGATTGTTAACAATAATTTTATGAAGGCAATATGGTAGATGTAGGTGTTCATGTTGAGTTTTTGTTAGGCTTTTTAAATCTTATGTTTGATTCAATTGGATTTAGAGTATAGGGTTTCAATTGAAGTTCTAATTGAGTTATTTTTCTAAAGGAATTTTATTACATTTTTATGAGGGATATCATACAAAATATAATTTGGATTTTTAATCTTTTTGTGTACACTTATCTATAAATATTTTTGGTGTTTTGAATCCTTCTAGTGTTAATATGATTTGGGACTATTTGATGTCTACTTCTTAGGGATAAGTGTTGATAATAGAAATGTATATATAATCATTATAATACATGAAATGTATATATATGTGAATATTAATTTTGAAGTCAAAAAATATAACAATCATTGTTGATTCATGAAATTCAAATGATATGTTCACATGTTAAACAACAGTGCTAAAGATAATCATAATAAATTTTATTTTTGTGCTTATCTTACAGTCAATTACTTTTCAATCTATTATATCTTGATTTCAAAAGATGAAAATATTTATTATTGATCACCCTTATCTAATATCTTACTATTGAACTCCACATCCAACTAATGGATGGGGTGGTTTAGGGCCATTGATGGGGGCTCATTGGGTAGGAATGGGTGGGAATTTGAATGTTTAACTTTAGAAGTTGATTCAAGTGCCTTTATTCTTATTGCAATTTATATTTTTATTATGTTGAAATTTATTTAAGGGCATGATTTAATTGTTTTATCTTATTTTAATTTAGAAAATATAATTTATTTTTTATAGTCTTATTATTTATGTATAATAAATCTGTTATTCAAAGTTGAAAATAATAAGCTGTTATGTTGATAGATATAATGTGACTATAGTATTCCTATAGTAATATTCTTTTAATTTTCTATTGTAAAATGTTGATATATTTTCTCTCTTTTTGTATAAGTACAAATTTACATGAAAATTTATTCGATAAGTGATGTGATCTTTGGGTTATCAACATTGATGTTGTTTTTCATATTATTTGCATGTTGTAATATGAAAAATAAATATGTTACCTTCAATTGGAGATAATATTAGATTCTTATGTTTTAAAAGAATATATATTTAGTATATTCTAGTGTTATTAAGATTTTTACTTAAATTGATTTCTTAAGTTGATTATTGATTATTGCTATTCATTTATTATATTCATCAATGGATGAAAAGTTAATTCAATTGGTTGATAAGGTATTTTGCATGATTATCCTACTTGTATTAATTTATAGAGTTGTAGTTATTGAATATGACTTATAGAAATAATAAATATGTTTACTCATTTAATTGGTATTTTATAACATAAAAAAATGAAAGAAGTTATGTTATATATTTTAATATTTTAATCTTCTAAGATTATTCCAAGATGTTGAATAGTATATCCATAGTGTGAATAGTATATTATATATTAGTTTCAAATTATATTTAGTTTTAAATGAATGAAGGTAAATCTAATTCTTGACTACATATGTCAGTTGTAACAAGTTTAGTTAATACTATTATTTAATGATAGTTTATCTTATTGATTGACATCATTGTAAATGATGGCTTACAGGGCTTCAAAACAATTCTTAAAGATAATATTTAAATTGAGTTAGATGACTTTCATTATTATTTTATTTTCATGTTTAATTTTTATAAGCTAAAGTATATTTAAAATTTTCAAATGACTAAGAAGTATATTGATAAGTTATTCATAATTTGGAAACTCTAGTAACTAAAGCAGAGTTTTATGAATTATTCTTTTGTTAATAAAAAAACAGGTTCATTAAACAAGTTATAACAATATTATTGATGTTGGATGTAACAAGGTTGAGGTAATGAATCTCTTCATTAAATTTATTAATTTTTCATTATGCAAAGCATAAGCATGTTTGTTGAAACACAAATAGCTCATTTAAGTCTTAAAGGAATGCTTGATTATTGTTAATTATTTATTTTGATAAATATAAATTAAACCATATGACTAGCATATTTTACATATAGTAGGATATTACTATATGGTATTTTAGGATGGTCAATTGAACAATTTTAAATAAATTTTTTTTAGATCTTATTAGTTTTAATGTAAAAACTAGAGATCATTGTATTTAACATAATAGTCATGTATGTGGTAATGTTTGTCAAAAAGAAAAATCAATAATTTAATTTTAATTTATTTAGATTATCTTGAAAAATTTATTAAATGTTATCTATGTAAAATCCATGAGGACATTGATTCTAACTCGAGTCATGATGACATAACCAAGTAGTCCTAATTGATTGTAATAGACTTCTTACAATATGTATTTATGGAAGTATGACAAACATAGTGCATTTTATTTATTTTAGAAATAGATAGGAAGATTAAGTCATTTTTTCACATAATTATGTAAATAATATAATGAATAATATTAGTATGATTATTCTTATATTTTGAAATGAATTCTTTTTTGCATCTTATTGGTGTGCTACTTCTTGATGTTTGACTAGTACACTTAGGTTAGAGTTAAGTATCTCTATATTGTCAAGGTACATATTTTTTAATGTAAATTACAAGAATTTAGTTAAGTATAATAAATGGTATTAGTAATTTTAAGAATGCCATAAATTAATTGAATATATTTGAGTGTACAAGTGTATGTTTAGTACACAAGCAAACCCTAATCTACTTATTGATTGGTTAAAATACATTACTAACAATATCCTTTAGGATTTTTTAAACTTAATCAAATACATGTGTTTGGTGTCAAATAGTTATGTACTTGATCATCCTTCTATGAATTATTTTACTTTCATTAGTTCTTGGAACAGTGTAGAGTAACTTGAAGTTGAAGTTGAAGTCGAATTTTAAACTAAAGAAGTTGAATTTTAAACTAAAATAAAATTTTGGGTTTTTACAATATAAATATTTAAAGTAAATGAAATTATGGATACTATAATTATCTATACTATAATAAAACTTTGTTATAACTATATTGGTATCAAATCATACTAAGATTTTAATACAAAAATTCTAATATGATATTATAAATTAATAGAATAAATAAAGAAGAGATGTGGTGAATAATGAATAAATGAAGTGTTGTTGAAAATAAAATGACAAATAATAATGGATTGTTGTGTGTAGATCAATAAAAATAAAATATTTATTTATTTAAGTATTTGAAGATAAATAAATAAACTAACTATAATAGGAAATAAATTAAAATAACATGTCATGAGATTTAATATTGTATGTGGGAGATTACGCATGTAATTTATTCTATTTATCTTAAAAACATATAATACACAATAAATATTTGAAGGGTATTTATGGGTATGGAGAGGAAAAAATAAAAATTATAGGAATATATTCATTGCATAAAAAGAATAAAGGAAAAATATTCAAATAGTTTTTCACATAGATTGTGAAGAAATGAAAATCAAATATAACATAAAAATTATGGAAGTTTGAAGGAATCACAAAACATTACACAAACACCTAGAAAAAAGATTAATTTCATAAAATTCTATGTAGGTTGTGAAGAATTATGAGTGAATATATGAATAAATATTTCCTAAGAAATCTATAGTATGTTACTATTACAGATGATGAGTTGATGCATAGTTTGACAATTACTACAATGCACATGAAATGATTCATATCATAATTTAATATAATTTAAAATATATAAATAAATAATTCTAGCCTAAAAAATAATAGGAAAACTTAAATAAATAAACCTCTAACATTTCAAGTGTAAATGAAAATCCAAAACTATGATGTTGGTTGTGAAATTTTAATTCTCATGCTACAACTCCATGTAGTTATTCATCTTGATCCAAGTAAGTTTGTCTCTAAAATATGGGATGGATTATAATGTGAATTTAAATTTAAATAAATATGGTAAGGTAAAATTTAACTATTTGTATTTGAGTTTCACAAATGATATAACACTAGCTACCTATTCTTTAAATTTTAATAAAAGACTAGTATATTTGTAAAATGACAATAGTGAGGAGTTAATTGGACTTGTGGGGAGTTAATTGGTGTATCGTAAATTAATTAGATTATTTTAGAATTAACAATGGTTGTTAAGAGTTAACTTGGGAGGCATGATCATAATTGGAGTAGAAAATAAGTGAAATTGTTTTAAAACATGTATCCCATGGGTTGAATTTATTATTTCAATAATGATCATGAAACTTATACAAAAAAAATTAATGTTGAAGCCATTGTAGTAACTATTGAAATTTTTTTTATGGTTTTAAAACTATTAGGGTGTTTTATGAAACTATAATGAGGTTTTTCAAACCACTCTAGTAGTTTCAAAATCATTGTCATGGTTATGACATGCAACATAAAACTCAAATTTTAGGATATTCAAGCACTGCCATTTTATAAATTTTAAATTGAGGGAAAGTTGTAAATAGGAAAAGGAAAAATAATGAATAAAAAAGATCTAACATGTTAAATTTTTATTTAGATGTTTTTTCATCAACATTGTATTATAGAAGTGTTGAATCGTGTAAATTTTGGGTGTGTGAAACATGATTCATATAAAGTGGTCATATACACATACATGGTTTTTTACAGTTACCATTTTATCACACATGTGATTATTTTTTATAATGGTTTTATATAAAATCTAATTTTATGTCATTATTATCTAGTTGAGGCTATACTAAAAGAAATTGACTTAATAAATATTATAATACCCATTTATAATGGTCATATACACATAACCTTAGGTAGTATTACTATTATAATTGTACTTTGTCCTAATATCACTCTAATTTAATTTTATGTTATACCAAGTTCAACATCATACAATATATTACTTGGATTCCCTTGGATTAACCATAGGAAATAAAAACCTTATATATTACATAATTGTGTTAAGTTTGACATACCAATTACAACACAATGTATTACATACATACTTTACCTCAAATGCCACATGTGAAAAAAAATAATGCACCCTAAAAAGAGAAAAAAATATCCTTGTGTTATATTTTTATCTATTTCATATTCATCCTATATGGTTATTAATATATTTGAGTCTACGATATCTCCATATAGTATATAAGTTCATAAAAATTTGGTTCCTATAATTCAACCCCCAAGATATATAATAATTATTCATCCAAAAATAAGGTTGATTTATGTTCTATAGTAATTAATTAATTATGATATACTTATATTTAGTAGATTGTAGGTCTTTGAGCCCATTATACACATATTCATGCTCAGATTGATGACACTTTTTTCACATCTCTTGATTTTTTTAGATAATTTTAGTGACATATCAAAATCTTATTTTCATGCATTTGATGATATACTATATATTATTAATTTTCATTAAACACACACACACACATTTACTACTACATACAATTTCATTATTCTATATGTCTTGCATTCCTCATGCTTTCCTCGCTAGAGTTTAATTTCATTACTCCATGTTATATATTTTAATTTATATTATGTTGCTTTCCATTTTAAATTTTTATTAGTCCCCTTTGATATTTTATCACATTTTGAATATTTACATTGGCTTTTTGATGATGACAACATATATATCAAGATTGCCTATCTTGAACTGCATTAAGCACTAAGGGAAGTTGTATGTCTCATAAAGTATTATTCATATTTTTTTATTCAATTTATATATTTTTTGAAATTATATTAACCTTCATACTTTATTACATTTTATTCCCCTATGTCTTCTTCATCTCTTCCTTCTGGAAAATTTTCAAAAATTAAAAATATTATAAGATTTCAAATTTACATTTTCTTAATTATTAGTTACATATTTGCATGTAGTAGATATTTGTAATATCCATATATAATTTATACTCATGTATTTATTTTATTGGATGATATGAATATACAAAATTGACATATGATACTAGGTCATTCATATGTCATAAGGCTAAATGGCCAAAACCCTTAGGGTCATGGTCACATTAATAACATGTTTGTGCTAGGGGAATCTTCAGATATTAGATTATCATGGTGATAATTATACTTGGTATCTAGTTATTATATTTATTTTATTTACATGGAATATACATATTTTTATAATACCTAGATCATGTGTGTTATATGGATATTAACATGGTTTAATTGTATTGTGATTATTTACATTAAGTATTGTGTGTGAATCATTCCTTACATGTGCATACATATGGTTTTTTATGTTCATGAATCATTTCACATAGAATATCATATTTTTTCATCTCTTATGATCTTGTATTTTCATATTGTCTCATTAACTTGTGTGGGGTCACTTATTTATCTAGTAACAACCTGAGTGTCATTGAATTTTATATCATATGCTTGTTTCCATAATGTTTATCATGATTGTTTAATAATATGTTTAGTGTAATTATATGTTATGAAAATATATTTATATATTTTTTCTTGGTTTATACATTTATATGATATATAACATGAATCCATGATGGTATTCTACTTTAGTGAGTTTCACATTACTATATCTTGCCATACTATGTTAACATTTAATACATTAGGGAATTTTGGTTGTCCCTATCATAGTTTTACATAAAAGGCATGTACCATTTTATTGAGCCTTGTGTTATATTATAATTTATAAGTCATATTATATTCTTGATATAGTCCTTGGAGTTACATCTCAGACACTAATCTTTAAATAATTTTATCTATCTCATGCAACAAGATAATTGTGGCATTAAATTTTCCTAAATATACATTCATATGGATATTTACATGTAATATTTTATGATACATATTTAATTAATATTTTAAATTGGTAATTTTTATATATCATATTATTATACATGGTTCTTGTAACTCTATGTATTTATAGATGAGTGATTGCAATCATAGGTTACTCAATACCTCATCTAAAAAAAGGGATATATTAGATCATTATCCAAGTAATTTAATCCTAAGATAAAGTTAAAAATGATACTTTTTATAAAATTAATGAGAAAAAATTACTTAGAGTACACTATTATTGAATTCATTAAACAAGATGCAGGAGAAGGGTTCACAAAACTTATAGTGTCTATAAATTGTTATACATGTTTTCATTTGGACAAATGTAATGACCATCTAACCTATTATTGTTATTTTTATTGTTATTGTTATTGTTATTTTTATTGTTATTGTTATTGTTATTGTTATTGCTATTGCTATTGCTATTTCTATTAAATAGCAATTGCTATTGCTATTGTTATTGTTATTGTTATTGTTATTGTTATTGAATTTTTTATAACTGTATTAGTTTCATCTACATTGTATTGTTTCAAACATGTTATTTTAATTGAATTATTATATTAGAATTATACTCTTCAAGTAGTGTTGATGTCTTTTTGCCTGACTGTAAGTTTTATCATGGTATGAACTAGGTTGGAAAGTGGAATGGGTTGTTCATATTTGAGTACAATATATAGAGGTATATATACATGATGAAGTATGAATAAGGTCCTTATTTTTACCCCAATGTTATTTTCATGTTCTTGTGATTAAACCTATCTTGTAGTTTATTTTATTTCTTCATGCAGTTAGTTGTGGTTTGTGTAGTCATTTTTTGGATAGTCATTTCTCATTTTCCATTCTATTATTTTTGGAATTGTTGAATCTATTTTTTGTTTTGATAGTGGTATACTTATTATTATAAACTAGACTAAACCTAAGGTATGAACAACCAACATAAAATATGTAACTATTAGCATAAAAGAAATGTTGAAGGTCATTTTCAATTGTAAACTATTTCATGGGTCTCTATTATAATGTCCAAGTATGGAATACTTCTCCATTGTGAAGGCCATTTCCAAAGCAAATCCATGGAAATATATTATAATTCATTAAGACTTAAGACTATGGAATGAGTTAGTAAGTCCTTTTTGACTTGCGACATGATTATGTTAATCAAGTCTCTTGAATTTTTATTTGTAAATCATTAAGATATTATAATGTTTATTTTATAGTTCATTAACCTTCATATCTAATCAAATTTTTAGGTTTTTTATAAGTTTGTTTGGCATTAGATTAACATTTGATGCATGTTTCATGGAATTCAAATGGGCTGAGAGTTATATGTCAATGAGGGTTGAGATGATTATTCAACATTCATACATGGGTTTTGGGGCATGGTGGCACTCATTATTGATAAAATTAATGAAGTTTCAAAAGGTATAACTAGTTTGTTCTTCTAGTTGAATTTTTAACTAGTATGATTATATGGTGTTGGGAGAGAATGTAAAAGAATGTGGAGAAGTGTGGGTTGAAAAATAAGAATAAAGAAGAAAATAAAAGGGAAGGAAGGATTATTACATAGTTAAACATTAGGGAAACAATTAATTTTGGTTTTACCTTTTTTGTATAGTGAAAATGGGTAAATTTTATTATAAAATTAGATAAATTTCTTGTCTTAGCATTATTATTTAAAAATCTCATTCAATTTTTGTTATAAAAATGGTTTTTAGTTATAAACTAGTTTTGTTTCACAAATATGCAATAGCCAAGGAAACCGTTTATCATATGAGGCCAAAATTTCTCCTTCTCACCTTTAAATAGTGTATAGATGAGATGATTTGAGTAGAATTATTTTAAGAAAAAATGAAACTTTCACCATGAATGTTTATCCATGGTAGTGTTTAACTTCATGTGCACATATTTTATATTATTTAATGTGGTTGTTTGAAAGGTTTACTATTTATTATTAAATGTCTAGGTGTCTTAACCATTTTGAGTTGTTTTTTATTTGTGAAAATTTAATTGGTTGTATTTTTTCCATTTTAAGCATTATTGAGTGTTTACATTTTTTGGGGGATGGGATTGGTGTTTGGTTATGTTGAAACCTAGCCTTAAAACCCAAGATCTCATTTATATTCCATAATGGTTATAAATATTTATAATGTGGATTCAATGTGGAGTGATCTAATCCACTCTCAAAATTATGATTTGGGTGGTAGGGACTCACTGTATTATTGGGTTCATTTTATGTGGGAAGGATTTATGACAATTATTTATTTTTCATACCTCTTTCAGTATTTCTTTAAGTTTGGAATTTTTTATTTTTTGCATATGTGAGTTTATTTGGAAATTCATCTTGATTTATGTTGTAAAAGATTTGTTTACTTGTTCAATGATTTACATTAGATGTATTAATCAATCCAATGATGGTTTTTTATAATTGGTTTGTAATTAACATATGTAATCTCATGATTAATAGTTAAATATATAATTTTCAATTTTTTGATCATTACCATTACCTGTAAAAAAATGAATCTTAGTCATTAACCTAGAGTTTGAATTTATTTCATGATTATGAGGCTTATTGAATATATTGATTATACTATTTATTTCATTTCATAGTCAATTATATTCATTAGAATATATTTTGATATTTTAACATACTTTATCTTTCTAAGATTAAATAAATCCACAATTAAACTATTTTATATTTTGCCTTGAGTAAGCATGTTTTGGTTGACTATTTATGTCAATGGAAATATGACTTAGGTCTTGATCATTTAATTATTTCTATTTCAAATTTACATGTACATGTATAATTTCATAGAAGTATAAATTTTGCATGTTATAAATTTCAATTCAATAATATACAATGATATATTATTGAATTTTTATTTTATACGATAAGTAAACACTCTATTTACTTATAAATAACAAATCTCTATTTAGAGCACCCTGAATTTATAACTTCAATGCATTATCATTGTGTTATATTGGTCACAAGGTTACATTACTATAATAATTATTATTCTTAAGATGTTTGGGCTCATGGGAGTTGTAGGTTTTGAGAGATGAGTATAAACAATCCTCTTATTAGCATTGTTTAGTTGTATTTGTTTTTTATATCATAATATATAAATGAGTTAGTAATTATATAATTTGAATAGCCTAAGAAAATGGATTTATATAAATTAATTATTAAATTGGAATTAATTTTCTAGGTGGTAGTATTACATTACATTGATCAAAATAATTGTACATATATAACTTTATTAGGTTGTAACTTAAAAAATTGTAACAATATGTTTATTATATATGTATTTCTTTTAGGTTTGTTATAGGAATCAAATATATCTTAATTATTTCAATTAGATTTACCAATTGAGCCTAAATAATCCATTTGATAATTGTTTAAATAATAAATATTACTATTTGTAGTAGAGTTTGTTATTATTCTATTTGGATAAATAGTATACCTGTAGAGTGTCATTATGATTACCTACCTTTGGGAGTAAATTTAGTTGTCTATTGTTATTTGCTTTTTAATTTCATATTTATCATAGCTATGGGGTTAGTATAAAATTAATAAGCATGAGTAATTTTATTTAATATTACATTTTAGCTATTATAATTTTTTTACTTCAATTTTATTATTTGATTGTATATAATTTTATGTATCATGTTTAAAGGTATGGGATTGGTTTTATGATGTTATAAATAATAATAGTTTCCTATCATTATTAGAAGGTTATGTTATGAAATTTTACAAATCCATGTTAAACATTTTTATCTTTACTTGTTGGTATAAAATACACAAGTTGTAGCATGTTATTACCAACTATTTTACATAAATTTACTATTGGTAACTATTCAATTATTAATTCTAGCATTTAAATAACAATTTTTGAAATCAATTTATGATATTCAATTATTGGAAATTTAAATGAATTTATATAAAAATAAGTGGATAGAATTTTCATTTGATTTAGTCATTTTTTCATGATCATGTTAGTTATCACCACTCACATAACCAAATTAATAAAGTCTGGTGGCATGTTTATTTGGATTGCACTAGGAATTACACCCAATCATTTATAATTTGAATCTAATGATTTAAATACTTAAATTTATGTGTGTGCATGTGTGTGTGTGTGTGTGTATTTAAGACTAAAGTTAACACATTATGTTTTACATACATATGTGTGTGTACGCACGCGCGTGCGCGCACACACACACGTGTGTGTATATATATATATATATATATATATATGATGAGCTTATATCATCATGATCTAAAAGCTTATGATCTCATGTTTTTAGAAACATTGGAACATGTAATTAGAAAAGGGATTTGAATTGTCTTAAACCTTGTGTGTTGGGCATTGAATAGGCATCTAGGTATTAGTAATGTGTGGATTTTCTCTTAAAAGGATTTTTGTTAATGGTGGGATATTTTATTAAATGTGTAATGACTTAAGGAGGGATCCATTAAATGCCTATGTGGGAAAAAATAAGTGAAAACAAATGAAACATTATACTCCAACCTTACTTACCATTGACATGGGATGCCCTGTATACTCAGGTTTGGAAAGAAATAGTAAATTTATGACATAAACTATGCTTCCTCTTTAATGTAAAATCAAATGTTAGGTGGAACCTTGGCTAGTTGTAGGCCTATCATGGCATTGGAATAAAATTTATAACAAAATAATTAATTTTATGTTTTTTTTGGGTAGTTTTGGACTATTATCAATTTATTTTAGTAAATCATTGACCCTTTGGGACAATGGCAATAGCATTTGGGGGATGCATTTAGCCACCAACTAGAAGGAAGAGAGGATATTATGAAGTAATTAGAGGGTTTATAGGCATTCATTTTAGGTCATCATGTTGGGAGAGGAGTAAATAAAGAAGATAAGGATAGAACAGAGGGATTAAAATGAATAGAAAATTTATTTAAGGCTTTTTATAGGGCATTAGAGGTAGATCTAGGTGTAGGGGATCATAATAACATTGTTGTCATTACTGGTGTGGCACCATAAAGGAAGCTTAGAATATAAAAACCTTAAATTTATAAATTTTTGGTATGTGAATCCTCTTCCCAAGTTTAAATTTTTTCTTTTAAATTTTTATGATAATATTTTCAAGCTTATGAAAACCCTGTCGGGTATATTCTCATGTGGGAATATTTTGTGATTCCCACGTGAACCTATACTAGGGTCAAGCAACCATAATGAGCTAGATAATTGTATTTAGGTGAAATCATTGCATTTATATATTATTAAGGAATAAATATCTTATTAAACATTTTATCACTTGGATTAAGTTGGGTGGGTTGGTTATGTTCTGATAATTATACAAAATTTTGATCTTATGAAATTATGGACGATGGTTAAAGTTTTTTTGATTTTTGGGAAATGGAAAAAATGTTACAAGTCTATTATGAATTAAATACACTTCATCATAGACCCATAAAATGTTTATATTAATCTTAAAATTTATTTATTCCCCCTTTTTTGTTATAATGGTTATTTGATTTCTGCATTTTTTTGGGTGATGGAAAAATTGCCAAGTTTTGGGGTTTTGAACAGAAATTATAAATTATCATTATTTATTGAAAACCTCATTGAAAAAGAAGAATTTATTTGGTTTTGGGTATATATATTTATTATTAAAACATTTTTGGGTAGTTCATTCCAATCCCCTAATATAAACCCCTACTTGGTTGAACCATTTCTGACTAGTTTTAGTTATGCAACAAATGGGTTTTAATTATTGTAATTATTTTCATATACTTATATATATCAAACTATTTTTTTTATTTTATAATTTTTTTTTAAATATTAAAATGAATCCTACTTATTTTATTTTTCTGTTTTGGCCTTATACCATTTGAAGTCATTTTGCATAGGAGTGTAATGGATTCGATTGGTGGAGCTAGTTGTGGAAGTTTTTGTGTTTTCCTATTGGTTTGATCCTACCTGATTTGACTTATGCATTATTGTTGATGATGATTTTAATTGTATTCATTATAAACATTTACTTATTTTTTATCATTTTTAATTTTATTGTCTAATATGTTTAAAAACAAGATATAAAATAATAAAATTGATTGTCTTGTTGTGGAATATGATTTTTGCTCAGTTAGTTGTCTTATTGTAGATTTAAGTGATTATTTATTTATGAATAAAAGTTTGTACAAAATAATAAAACGATATGGTATGATTTTATTAATTATTTGAAATTATTTTTATTAATTACACCTAAATTATAGAAAAAGAGAAAATAGATTTATTTTGTTACATTGGGAACTTACACTATGAGGTGTTAACACAAGCTGATCAATATTTTTATGCTTTCCAATGCACTCTTTATAAGAGGTACTTAGTTCACATATATAGGCATCTATGTTTATTTTTTTCCTTGGATGGTTGTACTCATTTGTGGTAAAATGAATGGATTAAATTTAATATACTAGCCATGATTAGATGACAACTAAAGTATGCTTAACTATTTTAGATCATCTTGTTCTTATTATGTGTGTTTTTGATAAGGTAAGGTGGAAAACCAAGGGCTAAACCCTTCACAAAGAAAAAAAGACAAGATGGTAATAAAAAAAATATGCCTTCATAGAAATGATGGCACTAGCTAAGAACAACAGACACCAAAACAAAACACAAAGAACAAAAAGATAAGAGTCAGAGAAGACTCTCCTTACATAACCATTGATTTGAGAAGATCATTAAGTTTCTTAGTATTCTCTACATTGTCAATATGCCCAGTATTGTCCACCTCTTTCAACATAGACATATTCAGGAGAATTATATTTCGAATTCCCTTGGTAAAATTCTATTCAAGCCTCTGAATATGATCCTTCAAGGCCCCAATTTTAGCTTTCCAATTAGCCTCATTCTCAATATCCTCACCCACTTCCTCGACATAAATTTTCCCCTTATTGTTAATAATTTCCATAGTATCAGCATCGTGCTCCTCAGTAACCTCAAAATCCCTAGTCTCCTGCTTCCCTCCAGTGTCCTCCAAAATTTCCTATATTTCCAACTCCTTAGACTCTTCCTCTTGTGTTGCTTCTTTCAAAGAAATTTTAGAGTAATCTATCAGTCTAGCATTCAGGGTGGGATTACCAGCAATCCACCCTAACTTTCTAAATTTGGAAGAGAATCCTTCCTTATTAATTTTGGAAGACTTGTAAGATTTACCGCCTTGGTCCCCCGTGGTCCTACCCATATTTTTGTGGGTCCCTTCCTTGGTCTCTCTAATATGTTCTTCCTCTTCATCAACCTTTCTCTTCTTACCCTTTTTGATAACAAAAGAGATAGGGGTATCAATAGGGGTATTTTCAAGGGTGGAGAAAGAAAACATCTTTTATTTTGGTAGTAGTAGGGGAAAAGTAGGACTCATCAATAACGTCACCAGATACCAGGTTGGAAGGAATGTCTTCACTATCCATTCTGATATTCTTAGAGGGATCTAAGGCTCGATTAAAGTTGTATAATCAGAGAATCAGCCCTTGGTGTTGGGGGATAGGTTTCATATCTATCTTCTTATCCATTTTAGCTCTAACCCTAAGGACAAAGTGTTTCAAAGAGTAGAGCAAGTAGAAAGGGAAACTAATAACAACATTACGCTTGAAGTGATTTAACAAAGGGAGGTGGTAGTTTTAGAACCTAGTAAATCGACCTTCAAGCATGATGTACTTCATGATAATGAAGCACACCCCATCCCATGGCTACAAAATTTTATCATGCTTAAATCCTCCTTCGTACAGGATGAGTTCTTCTCCCTCACCCAAAAATAATTTATGGATTTCAAGATCCATAATTTTAGTTTTCCTTTGAAGTTTTATACCCTACATGGACATTCTTGTGGCCATATAAATCACCTTTTTAGAGATTTCAAAACTAATTCCACCCACTGTGACCCACCTATTTAACCAAGATCTCACAAATTGTTTGAACAAGTTTTCATCGTAACCATTAAGCCTTTCTAGATATGGGTTGATTCCCCCTTCCTTACAATAATGCCAAACCAACAGATTATCTTTGAATTTACAATAGGAGATAGGTTTAGTGCAAATATGATCTCCTCCCATTTTGTATATTTAGACCTAGACTGTGGAGTTCCTAATTTCATCCTTCAGCTTTGAAATGGCTACTAACCCTTTTTTCTGTTTATGCAAAATGAAGATGTGATGGCTCATTATGTGAAATACCCTATAGAGATGACATTGTCTACTCCCATGCTTGGAGATTATTTCCCCTTGATTTTCATGATGATACCTACACACCTCAACCTCATGATACAATGAATCATGAATGATTGTTAAACAAGTACCAAAGTTATCAAGTTTCATAATCCATGATGGCCCTCTCCAAGTGGACCACCTTTGAGAGCTACCCTTGTCATAAATGCACCTCATTCTTGACAAGTCATCTATTTTTGAATAATATCCCTAAATTTTAAGGGAATATGAGCACCTTGTTACCACACCCTCCAACTTGAAAATTGTTGACTAAGGTTGGCACAAGCATTGGCGACCCTGTTTCCCTCTCTATAAATATGGGAAAACTCTACTCTAGAGAACTTCTGCAAAAGAAAATGGATGTTTATAATGATGTCCTTCAGCTTAATTCCTACATTTGATGCTTTATTCACAACATCTATGACCATTTTAGAGTCACCTTGTATACTCAGGTTCCTTATTCCTAGGGATATAGCCAACTTTAACCCCAATAATAAAGCCATTGCTTTAGCATAGTTGTTATTCTGGCATCCTATTCCACCAGCATAGATAGTAGACATCTATCCTTTATCATTACTTATAATTCCTCCTCCACTACCTTTACCATATGACTTGGATGCCCCATCAAAGTTGAGTTTCATCCAGTTGGGCTTTAGAGAGATCCATTTAGTATTTAGTCTCTGTAGCATTTTAGAGTTATCATACCTAGGGATCTGGTTTAAAACCTTCCATTTGGCTGCAATTTTGTTCTCAATATGAGATAGGGGTTTCTCCACAACATGAATATGAGCTATTGTGACACTTTCCATGATGGTCTCAACAAAAGAGTGGAACACTTGAGATGCATTTCTAGCAGTGTCCCTAAACATTTTATGGTTGCGCTCTTTCCATAAAATCTAGCTCAAACATGGAAGAGTTTGCTTCTATAATTCCAAAAGCCAAGAATGTGTGAAGGTTGGGTTCCAGATGAGAATTACTTCTTTGAGGTTATAATTACAAACCCATTCAATACCAAAATTATTAAGTATTATGATCCATAATTCTTGAGCAAAATCACAGTGGATAAAAAGGTGTGAAACTGATTTTTCTTTTAAACCACACAAGAAACATCTATTAACCAAGGCAAACCCTCTCCTTTGAAGGTTATCCTGAGTTAGGATTTTGTTATGAGTAGCATCCCACTAGAACATGTTAATTTTTGGAATAAGTTTGTGATTCTAGACCTTTTTCCAAACATCTTTATTCTGAGCTTCAAGAATGAGCAGATGGTAAGTAGATTTAATAGAGAATGATCCATTCTTATCAAGCCACAATATTGTTCATCTTCCCAAGGGGAGAGAGGGATTCTGGTCTCCTAAACACACTGCTAGATCTCTCATACTCTAGGGAAAAGCTCAGGCTAGTGATCACATCAGTTTAATAGATTTTTCCAACTCCTTATCCCATTATTATTTTCCATATAATCACTGACTCTGTCTCCAAAAAATTGAGTAGCCAAGTCAGCAATCTCTCCATAGCTACCCTATGTGATGAGAGCCTTGTCCTTTAACTAGATATCATCCCACAATTTAATATGCCAGCCATTCCCATGTTTCCATCTAATTCCCTATTTAAGAAGGCTTCTAATTTTTAGCATTTTATTCCATATCACAGATCCTTGGGTAATCCCATATGTTGAATAAAGTTGGAATCATCAATTTTATTCATGTATTTGGCATACATTATTTCCCCCCCATTCATTATTTTTATGGATTAGGTTCCAACTAATTTTTGAGAGAAGGGATTTGTTCATGTTCTTGATAGACCTAATATTGAGTCCTCCATGAGATTTTGAAAGACACACTTTTTCCCATCTGACTAATGACATTCTCTTTTTGTCTTCCACCCCCATCCATAAAAATTTCCTTTTGATCTATTCCATTTTATCATCAAAATACATAGGAATTTTAAAAAGAGACAGGAAGTATGTAGGAATACCTTGCACTGAGGTCTGAAGAAGTTGCAGTTTACTAGCACTGCTGAGTAGTTTCCCTTTCCAACCCAAAAGTTTCCTTTGCATTCTTTCTACAATTCCATTCCAAAAACTAGGAGATACCTCTTTGACTGTGAGTGGGAGACCTAGATAGGTGGCTGGTAAAGTAGCTTCAACACATTCTAATATATCAATGATTATATGTCTAAGGTCATTAGGAGTGTTGAAGAAATACACATTGCTTTTTTGGAAATTTATCCTTTGCCCCGACTCTATGGCACAATCATTTAAGATATTTTTCAATATTATAGCTTCAATCACTGATGATATGCCAAAGAAGATGGTATCATCCAAAAACTATTACACCACCATAGGATGGAGGGAGGAGGTAGGTTTGATGCCCATAAGTTTTTTTGAGACTATATCTACTTGTACGTATCTTCCTAGTGCCTCTTCCATAATGATGAATAAGTATGGGGAGAGAGGGTCTCCCTAATGAATTCCTCTTGAAGATGAGAAAAACCCTCTAGGTACACCATTTACCAGCACCAAGAATTTTATAGAAGAGACAACGTTCCATATCAAGCGACACATTTTATCATTAAACCCAAATTTTCTAATCACTTGGAACAGAAAGGTCTATGAGACTCTATCATAAGCTTTAGAAATATCTAGCTTAAGATCCATACCAGGGATTCTGCTCTTATCCATGGAGTGAATAGTCTCATGTGTGGTGATTACAGCATAGAGAATCTGCCTGCTCGAGATGAAACCTTTTTGAGCAGGAGAAATATTTTTGTCTAGTAAAGGTTGAATCCTCATAACTAGCACTTTGGTGCATAACTTATAAATAGTGTTGCATAGACTAATGGGCCTAAAATCAATAAGGTGTGTAGGTTGTGATTTTTTAGGCATAAGTACTATGAAGGTGTTATTAGCTTGTTTCAAAAGTTTTCCTGATCTACAAAAATCATGAACAATAGTCATGAGATTTGCTCCTACTATTTCCCAATATTCTTGAAAGAATATAGGAGGAAAGCCATCTGGACCCGGGGCTTTGAATGCACCCATGGAGAATAAAATAGCATGGACTTCTTCCTTGGATATAGGCTTCAACATTTCTAGATTATCTTCCTATGTTATCAAACAAGGGATTTTATCAATGAATTTGTTCATAATTCTATCATTTTCATTATGTTCTTTAGTGAGCAAATTCTAAAAAAAAGCCTTGGCTTGTTCCCCTATCTCATTATCTTTAGTTATAATGTCACCATTATCTAGCACAAGCTTAGTTATTGAGTTGGCTTTCCTATGTTTCATGGCTGAGAGATGAAAGAAGGTAGTGTTCCTATCACCCTCTTTAAGCCATTGGACACAAGATTTCTATTTCCAGAAAACCTCTTCTCTTTCCATAAGATTATTCCATTCAAAAGACAAGACATTCTCTTCCTCTAAAGTTTCTTCAAAGTCATCTCCTTGATCTATCAGTTGCTGAATATCTTTGAGTTTTCCCACTATATTTTTCTTCTATTGAAAGACTTGCCCAAAGCTGTATCTATTCCATCCATAGACTTCTTGTTTAATATGCTGAAGCTTTTTTACTATTCTGAACATAGGAGTCCCTTGAATGGGAATTTTCCACCATTAGGCCACCATTTGTCTAAAGCCTTTGTGTTTGATCCACATAGCTTCAAAATAGAATGGGGAAGGTCTGGATTGCCCCTGTTCTCTCCAACTAAGGAAGATCATGCAATGATCAGACATGGTTCTAGGGAAGGCCTACAGATGCATATTATGATAATTATTCTAGTTATTTGAAATAAGAAATATATCTAACTTAACCCTAATCATTTGATCTCCTCTTCTTCTATTTGATAAGGTAAAATTTTGGTTTTGCAGTTTTATTTCCAATAAACCCCAATCATTGATAAATTCAACAAAGTTGAACATGTTGTTTGAATAATACATAATCCCACCTTGTTTTTTAGAAGGGTATCAAGGAGTGTTAAAATCTTCAGCCAACATCCATCTAGTGTTCTAGGGATTATTCTTGAAACTGCTCAAGTTTATCCATATGTTCTGCCTCAAAGCTCTGTTATTCGGTCCATAGACATTGATCAACAACTAGCTCAAAGATTTCATAGAGAAATTGATAATCAAGAAGTTCTTGTTATAATCCATAAGAGACCCCTTGATTTTAGCACTATTCCACATAGTTACAATCCCCCTTGAAGCCCCTTTAGCTGGACTAATGCAAAAAGCTACCTTAGGCCATATGTAGTCAGCAATTTTCCTAAAACTATCCTCATTCATCTTGACTTCTTGGAGTAATAAAATATCTAATTTATTATCTAAAATGCAATTTTAACCTCATACTATTTTGAGGGACTATTAAATCCCCCCAAATTCCAAGATAATATTCTCATTTAGAGGGTTTGAGAGGTTGGGTCTCTAGTGTTTTATGTTTGTCACTAGAAATCTCCCTAGTAATCTCCCTTTGTCTTGCTTCCCTTAGGGTTGGTCTCCCTTGTTTGGGCTCAGTGCCAACATCTATAGATTTTTTACCCTTTTAGTTCTTTTTCTTTAGGGTAACCCATTCCTCTTGTTCATTACTACCACTTTATCTTGTTTCACCTATTGCTAAATAGTTTCCTGCTTGGTCTCTGCCTTCTAGAGCATGGAAAATGTCTGTGTTTAACTATAAGTCTACTTCTCCTTTAGTAAGATACATTCCTAGAGTTACTTCTTCCTATTCATCTCTTGGAACTTTTTCTTCTACATTGTCTTCCTATATTAAATGATTACCTCTTTCACCTTCCTCAGACATATTAGTATGTTTATCTAGAGTGTTGGTTGTGTTTAGTATATCCCTTTGACTATCCTCTATTAGATTTTCCTTTGGGACATCTTTTCCCCTATAACTAGTGATATCCTCCTTACCCTTTTCCTCTACCTTTTCTGTATTGTCAAAATTTTCTACATTACTCTCCATTCCTTGCATGTTATTCTTTCTATGGTTGAGAGACTAATCCTCTTGGATAGCTTTTCCCTCACTACTAGTGATATCCTCCTTACCCTTCTCCTCCTCTTCCTTTTCTATATTGTCAGGATTTTCTGCATTGCTCTTCATTCCCTACATGTTATTCTTTATGTGGTTGGGAGACTGATGCTCCCCTTCAAACTGGGAATCATCTATCCTTCCCATTTGATTCACTTTGCATTGTGTCATTAAATGTCCCTTTCTCTTACATATTTGACAGAAGGTGGTAGCATTCTCATAGGTGATCAGCTGAGTCCAAGTCCCATATTTAGATTTTAGCTCTATAGACATAGGGAGAGTCATATTAATTACAACATTGACACAAAATCTAGCATACACACATCTGGACTTTGTTTTGGTTGTGTGATCTATAGTGACATATTGGCCAATAGAATTGCCAATAGTTGTGAAAAAAATTTCATCCCAAAATTCCAAGGGGAGCCCTAGTAGTCTAACCTAAGTAAGAGCAGACTTATTAAGGTCTGAGTTAGGATCGAATCCTTGTTTCCACAAGCATAATGTAAGAGAATGTGGGCCATACAGCCATGGTCCTCTAGCAAGGGTAGCTATCATGTCCTCCCCATTCATAAATCTAAAAATAAATAGGCCTCTCGCCATGGTAGTGATCGAAACACTACCCTTAACTTTCCACCTAGACAAAACCCATTTCTTGACCATTTTGATATTATGACAGAATGAGAAAAACTTACCTACTAATGTAAGGTCCATGGATGCCATGATTTCCTCCACTAGATCATCTAGGATATTCAGTGTTGTGCCCTCAGAGGTAACAAGTAGGCTTGACATGCTTTTTGAGGGACATGTCCTTTCACCTGTTAGAGATTTCTTCCATCCATTGGATGGAATATCCTTTATCATATTTTTGATTAGATCCCCAGAGGTACTACCATTATCAAAGCCTCCATTGGATCTGTGATCCCTCCGATCACACTTAGGGGCCCTCCTAGGTGGGAAAAATTAGTTTCAAATATTTTTGGCTCCAAGCTCTAGTTTTTTGCTCCCTCTTGATCATCACTATTCTTATTATGTGTGTTGATAATATTTTCTTATAATAATTATTTGGCATATATATTATATTTTTTCCTTGAGGGTTATATAATAGCTCATTATGAATTTTCTCTTTTGTAAAGAGATAATGGAATCAATAAGTATTATGGCTGCCAAAGGTATTTGATATGGATTAAGTTCATCTAATTACCTTGTTTATTTTAAACTTGAATTATTAAAATAAAATTTAAATTTCAAAATGTCTAATTGGAAGGAAAAATCACATTGCCATATTTAAGCTGACACCTTATTTTCACCCTTTTAGTGTAGGGATTATTAAGCAAGTTGGCTCTTCTTTTAGGAAGTTTGACTACCTAATTATCTTTATCCCTTGTTCAAGTGTTGTATTCACCATTATTAACCCATGAAGGGTTTTGGGGTGGTAAATTTTTTGATTGAGTTTATTGTAATATTAAATTATTATAGTTAGCATATATTATATTGAATGTCTGATTCAAAATTTGTACTCATATGATAGCACAATGTTTTCCTTGTGCTTATGCCTTTAGGCTTGTATTTATATTCATATTTTAAAACTACCAACCTATGAGGGTTATTTGATTTATTGTATCAATATTATTCTTAGGATAATAAGACTGAGTGGTGTAGTCTTTGGTATGCCACAACCTTTGTATTCAATATTATTTTATTGTACTTATAAATGATATTCTTATATTAAGGATGGATTATGTTTTGTTACAATTATGCATTTGAGTAATTCAACCTTAAGAATGGTTAAATTTAAGCTATTATATTTCTCTTTTTTTTAAGAGAGTTACCCACATGGGTTGGTAATTAAGGCTATATTAGCCATGGGTAGACTATTTACACATATGTGTTAATGTTATCCAACTTGTCTTAGCTATTAAATTATGTTATGTGTGATGATTATGCTATTCACTTCTTGTTATTGGTTGTGAGGTGCTTGAGGCAATCTAGTTATACATGTATTAGTATTCTTAATCTTGTGAACTCTTATTACTTAAGCAATTAAGTGTATATATTCTTTTCATATATGTGTACATTTACATTTATAATAAGGCCGCATCATGCTAATAAGTGTTGGAATTTTACTTTGTAGATGCACTATATTATGACCTTGTGGAAACCTAGGATGTCCTTGTAACATGATACTACCTTTGATAATATGGAATGACAATTCAAATGCATTCTATTTTGGTAGTGTTAATGATTATTGGAAAATTAATAAATCCATCATTATTGACTTATGAAGGTGTGAATTTAGCCATGATTAATAAGTTGTGAGTTGACTTATGAATTGAAGCTTATAATCTCAATGTAATTCTAATTGGAAAATTACTTTTGGTATGCATGGATTGACCATGTGCAAGAAATATATTATGTGGTAGTTGATTATTTATTAATATGAGCCATAACTAGCCTAAATTTATGATATGTAATTAACCTAATGGCTGATTTGTCATCCCAATAAGTCATGACTCTTTTTGGCTAAATATTTCTTTGTTCTTATTTTAAGTAAGTTGAATGAAATATTAGTGACTAGACCCTATGGTAAGGGATATATTTAACGAATCTTTACTTGGTAATACCTATAATTTTGGTTTAGGATATAAATTACTAATTATCCTATATCGGGTAATAATCCCAAACAGATGAGTCTTTATTATATAAAGGGATGGTTAAGAACATTGTGTCCTTTTTAGCTTCTGTACCATGATTGGGTAACATTGGTTATTCATGGTGATAAAAAAGGTATGTGGTTATCTAAAGCCCATGGAAATATTGTAAGCTTGGCATAATCTAAAGCTTGGATCGATGATATCATTGGTTCACATTTAGGACTTATTCACCTGTTATAGTTTCTTCTTTTATCAGGATGATATATTTAATTATGGCCAGTAAGATGACTTGTTGGTATTTTAAATCTTACCTTGGGTCAATAACTTTGTTCAAAGATACCTGAGGACTTCAACAAACTTATTTGCCTAGTGAGTTGTAAATTCATAATCATATAGGGTTATTGGATTCTTATATGGGGTTGAGGACCCCTAGGTGGTTCAATGGGGAAACTAAGTTCCTTTTAAAGATTCAATGGATATTATCATGGGTAACACACTAATACCCCTTGAATGGTGTACCATCCCTTAGGGAACCCCTTTCTCTATGGATTCCTCTAGACATAATCATCCTTGCATATGAATCTCATTGACCCAATACATTTAGGGGTTGCCTATTCATCCAGTTTAGTACCAATATAACTACATCATGCATGGTAATTTTTTGTAGTGGGTTTTACACATGGTTACATTGTGTACTCTATTAATAATTCATAATTTTTTTGAGAGGGTTGTTTCATCCGGTATTAGAGCTTATGCTATGAGTTTTTTTTTCAAATAAGGTTTATTGTCTCTCACTTCTTAGAAGTATAGATAAATGTTAATTTATTTAGAACTAAGTTAAGCTGTATTTATTATTTGGTTCTTGTTAGTGGCTACTCCAAGTTAGGTTTAGAAATGGCAATATGCTTGATTTGGTTATCTAGTGATTTGTAAATCTATGATAAGGTCATATCTGATGGTGCTCATGTTGAGAAAATATGAGGGCTAATTCACCTAAAAAGCCAAAATAACTCCTCATTAGGGTTGTAATGACTTGAGAAGCCATTCAAGGCATGTTTGGAAATAAGAATATGTATTCAACAATCCTGAGAATGTTTCATTGAGAATTGCTCCAAGATAGAATTGATTAGGCAATTGGACATGGGATGAAAGTAAGAGTGTTGATTATGGTTGACTAAGTGCTAAGGATACTAAGATATTTTCCACTACCTACTTATATGGGTGTAAAATTTGATGATGCATTTGATGCATGAATGTGTACATACATGAGTATATCAACCTATAAGGTGTCATAACTAATATGGTTGACTGTGTGTTGTTGTATGCCACTAGATTGATGGTAGATTTAGTTTTTATGATGGATAATGCTCTCTACCTTTACCTTGGTTGGGTTAACCCTTCCTAATTTCAATTGTGTTCAGGTAAGCCTCACTTGTCAACCATTGGCTTGTATGGGTGGTTAAATGGGAGATAAGTGGTAAATGTTTTTCTCTTAGAGTAAAGGCAAATAATATTTAGTATGTTTTGATGGGTTGTATGGGTAACCCATCACTAGATTATTGGAACATTATGACCCTAGGAGGATCAAGGGTTTGTCTCTAACCTAGAGAGCTAGATTGGGTATAAGGAGCTAGTCTTCTTGGGTAAACCAGCTGAGTTTGCACTTTCCTCTTGTTGAGGGAATGTATTGAAACTTTGAAGAACTATGAGCCATGAATGGTGGTGATAAGCATTAATAGCCTCATAGGTAAGACTATTGTGATTTATTTTTCAATTAAGCTAAATATCTATTTTAGTTGTTAAAAAGAGTTTGATAATGGAATTCAAGAACTAACATGCCACTTGTAAGTTATATGTTTGCGAGTGGAGTAGATATTCCTCTATGGGTTTAGGATGTTCTTGGTTTGGTGAGACTATTCCAAGCCAAGTTGCCTTTAGGGGTTTTTTATGATAAACCTTGGTGAAGGTATGTTGATCTATCACATCTATGCAAATGTTTTGTTTTGCTCATAACTATGTATTTATATTAGTTTAGCTAACTGATTTGTGCCATACTAGAGATATGAAACATAAATAACCTTGTAAGGCAAAGCTATATCCTTTCTAAGTTAGCAGGGACATCAAAGGGATGCTCCTTTTTTATTTTTCTCATTTTATTATCACTTGTTGTGGATACAACTATGAATTTATCTAAATGTAATTATTGACAACTAAGGAAAGCAAATGTAAGTTTTTGCTTGGCTTGTGCATTACTACACTAGATAGGTTATATCAAGAAAATAAATTATTGAGTATTATGTTTAATGCTTGGGAACATTATTTTAATCCAAGTAATGGACTTATAAGCTAAGCCTAGATAGGATTTCAATTTGGAAAATTTGATATGGTTAGTTGCTTGCAACCATTATAACCTAGAAGTGAAAAAATATTATGCATCTTAATAATAAAGTACTAAAAATATTTGTATTTAGCTTAATTTAGGCTTGGTTTTCTATATACATGTGGCCCTTTGAGTTGAATGAAGGAGCTCATGGTTTTGTCACTCAAAAGGCTAAATGCTATTGAGTGCGTGGATATATTTTGATTCCATAATGTGGTTATTTTATTCATGGGTATGTTTAATCCCATAAGGCGGTGGTAATGCCCCTAGTTATTTTTCATGTCTATGTGATGATTATTTTATTTTGGGTTGAGATTTGGCATCCATGAGGATGTCATGATGCTCATGGATATATACATTTTACATTCATGAGGGTGTATTTAATGATTACATCTATATTATGGGTGTGGGAACTATGATTTCCATGATGATGATATAATATTCACCTAGAGACTTAGTTAAGTTCATCATTTCCATAAGATTATGTTGCATTAAATCAATATTTGGTATTCAGTCTTTGACTTGTTGACACAAGTCAATTAGAAGGATAGTGATAGAGTTTGTTGTTGGAATCAAGAAAACCATGTTGGGTGATCATAGGTGGCTTGCATGGGTGGGCCATCTTATAATGATCAAGGTATAATACTCTTGGGAAGTCCAAGGATGTAACTTAATTCTGAATGGCCTAGAGGGTGAATATGATTTACATGCTTGAGCAAGTGAGGAGGTTTTAGTAACCTCTTATTGTTAATGAGTAGTGTGAGACATCTAATCCATGAGGCATGAACTTTGTTGGTAAACTTTAGAGATTCATGGATGTAGATTATGGGATTGTTGGAACACACCCTTCCCTAAAAGAAGGTGTTGATGGACTTGAGATCCCTGAAACTGAGTATGATGTTATATGTTGGATATTTATGTCATCTTGGATGACATTTTGACATCAGGTAGATTGATGACGACCATGTACCCTTGTACTTCACTTACTAATGTGTTTAAGTGGTGTGATGTAAAAAATACCTTGGTATTATTAACTAAACCTATAGATTCTCATGTGTGCCATTGTATTGTGTTTTCCTTCAGTGCATATAAAGTATTATGTGTGGACACATTTTACATTATGAATGTTTACATTAATTAGGTAAATTTGTAATTTATATATTTTTTGAGATTGTCATTATCTTGTGAACCTTCATATTACCCCTTAATATCAATATTGTTTATGTATATGATTGATGACATGATGTTATCATGGACCACTATATAATGTAGTTTTCCTTTTGGAATCATCCCCTTTCAACTAAAAATATGCCAAGGTATAGTGAATGTGTTTTTTAGTGTGATCTTGCATCAATTCTATAACATTGAACTTTGATGAAAGTATGAGGTTTAGGGTGAAGATAACACTATATATATGATGATTAGACTGGGTATAGGATAGGGAGTGGAGTCTCACATAAGTTGAAAACCCACTTCTCCCCTTTACATGAAGTGTTAACTTGATTCATTTAGGTTGTGCACCATGAGCACCATAAGATGGCCATGGGATATTCATGTACAATGGTCATTTATTGGATTGGATATTCCTTTACCCTCATATTTGATATTGTTGTACGAAAAACCTTGTGAAATTTATTTATGTGGCCTGGTAAAAGCACTATTTGGTCCTCAAAATTATTTTTTATGAAAAATTAGTAAGATTAAATTTCTTGAAATTCAAGCATGTATTGGCTTGCAAATTTAAGCATGCTATGAATGAGGTGATGGTTGAATTGCCTACAAATAATGTATGGAATGAATATTTTGATTTATTAGCATGTGTGGACTAGTAACTATAACCATGTTGTCTACAAGGTATTATTGTATACACCTGATATTATTTTTTGGAAATGGACATCTCTGATTACTACAACATGGTTTTAAATGCATGCTAATTTTATGCTCAAGAGGAGCAATGTTAATTCCTAATTAAGTGGATTTAAAATTATTCTGTATTTTTTTATGCTGCCGTAAGGTAAGTGCAGTGAGATGGTGGGATTTTAATCCATATAATCATCATGTGATCTCACAAAATTTGTAGAGAGCATGTAGAAAACCTTGGGGTTGAATGTAAATGGTTGGTATGGCTTCTTCAATGTTTAGTGTGGCTGGTGTGGGATATTGCACTAACCCATAAACAATGAATGGTGAAATGTAACCATAGATTGATAGATTTATATTTTTGTTGACATTATATGATTAATGTTACCAAGGATATATGAATGAACCACACATGTTGTGTGGACCATAATGGTATGGTTTTTATTTATTATTTTCATTCTAAAATGATTGAATAAGTTATGTTTGAAGCATACTTTAGGTGTTGGCAATGCCATGTACTAGTATGAATGTTGTGTTGTTTAACATTCTATAGAATGATATAAAATTATGAGTATACATACATACATATATAGCTTAAAATATTGTGGGAAGGCAACAACTCTAATCCAAAGATTTTGTGAAAATCTATTGGATTGCAATTTTATCAACTACTGCTATGAAGTTGGAGTTTTTTTGTGTGTTAATGTTTCCTCATATGAGAGGAAAGGTTTTGCTAAAGACTATTTTTTTAGTAAAACTTTGATCTTGATTTGTGGCTAAAATGGAAATTCTTGAATACATACATACATCCATGCATATATATATATATATATATATATATATATATATATATATTGATTTTATATGAGCTAACAAATATGAATTTATGGTTTTTGGAGTACTAAAGAACTTTTTAAATGTTAAATGTTGAAGTATAAATGGTGATTG